>JANRMT010062861.1:10488804-10527136 GCA_026402145.1 Polypterus bichir lapradei | reverse complement strand
CTATCTATCTATCTATCTATCTATCTATCTATCTATCTATCTATCTACTCATTAGACCACAGAGAGTAACGACCACCATCCGTAGACCAGGACGCTGGAAATTCTGAGTCCTTGGAGGGGCAAAATCACCATTATAATACTTAATTACATTTATGTGACTCTTTTCTAGCTACTCACAGTGCTTTATAGTGACAGTGAGGAGCCACCAATGTGTAGCATCCACCTAGATGATGGCACCAGCACACTCACCACATATTAGGGGTTAGAGATAGTTAGCCAATAAAGGACAACGGCATTATTGGGGAGGTCAGAATGACCAGACTGTGGCCGGCAATTTAGCTAGAACGTCGGGGTACACCCTTCTTTTTTCCAACAAATGAGTTTTTAAGGCTCATCTGAACGACGGTGCCAGTTTTTACATCACAGTGCCCCAGTCACTGCACTGGGGCATTGGCATCCACATTCAGAAGACAGGGTGAATGCCTCCTGCTGGCCTTACCAACATCCCTTTCAGCAGCATGTCCAGCTTTTCCTAGCTGGCCTCTTATCCAAGTACTGGCTGGGCCTAAGCATTCTGGTCTTCAGGTGGGTGACTTGTTCTGAAGTACAGGGGAAACTTATGGAATGGATGAACAAAAGAAGAACACAAAGTAACTAATAAAAAAAGCATAACCTGCTTCCTCTCTGGGCCTGACATCCTGGGTTACTGAACTGAAAGTTCTCAGGAGTGGGCACTCAGCAGCTCCCTAGTAGTTTTGTAATCCCCACACTTGTATATACATGACCTCTGCCACAACCATTGTGTGGCTTTCTGGAGAGGTGTGTTGTAGAACCTCACCCTGCATTGTGCCATGCGGAGGTACCCTTGGCGTCACACCCCTTTGTGCACCCTCAGCCAGATCTTCTATTATATCACCTCACTCGGCTCAGTGCCCCCCACCAATCCCATTCCTAATCTCCTCAGGTCATCAGGTTGTTCTACAGAACCCCTTTAAGGTATGCCCTCTACAACCTGGCACCCTTAGCAGAACCTTGGGCATCTGGAAGTGGGTCTTAATGAGTTAAAGCCCAAAAGTGTTGTTGTTTTTTTGTTTTTTTTCCTTCTTTGGCTCCGCTCCTCACAGACCCCCGCAGGTCCTGCGCCCAAAATACAGCCCTGCAAAAACAAACTGAGGTTTTGTGTGCCACTTGTAATTAAAGTGGCGTTCACTTTTCCCTTGCCAATTTATTCCAGGCTGATTTAGGAACTGACCTGATCCAGAGAAAACAAATAACCACTTAGCAGGCAGCTGGTGCTTCTAATAATACGCATTTTTTTGTCTTTTATAAAATACAGCAATAAACAAGCAACTAATTCAATTTGAGAAATATTAAAAGAAAACGTTTGAGTGTCTAACGATTCCAAGCAAGGCAGGAAGTGGCAGACTCTGTTAGATACCTTTGGATGAAAATGCCAATGATAAAGACTGGTGTAGTGCACCTGCAGTCAAAGACAGCTGGCAGAATTCAGCTGAATGTCTTCTTATGGTAATTATTGTGAGGCAGTGTGCCATTGTTCACAGTAGGAGCAGTCCATGCCACCTCATCCTAGGTGGAACCCCCACTCACTCTCCATTACTTTATCCTCCTCTGTGATTTTCAGTGACCCTTATAGCCTTGGTCCGACTGGCATCACGAACTGAACACTCGACTGCTGGACGGTCTGAGGAAGGGCCGACTGAGGCATGAAGTGTCACCCCTTGTGTCTCAATGGCAATCTCACGTAGAGTCTCAGGTGATGTGAAAATTGTTGTCAAGCTGTGTTCAGCTCCCCACCCCCTAAAACCAAGCACAATGCAGTGAGCTCATTGATTGGTTAGAATCTGATCATTGCTCTAAGGCCCTCAGAGTCATATTTATTGATTTTCAGATATCAGTTTAATTTTGCTGCAATGAGCTTTCTGAAGAGTGATTCATTTTCTTTAAATACCTGGGCACAAGCGCTCATAAATCAAAGCCAAGGCTCCAGTCTGTGTGTGTTTATGCTGGCATTGGGGGGGATTGGGCCGGAGGGAACGGGACAGGGGGCCGGGTAGAGTGGATTCAGACTCCTTCACTTTCTGCACACTTCATTGTGATCCATCCACCCATCATCCAACCCGCTATATCCTAATTACAGGGTCACGGGAGTCTGTTGGAGCCAATCCCAGCCAACAAAGGGCACAAGGCAGGAAACAAACCCCGGGCAGGGTGCCAGCCCACTGCAGGGCACACACACACCCCACAGACCAAGCACACACTAGGGACAATTTAGAATCGCCAATGCATCTAACCGGCATCTTGTTGGATTGTGTGAGGAAACCAGAGCACCCGGAGGAAACCCATGCAGACATGGGGAGAACATGCAAAATCCACGCAGGGAGGACCGAGGAAGCGAACCCAGGTCTCCTTACTGCAAGGCACTTCATTGCGATGTTGAATTAATTTGAAATGGATACATTTGCCACATTTGTCCATCAATCTACGCTTGACAGCCCATAATGACAAAGTGAAAACGTGTTTAGAAAGGTTGTCCAAATTTATCAAAAACCTTAACTTTCTCATATCAGTTGTAGCTGCCGAAATAAGGTATGGTCAAGCACGGATAAAACGCGTGTCTAAAGAAATCTCACAGTCCAAAAGTTCGTTTTGAAAATATTTAGTGAAAGTTAAAAAAGCAAATAATCCAAACAAGAATAAAAGAAAAAATAGTTACACACGTAGAATAAAAGGCAAAACAAAGGGAAAAAATGTATCTTGTCATAAACTCAGCTTTTCTTGAGAAACTTTAGTTATTTCTGTACTTAAAAGTTCTTTGCTTCTTCTTCTCTACTTAAAGATTCTTAGCTTCTTCTTCTGTGCGCTTTAAGCATACGGCACAGCACGTGAATTAAGTACTGTTTTCTTACATATTTACTTCACACACTCAAAGGGCCCATAAGCCGATTGGCACATAGGCATGTGCCCAGGCATGGTTTAAAACCTTATGCCTTCCACACCTTACTCAAGGCGAGGCTGTTACTAACTGAAGAATATTGTTTACTCAAATCTGTTAGAAATGGCAGGAATATACCAATACAATTCTGTTCACGGGGGTTATAGGAACCTCCCATAGATTATGCATTATCATCTAGTAAAATATTCAGGTATCTTATAGAACTAGGAAAATGGCTCTTACATCAGTTTCAACATGTATACAAATATAGCGGTACATGCTTCCATTGGGGACTATCATTAGAAAACTTTCATTTTCTTTCACTTATATAAGAATATTAAAAATAATAAACTAGGGGGCTTTGCCCCCTGCTCGCTTCGCTTGCCAACCCCGCCACCCCCGTTGTAAAGATGCAGTCGCTCCTCCGAAACCCCCTCTTAAACGGTGATACAATGGGAAACAAATACAGTTTTGTTTTTTACCTCCTCTTTGCTCGATCAGCTGCTGGCTTGCTGTCGTGCCACATGATCTTCATCTCGTGCGGCGCTTTAAACGTTTAAAAGCCTGTCCTACTCTTTGTCTCACTGCCCTGTCTCTCTTCTACCCCAGACATCCTCAAACACTATTCGATTTCTTTTTGCTGTTCCTGCCACTGAGAAGAACCCCCATAGCCTGATGCTGACACCACCATACTGGCAATGAGCAGCACCTGGTCCACACCAGACATAGTGCTTGAACTTCTACCCAAGGAGTTCCATTTTTGTCTCCTCTGATCAGAGAATCTGTTTCCTCAGTTCCCAGCACTTGATTGATGGAGTGCTGCTAAGATGTCAGTCCTTCCAACAGGTGCTCCCATCCCAGAAGGTGACACCTGTTAGAATGACCATTGGGTTCCTGGTCACTTCCCTAACCAAGGCCCTTGTTGCCTGGTTACTCAGTTTGGCCAGACAGCCAACTCTAGGAAGAATCTTGGTGGTTCCATTTGACAATCATTGATTCTTCTGTACTCCTGGGAATATTCAAAGCTTTAGAAATGGCTTTATGCAATGATCTATGCCTCACAATTTGATTGTGGAGGTCTACAGAAAGTCCCTTGGAGTTCATAGCTGGGCTTTTGTCCTGAGATACAGCTGTGGGACCAGATGGACTCAGTCCTGGAGGTCTTAAGTACAGCATTTGATGCTCTTAATCATGAAATCCTCCTGTCACGTCTCTCCACTGTAGGCTCAGGCCTTCAATGGTTCACATCATGAAGACAACAGTTTGTCACACTCGGCCGATATAAATTCTTCACTTTAGCTGTGTCGCGTGGTGCCCATCAGGGTTCAGTCCTCGGGCCATTATTCTTTCTACTTTATATCCTTCCTTTGGGTCAGATTATTCGCAGACATGGCCTTAACTTCCACTGCTATGCAGATGATACACAGTTATATCTTAGTACAGACTCGCCTCCCAGCACACTCACTGACTGACCTGATCTTAAACTTTCCCCAGACCGGCAACTACACAACCAAGACTATTGACTTGGCTAATCTGAGGATTGTCCAGATAATAACAAACCCTACTCCTTACAAACAGTCCTTTTTCCCCAAGCGACGAAATAACAGGCATTGGAAAACAGTGATGTAAAATTAAGTGTAGATATATTGAAAGTGAACAAATATATATTGTGAAAGACACAAGAATTCCAAGAGCTAAACTTACAACAAGTGGTGAGGCAGCCTTCTGCTGTTCTGGATCTGGAACGGCTGACCGATAGAAATCCAGGCTAATACGGTGGAGCACTTTAAAAAACTGCTAAAAACCTGTTAGTTTACCATGGCTTTCTCATAACTTCATTTTAGTGTAACTCTGATATTCTAGATATGCATTGAATTATCATTTTTATCATGGCTCTAGTGAGAAGTCAAGCAAAATGACACCTTTTATTGGCTAACTGAAGAGATTACAATATGCAAGCTTTCGAGGAAACTCAGGCCACTTCTTCAGGCAAAGATGTAATTCAGAAACTGGAGTTTCCTGTGTTTATAGCAGACAACAGGGCAGAAACAACATCAGAAAACCTTTAAGTGAGACATCTTAAATGTAAAAAATGAATAGACCTCTTCAGGCTAAGATTCATTAAGCAAGAGAGGAGAACAATGTATAGGAAATCCCTGCTAACCCCTACTTTCACTGCTGTTCATTTTCTGTTTTTTTGTGGTGGCGATCTGCACCCTCACCTCCCAATCAAAGCACCGTGATGTCCCTACATTGATGAACTGAAGGCCAGAGGTCCACATGACCATCATCATCATCATCTAATTCTTCCACGTGAAGCCTGAAAACCATGAGGACTGATTGAAGTCATTGATGTTAGGTAGAATGCCTAGAGCATGGGTGTCAAACTCCAGTCCTGGAGGGCCAAAGTGGCTTCAGGTTTTCATTCTAGCCATCTTCTTCATTAGTAACCAGTTTTTGTTGCTAATTAACTTCTTTTGCCTTAGTTTTAATTAATTTGACTCTGGACACTTTGTTGTTTCTTTTTCCTTAATAATGATAATGAGACATAAAACAAGCCGCCACATGACTAGCTCACCTGTGTCCATCACACAATATCTGAAAATAAGGAAAGGTGATGGTCTCGATAAGACTGATCTCAACATTTTGAATGTAGTCTTAAAAAACACAGAAAATCAACAGTTTTGGAAATGTCTGCTGTGTCAGAATGAGAGCAGCAACAAGCCATGGAATTAAATAACGAGTTTAATTAACAGCAAGAATTGGCTTCTTATTAAGAAACTGGTTGGAATGAAATTGGCAGGAGTTTGACGTTCCAGTTTAGCCGGTCACCTGTTGGCTTGTTTCACATCTCATTTCTGTTTGGCTGTCATTTAATGAAGAAAGAAATCCATTCAGAGGACTGAATCCTTCAAAGCAGGGCTGTTAAAATTAAGGGCAAAGGAGTTAATTAGCATGTGAAAACTGGTCACCAATTAGGAAAAGGGTTAGCCACTGCGGCCCACCAGGACTGGAGTGGGATACCCCTGGAATAAAGGCTTAAGGATATAGCAACCAGTCAAGAGAATGATCCAAAGATTTGCTGTTGGGAGTGAGGTGGGGATCAGTGTCGAAATTTAAAGACAAATGGAGGGTCAGACCCAGTGGAATGGCACAGAGACATGAGGGAAGGAAACAAGAGAGGGTTAGGGTTGAACATGGGAGGAGTATAGGGATACAGAAACAGCAAAGAGGGCAGTGGGCTTTTAGTGAGCACTGGTTCTTGTGAATCAGGGAGTGAGTCAAAGAAAGGAAAAGCAGGATAGGGAAGGAAATGAAGAGTGTGAAAGGAGAGGAGGTTAGTGATGGTATGAGGGTGAGGTTTAGGGACATAAAGCGGCAAAGATAATGGAGTCCACAAAGGGGTAAGTGGTATGGGACTAGTGGTGCACAGGGGCTCAGCCTCACCTCCTGTCATTGTCTTGTGCCCATGCCCATCTTAACAGCATTATATAGTAGTACCCCCTGTTTTGATAGCCAAGCAGAAACACATCGGCATCAGAAACATCGTGGGTCCCAATAGTCTTGGGGCTCCCTGCCAGTGCCCATTGTGTACATACGTACATAAGTCGGCCCTGCTTTTCTGACCTGTTGCTCTTCTCCAAATTGTGTTACTGTGTATAACTTGTTCTCAACCCGATTGATAAAAATGAGTGACTACATTAGGACCCACCCCTGAGACCCCAGCTAAAGCTTGACAGCTGGTAAGAGCATATTAGCATCTCCAAGTTCCAAAACAGCTTTAAGTATACCCTGCAGAGATGACATGTCATTTAGATAAACTCTGTTTACACTAAGCAAACATCTCCATGCTGTCTGTCGCAAGTGCTCGGGCCATCTGATAAGCGTGTTGGGTGGGGGGGTTTGTTAGGGCAGGCAGGTGGGGGCCTCTCCACCCAATAACCTCCAGTGCCGCTCTGGGTGTGCAACACCTACTCCTACATTTCTGTGGTTCGGCTGATTGAGCAATGATGGCCGAAAACATTTGGAGCTGATCTTGTGGCTTGACAGTGTCCCCTCACTGTGGAGGCTTTGTGCTCTCACGTCTTCCTGTTCCATCTAATTATAATCTGAAGACCCTCAACGCACTCATCTCAAGATGGGAGGAGGAGGCCTTTGGGGTTTCGAGGTCTCTGGCCGGGGTCACTTAGTCTAGACTACAGTCTATAAGAGGAAATCTGAGGGAAGCTGTGAGCTTCTCCAAGTGGGAGCAAAACAAGGAAAAAAATAAATAAATAAATGACAAGTGGATCCAGAAATCGAGAGCTTGGCGAGCTGCAGAATTGGCTTCCGGGAGACCAGTTGCCACAGAAAATAAGCGTAAACGTCATCGACAAGTGTGAACCTCAGTGCTGGGAATTCAAAAGCCTGGAGGCCATCTGAGAGAGGGAAGCAGAGGTCTCCTAAAATACAGCAGTTTTAAAGATCCATTCATCCTATACGTTAAGGGACATTGCGGGGGGAGAGAGGGAGGGTCTTCCCAGACACAAGCAGAAGATCACACCTGGGTGGGATACCAGCATGTAGCAGATCACACTGTTCAAAAAAAAAAACAGATGATAACTCTGGAATTCTGCATCCAGCATTGATTTAACCTCCTTAGTGTTATCATGTAAAAAGTGGTGCATTTTTTCTGCTTGAAAAATGACATCTCTCTATTATATGAAAAAAATCCTGCAATGAGACGAGACTTTTTTGAAGAGTTTTTCAAGTCCCACGAAATGAGACTTTGGCCATAAGATTTTTTCAAGTCCTGCCCTCCTCTCCACCATATTTAACCACATCCACAGTCGTCTCACCTGTCATTGGTGTTAATGCTTTTGTCAGACACAGTTCCTGCACTTTCAGCTCTCATAAATTTTAACGTTTTTCTCACTTTAAGTTCCCAATTAAAGAAGATGTATTATGTTCAAATCTTATTGAAGAATTTCATCACGAAGGGTTATCAACAGAAGAAATGAGTACACGGGCAATCCTAGCACCGAGAAATGATGAAGTCAAACGAATTAACACGAAAATTGTCAATCGGTTACACGGCAAATTGATTAAATGTGTATCAACAGACTATGTTGAAACTGTTGGTGGTGATGATGCGGAAGATGAAAACATCAACTTACAGTATCATGAAGAATATCTGCAACCGTTAACACCGTCCAGTCTTCCACCAGCCGAATTACTGTAGAAATAGGGATGTATCCAAGAAAGGTAATGTAGTACATCTTCAGGGAATAAAATTAGACACCAAAGGAGATCTTGATATGCCATTCGTATTAAAACATTTACAGTTTCCCGTTAGAATAGCTTTTGCAAAGACAATTAACAAATCACAGAGCCAAACATTCAAAAAAGTCATTTTATTTAATAGAGAGAAAGAAACTAAATTCAGTCACGGGCAGTTATACGTTACATTGTCACAATGAAAGTCCAAACACGGAATCAAAATTCAAAGCGATATTGATGAAAAGTTAATTCCAAATATTGTTTTTACTGAAGTTTTACAGTAAAAGTCAGTCAGTCAGTCATTTTCCACAGGGTCATGGGGGTCTGCTGTGTAAGTTTGAAAAGTTTTTGACAAAGACAAACAGAGCAAAATCGTATAACGCAACGAATACCTCTAACGCAACATGAAACATAATTTACTTTCAAGTTATTATGTTTTACTATTTTTTACTGTGGTTAATTACTCGCTGTAATGTAAAATAGTTAGTTCTATTATGCATATATAACGATTCCCATGAAAATAACAATCTATTTAAATTGTACATCCACATCTCCATATGTGAGTACCCCCCCAGCCTTGACTCTCTAAGAAGACAAGTAAAAACTCCAAAAAAAACCCCAGAAAGTCAGTTCAAAGAGAGATAGGTTGGGTCAATACAATACAATACACAAAAGATGACACAAGTAATCCTCAATACAATGTAATAGTGTAATAGAAATATTACAAGGACAGAGCAGAATTCAACAGTAGATGATATCCCATAATACGATTTAGATTTGTTGAGAGTCCTGGAGACCTCAGCCATCAAGCTGCCTCCCCCTATTGGCCATTCCACAACTGAAACAGCGCTGGACCAATCAATCCAATGAAAGGACCCCTCTACCTGACGATTCCTGCAATCCTCTATCAGGGATGACTTTACCTTAGGCAGGCAGAACAACTTGGCAGGTGGGCAGTGTCACCAAGTGCCACATTTATGTACTGAGAAGAGAAACAGAATAGGTGAGGGTTAGTAACAAATTCTATCATTTTATTTATGTTTTAGTGCTAATGACTAACAACAGAGATGCAGTCTGTACAGTTAATCAGCAGCTCTAGTCAGGGTGTGCTAAACTGAAGTCGTGAGTCTTTAGCGGGGATTTGAAAGGTGAGACCGAAGGGGCATCTCTTATAGTAGCAGGCAGAACAGTCCACACTGACTAAAAGCTTGACCTCCCGCTCTTACTTTATTCATCCCTGGAATGCTAAGCAGACCGGCATCTTGAGATCTTAATGTGCGCTCAGGTTTGTAAGTAATGATAAGTTCAGACAAGCAAGCCGGACCTCAGCCATTCAATACTTTATATGTTAAAAGGAGGATTTTGAAATCTGCCCTAAACTTAACCGGGAGCCAGTGTAAGGATTTAAGAACTGGAGTTATGAGTTCGTATTTTCTAGTTCTTGTAATAACTCTTGCTGCAGCATTTTGATTTAACTGGAGGCTGTATTAAGAACAGTTTGAACATCCAGTGAGCAATGCATTGAAGTAGTCAATCCTACTAGAAATAAATGCATGAATTAATTTCTCTGAATCTTGCTTATTTAGAAAACACCTTCATTTCCCAACGTTTTGAACATGGACATTCACTAATACAGTTTTAGAACGTTGATTTGGAAGCACATTTTTGTCCGGTTGTAGGACGAAGCCATCCAGTCTCGATCGATCTCAGGCTGGCTTTGTGTACCCCAATACAGGGCAGACCAGTAGAAGTTCAGGTCTGCTTTCCTGACCATTTTCAGAGGCCTCGCACCACTTTTTTTGGTATTTTTGTGTGGGACACAACAGTAGCGGGTGTTAGCAATCATGAGCTGAGCTGAACAGAGATTGGGCGATAAACAGACAGATGAGCTGGGATAATAAGATGCCAGGTTGAGTCGGAGATCCTTCATCCAGGTGCCAATACCGATGGGACATGTAGACATTCTAGCTGATGCCGTGTAGTCCTCTGGAGGCAGCGACAAGTCCAGCTGTGTATCATCAGCATAACCCCCAACAGGAAGAATGCTTCGAGGCAGGAATTAAATGCCTTTCAATGAAAGGAAGCAAATCACCATTTGTTTTGCAATTTATTTATTTATTTTTTTTTGCAAAGCAGAATACTGACTTTTGCTGTGAATTCAATTTTGTGCGAATTGTTTCCTCTCGTCTAATTAATGTAGGAAAACGGTTTTCACTCAGGTTGTGAGAAAAAAAATTGATTGGTTGATGTTAATCAATCAGTTAATTAGCTATCAGTTTTACCACTGGCAATGCCCCTAATTTTTTCATTATTTTGGCGAGGCTCCCACTCTGCCTTTATTACCTTTTCTCTCTAGGGAGGGGTCTCTGGCTGTTAGGTTTCTATCAAGATAACTGAAGCCCACTCACTATAATAAACAGAAACATACAATTTATTGGTAAACACAAGGATTGTAGAAATATGATAACTGCGTCTATGTATATTAACAGCGAAGACTGGAGACACACAAACACATCACATAGAAGAGCCCGGCTCTTTACTGGCAATTTACTCTTATCTTTTTTATATATATACTAGGGGGCTTCGCTGTTTCACCAAGTAATAATTTCCGTTTGTTTGCGCCAGTGCGATCTTTACTATCATTTTTTGGAGAGTTTCGAATTGTATTACTTCCACTGTCTCTAACCTGCTCTGCATGTGTACTGCGCCAATGTTTTTGAATTCTTTACGACGGTCTACTTTGTCATCTACTCTTTGTCTTGCAGGACGTGAAAGTGTCTCTCTGAAAAAGTCTCGTCTCATCTCAAGATATTTTTATGTAATAGGGAGACTTACTGAATTTATTTAAAGCATATAGCATTCCATACAATCAAGTCAAACTTAACAAAACTAAAATCAAATCAACCCCCAGCCGTGAGAAAGAGAGGAAGGCCAACAGCCGGAGCAGATCTGTGAAGAGTAGTAAAGAGAGAAAGGAGTCTTTTATATTTACTGTACCTTGGCACAGACAGACAGTTTTACGAAGCCAAGTCTTTAAGGATGATGGCTGGTGTTGTGTGGCACTGCATGTCGATGCTCCGGGTTCAAGTGGAAGATCTCTTCTTGTGTTGTCTTTGCTACATAGTCCTCTATCTGTGGTGTGGTGTGATTCTGCTTTCCTCAGCTCGCTGTTAGGCTCTTTGATAACATATGGAAAAGTGTCACTCCTTCTGGCACAAGAATGTAGGTCAGGAATGGACAACGACGCCGGTCTTAGAGTGCCGCAGTGGCCAACCCAATTTCTTAATTAGAAACCCATGATTACCAGTCTCAGACCATATTTAATTTTATGACTTGTTAGGTTCTTATATCGTAGACTTTTTTTCCTTTCCAAGGGTCTTATCCAAATGATTTGAAACCTAAAACAGATCATTCTCAGTCTGTCGCATTTTTCTCTTAAGTGCTTTATTAAATTAAACAGTGCAAGATGAACACACACAGATGTAATTGGAAACAAGTCAGACGGAGAACTGCTGGCCCCTTTGTCATTTGCATCTTATTGCTAACTAGCTGTGTAAGCCTGTGTTGTAAAAAGCCCAGGCTTCTCTTAACCATGGATTCTGGCACTTTAATTAATCAATCGCATCGATTGTACATTAGAGGCAAAGTGAGTTTCTCTGTCCTCGGAGGTCTCGTTTTGCCAATGTACTCGCCTTGCTTGTGCATTAGAGGGTAAACAAGGTTCTCTTTCCTTTGTGGTTTCATTTTGCCGATGTGCTCGCCTCCATTGTCTATAAGCACCTAAGCAAGTTTCTCTCTCGTTGGAAGTTTTGTTTTACCGATGTGCTTGCCTCGTTTGTGTATTAGCAGCTAAGCAAGTTTCTCTTTTCTCTGCAGGTTTCGATTTGCCAATGTGCTCGTCTCGCTTCTGTATTAGTGGCTAAGCGAGTTCCTCACTCCTTGGAGGTTTTGTTTTGCCGACGTGCTTACCTTGTTTGTCTATCAGCGGCTAAGCAAGGTTCTCTTTCCTCTGAGGTTTCATTTTGCCGATGTGCTTGCCTCGTGTGTGTATCACCGGCTAAGCGAGTTTCTCTCTTTTTCTCAACGTTTTCACTTTGGTGACAGAGTCGCTTTCTTTGAGCTTCATGCTGCAGCCTCGCACTTCCTGGCCGGACAGACAGACACACACACTTCCACACGTAGACGATTAGAGAAGGAGCCATTAAAACACTGAATGCAGCTCTTTGAGACTGAAATGAGCAATTAAGGGTGGGGAACCTTAACAAGTGAGACCACTAAAGTGAAGCAGAAAAATGTCACTTGAGCAATAAGAGCTTCATTAACAAGAATTGATCTGTCATTAAGAAACAGGGTTGGAACAAAAACCTTCAGGCACACCAGGACCGACGTTGCCCACCCCAGGTATAGGTGCTTGAAGTTATGGCTGCTTCTCAGTCTTCTCAGACTGGGCTCAGTCACTGGCACAGAGCTTGGCTTGGCAGAGTGGTCCCTAGTGAAAGTTTTGGGTGCCTGGCTCTGTGGAGAATTGCTTCAAGGCCAGTGAAAGCGGGTGGGCTTTATTTTCCTCTGCAGAGAGTGGGTGACTTCTCACCCCAAACAGAGTGGCTTGTCAGTTTCCGGCTCCCCAAAAGAGAGCTAAGAGATGTATGCAACTCACTGTGAAGGAAGGTGTAGCCTTCTGGTGACTGGATGACGGCCACGTCCGGTTACGGATCCAGTGCCCGCTTATAGGCGTGTTATTTTTTTTATCCATCACGTCCAGACATAACTCAAATTTTAACTCAGCTGTGAGCCTTTTTGTTTGCCGAGGTGTCAGTTGAACTCTGATTTACACCTTGGTTATCAGGTGAAGCACAGAGCTGTGTGGTATAGCGGGTCCACGGCTCAAAAGAAGAGCCCCGTTTTTAAATAGATAATCGCTGCACTTGCGGCTTATAGAGGGGGCGAGTGGTTCTCGGACGCTACGTGAGACGGGCGTTTCTTCGCTTAAGTGCGCAGGGGAGGAATCATCTGCATCTGTAATTGAAGCCGGAAGCTTCTAATCGCCACACCTGAGCCACGTCCCCATTGTATATAGTAGGAGCGAGAGGTTGGGGGTGGGGAGTGGACGGAGGTTATGGAAGAAGAAGGCAGCAGGAAGCAGAAAGCGAGCAAAGACAGGCTCGCTGTCAAGAGCAGAAGGCAGCTGAGCAGTGAGCCCTAGCGGGGTGTTTGGCTGGCACCCAGGGACAGACGGTAGTGGTCAACCCTGCTGAGCATTTAGTGAGGAGCAGGAGAAAACAGAAGGAGGATGGTTCACCGAATAAGGTAACGGGAGTCAGGAGCCTTGTCCCAGCGTGAGCGCCCTGGTCGCTAGAGAACTGGCAGAGGCCTACGGTGCCAGGGACCGAAAGGCTTCCAGACCAATGGGAGAAGTCAGCTGCAGGTAGGGCGACTGCCCTGGTGCAGGGCCCAGAAGGGAGAAGGCACTGGGTTTTGTTTTAACGGACTGCTTCCAGCCATTGTTTTTAACTTCATTTTAACTGGATTTATTTATGGGATTTTAACCTCCACGTTTCACTTATTTTTAATGGATTATATATTTGATGACGTTTGGAGCACTGCACTATTTATTTGGAACACTGTTTTTGGTTTTGTTGTTTTTAATAAAAGCACTTACACCTTTTCGCACTATCCCCTTACTTCGTTGTTGTGTCCTCACTGTCCAGCTCATCCGGTTACATTGCCTATGGTGTCGGGTTCAAGAGCTCCCAAAAAGGAAGTGGGCGCATGGAGCAAGCTGACCAAAGTGTTGGTACGGGCTCCAGTTCGGCTATCCCCTCAAGTAAAGGTGCAGCTGGATTTCTGCATCCCTGGTAAGTCTGCTGTCCTAACAGGGCTGGTGTGCCACTTAAAGCCTAGCCAAACTGACAATGCCCACTTTACCCAACAGAGATATTTTAAAAAGTTGGAGCACAGAGAAGTTAAACAACATGCTTCACCTGTCATTTGCACCCATAGCCGTGTCCTGGGGTCCCGACGTCTCATATCCGGCTGCAGTGAAGTGATCTGAAATCAGGACTGACATTAGGATTCACACTAGCAAAAGTTTTTGGGCAGGCAGTCAGCAGATGCAGCCTTTTGTGTGTGCGGGGCCTAGGGCTGAACAACCCCACACGGGGCCGGTTACGTCAAACGCTGTTGATGGTATGTGTGGACTGTATAAACTTGTGCGTGAATTTAATAAAAATAATGTTAACATACACTGGATTTTCTCATTACAGTATTCAGCTCAATTTTTTCCAAGGTAACACACGCACTTTATCCAAATATAACTGGAGAATATAACTTGACAAATCCGCTCATACGGGACATGCGGACAGTCGCCCGACTTGCCGTCCTTAAATGGATCTCTTGATGAACAGCATCCAAGATGTGAGGCATGTTAAGGGAGTCCGCCAGGTAAATTGCTAGCATTAGCAGTAGCACTGGTCTTGCTCAGACTAGAAGGGTTAGGCAAAAAGAAAGCAGCGTTTGGAACTGGAAGGCAGCCATGCTCTGTTTATCGGATTATCATCTTTCTAAATTAAGATGTGGGAAGGCGCGCCCCTTCGCTCCAGGTGTGCCTCACCAAAAACCCCCCCCCACCCCCTCAAACCACTACCACCATCCAGCTGCAGCTGCTGCAGGTTAACCGTTAAGAAGAAGCGACTAGACAGCAGCTGACTGACAGGCTTCGTCTCATCGATCACAAAGTGTTTTGATCTCCAGCACCAAGGTAAGTGAGGCGCGCGCGTGCACACACACACACACACACACACACACAGAGTCACACACACTGCTGAGTGCCGTCCACGCAAAGCCATAAAGCGGATCCCACAAGTGGAGTGAGTCAGTGCCTCTGGAGGGTAATTAGCACCCAGCCAAAGCCAGTGGCCCAGGGCCGTCTCAGTCAGCTTCCTGTCTCACCATCTTCCTCTTCTCCGCTCCACTGGCAGTGTTATTGTGGCTTTCGGCCACCATACGTAGGTGGGATGGAGGAGCATGTATTTTTAATTATTTAAAGGAGGAAGTTGGGAACTTGAAATTGGGCAAAAAGAAGAAGACAATATGTGCGGCCTGCTTTTGTCCTTGGCACTGAAAAGATGCTGGCTATTTAATAGCATCCAAATGGCTTGCTGCAGAGGTCGCGGTGCCATGGAGTTCAGCTGTGCTGCCTCACTGATTCAGTGTCCGTAGCTCGGTAACACATTTAGTTTAGAGTTTTCTGTCTGCACTCCAGTTTTTCGGACTGTCACTTCTTATTCTTCTTTTGGCTGCTAGCGTTGCCACATTGGATCATCTTCTTCCATATCTTCCTGTCCTCCACATCTTGCTCTGTCACACCCATTACCTGCATGTGCTCTCTCACCACCTTCTCTTAGGCCTTCCTCTGTTCCTTTTGCCTGACAGCTCTATCCTTAGCACCCTTCTCTCAATATACCCAGCATCTCTCCTCTGCACATGTCCAAACCAACGCAATCTCCCAGCTGTGACTTTGTCTCCCAACCGTCCAACCTGAGCTGACCCTCTAATCTGCTCATTGTGATACGTGATCAATGTGATACTTGAGATCTTCTTCTTCTTCTTTTGGCTGCTCCCGTCAGGAGTTGCCACAGTGGAACATCTTTTTCCTTATCTTCCTGTCCTCGTCATCTTGCTCTGTCACCCCTATCACCCACATGTCCTCTCTCACCACATCCATAAACCTTCTCTTAGGCCTTCCTCTTCTCCTCATGCCTGGCAGCTCTATCCTTAGCACCCTTCTCTCAATATACCCAGCATCTCTCCTCTGCACATGTCCAAACCAACGCACTCTCACCTCTCTGACTTTGTCTCCAAACCATCCAATCTGAGCTGACCCTCTATTGTCCTCATTTCTAATCCTGTCCATCCTTGTCACACCCAATACAATGCCAAAAACCCACTGGCCTTTTCAATTGGGTGTGCCACATGTGGATATGAGGGAATCAAAATGGTGAAAGCATCCGAAGAAAAAATACCAAGGTGATGGGTGTGACAGAGTAAGATGCAGAAAACAGGAAGATATGGAAGAAGATGATCCACTGTAGCAACCACTAATGAAAGAAGACGATTGCAGACTTCCCCAGGTCTGTGTCTTGACCAAATCCCGTCTCTAAGCTCAGTAGACAATTCCCTCAACCTCATGGCTTGGTTTTTGCTCACCTTCCACAGAGAGGTGTGGTCTTTTTCCTAATCATGTCCAGTCAATTGTATTGACCACAGTTGGTCTCCTGACTAGGTGTAAAAATAGTTCAGTGATAACCAGTGGTAGTGAGACGCCATGCTTGAGGTCTGGGCTGGCAAGGAAGCAGCTGAAAAACCTCAAGGACATCAAAGAGTTGAGCTGGACCAGTGGGTCAAGTTCATGGGAAGGCTAAAGAGAGGCGCTATATTCAACAAATGGTCCTATACAAAAGCTGAATTGAACTGGAGGGCTGGGTTAATTTACAGAAGCAGGGTGACAGAGAGCTTAAAGTTAAAATGGAGGAGTGCTGGGCCTGTTCAGGTGGGTCAGACGTCTAGAATGGGTGAGGAGGTGTTTTGATAGTTGGCCCTACGCAGTACCGCTGCACACTGATCAGCCGCATGGCGACCCTCAGGATGTCTCCGCCATTAGCCCAGCTCTTTTCCGCCTGGTAGCTTTCCGTTTTTTTTTCCTCGGGCATTTTATTACCACAGACATTAGATCATCGTAAAAGCTTAATTGTCTGTGTGCTCAGCTTTCAACATTAGCAACAGGGAAATGTAAATTGGTGAAGCGGCCGTCCACATCAGCTCATCCTCCCGTCTGACGCACGGCCTGCCTCACTACTGCTGCACTTAAGTCTTTAAACTGAGGTCCCTGTGGGGTGGACTTTAGACCATACGCCTTTTAAGCCTCCCTTAACACTCTGAAGTCTGTCCGCCTATGTGTTCACATGGGCCCTTGGTGGGCTTCTCGCAGCTGCAGATGAACCTCTCATGAAGTTGCTGAAGTGGCAACAAAAAAAAATGACCAGGAGATAAAACGAACAACACTTACCATCAAAAACGGGCATTGTTCGAGTTTACTGAAACACCATAAACACAACTGGGAGTCAAAAAGACACACAAACTCCTAAATCCTCCCGACATTGGTCTGAAAAATCTCAAGCTGCAAATCCTGGACAGCAGAAACCAAGCGCAGCCATTGTAAGTCAACACAACTCCATAAGGAGGCAATGACACCTTAGTGCTGTCCTGAGTCCACCAGGGTGTGGGCCTCCCTAGTTGGGGTTATCTTCCTTTTCTGTCTGCTCTTTGTCTGTCTTAAAGTGTTACCTGTCAGGTGGTAAATGTGTTCTCTTATTTCTGTTACATTTACTATCTCTGTAGGAGGTGTTTTCCTGTGTTCCTTGTGTTTTGTGGGTCACCCTGGCATCACGGCTGAAAGACCATCCCAGAGGCTGTGAAGGGTTCATTGTTGTTTCAAAGGGTTCAGTTATTTGTCAGTATTGTTTTGCTGGTGTCTAATTTATTTCTCTGCGGTGGGCTGGCGCCCTGCCTGGGGTTTGTTTCCTGCCTTACGCCCTGTGTTAGCTGGGATTGGCTCCGGCAAACCCCCGTGACCCTGCAGTTAGTATATAGCGAGTTGGATAATGGATGGATTTATTTCTTGTTTCTGGCACTTTGATTATTGGAGTAGGTTTCGGAATTGTTAGCCTTGACTTTTTAGACAAACACATTTTCTTTTTTGTTAACGACACAAAATTCATCATTTGCAGAGATTTGATATTTGTATTCAAACCATGGGTATTTGGGGTTCAAGTCCCTTCCTGGACCATTGTTGTGGATTTATTTTAAATTAATGTGCTGAAGCCACTCTTCAAAAGGGTTCCATATACATTTATATATTATGAAGTTACCTTTCAGACAACGATTAGAATGGAGGATGCAATAAGTGATAGATAGACAGATATGAAAGGCACTATATAATAGATAGATAGATAGATAGATAGATAGATAGATAGATAGATAGATAGATAGATAGATATAGATATGAAAGGCACTATATTCATTTACATTGACAATTATTTATTTGGCTGATGCCTTTATCCAAGGTGCCTTTCATCACACACCAGAATGACTAAAAAGGAAGGAAAATTAAAAAAGAAAGTAAACTTCTGACCTGGTAGTCCCAGTCCCCGTATAGACATATTGCTATTGGTATAAAGGAGCCCCCATCCCATTTCTTGACCCAATTCTGTGAATAATTCTTTGACTGAAAGTCCTCAGTGTTGGTGTGTCACAGAGAGGATGTGCAGTGTTGTTCATAATGGCACTTCCTCTATGACCTTCAGGGGATCCAGAGTGTGTCCCATAACTGGCCAAGCCCTTTTAATTAGGCTCTTGATTCAGTGGGCCTCTCTTGAAGTGACGTTGCCAGCCCAGCACACACCACCAGTCATCACAGAGTTGTAGAAGATGTCAAGGAGGTCACTTCACACATTAAAGGAGCACAGTCTGCTCTGTGCTTTCTTCTATAGTTCCTCCATGTTATGACACTAGTCCAACCTGTCACTGATGTGGACCACCTCCACATCCACTCCCTGGGCTCTTTGGTGCAGTGATTGTCTTTATTTAACCGCTTTCTTTGTTTACTTGATGTTAAGTTGCTGACTTTTCTCTCTGCACCATGAAATAAAGATTCCCCCCGACTCCTCTCCTCTGTCTGTCTAAGCCCCCTTTATCAATACAATCCCAGAAGTGTTAAGAGTTTCTGAAAGTGACATGACTTGGTGTTGTCTGTATGTTTGGGGGCTTTGCAGCATTTTAAAAGCTTTCTGGTGGTAGGGTGGCTGTAGAAGGCACTGAAGAAAGCAATGACTCGGCTTGATCGGTCGGTCGTGGCCAGGCTACACTGAGCGAGATGCAGCCCAAATCTGAGCCTGCATATGCTGATAATAATCCTCGGCCCATTGTTAAAGAACTGTGACAGTGAATAATGGCAGCACTGCACAAAGCCAAACACTTGCGTTTGTAAAAGATTTTCCTCACAAAAGACTTCATTGTCTGTTCTCAGCAATGCAATTCTTCGTGGGCCTGAGGCAGTGCATGCTGGGTTTTTAAAGTAAAACGCCTCCCTGAAGAAAATGCACCGTGGACATAGGAACGGATGAATGCAGTGGTGCCACAGGCAGGGCACGGCAGAGGATCACTTTTAGAACAGCCTGTGGGCATCTCAGGAGGTGAGCAGTGTGAGGATGTCTGCTTGAGTGGCACGAGCACCTTGATGGGACATTTGACATCAACACTTGGAGGATCTTAGATGGCTTACAAGACTAATACTCACAAAAATGTCCACCCTGTGGACATTAGAGGGCTTACGAGATAAACACTCTGAATATGTTTGCTTGCAGAGTGTTATCGATCTTATAAAATGAGTAGTTGGAGAGCCTCACACTTTAGGAATGCCTGCCTGGGGGACCTTACAGGCCAACGACATATAAACACTTTGAATATGTCTGCTTGGAGGGTCTTACAGAGCTTATAAAGAGAGATACTTTGAGATCTTCCACGTGGAGAGCCTTGCAGGGCATGTCAGATAAACACTTTCAGAAGGTCCACTTGCAGTGTCTAATAGTGCTTTGAGAAGGTCCACTTTGAAGTTCTGTAAGTCCTTATGAATGAGACACACACTGACAGAGTCCATCTGAAGGACCTTACTGGGCTTACGATACAATAAGAATGTCCATTCGCAGGCTTGAAGGACCTTACATGGATCATGAGATGACCACTTGGAGGAAGAACCTTACAGGACAATTGACATAAACACCTTAAGGAGGTCAGTCTGGAGGGTCTTATAGGGTGTATGGCATAAACACTTTGTGAATGTCAGCTAATAAGGCCTTACGTGGGCCAAGGAAGGAAACACTTCAGGAATGTCCACTAGGAAGGTCTTAGAAGGTAAACGTTCATCTATCGGGCATGAGGGGACTCATGGCATAAACACTTTGGAAGGTCTCACGGAGTTTATAAAATGAATAGTTGGAGTGCTTCACACTTTAAGAATGCCTACCGGAAGAACGTTGTGAATCTTACAACATAAACGCTCTGTCTGCTTGAAGGGTCTTCAAGAGTCTATCAATGAAATACTTTGGAAACGTCCCCTTGGAGAGCCTTACAAGGATTATGAAGTAAACACTTGTCCATTTGTAAGACCTTGAGGGTCTCATAGGGTTTACAACATAGACATTAGGAATATGTCCACAAAGAGGGGTCTTAATAGGTCGTGAGATAAACATTTTGGCAATGTCCTTTCAGAGGACCTTGTCACGTAAACACTTTCAGAAGGTCCACTTGGAGGGTCTTACAGGGCTTATCAGATAAACACTTTCAGAAGGTCCACTTTGAGGGTCTTACAGTGCTTTGAGAAGGTCCACTTTGAAGGTCTGAGACACCTTATGAGACACACACTCTGTGACAGTTTCCATTTAAAGGGCCTTACAGAGTTTGTGAGATACGTACTTCCTGAATGTCCCCTGTTGAGATTGTGTGCCCACTTAGAGGGGCTTACAACACTTACGAGTCACACACTTGGAGTTTAGGAGATGTCCAGTTGGATGTCCAAAGCATAGAGCTTAGAAGATACACATGGAGAGCATCCACTTTGGCAAGACCCACTTGGAGAGCTTCACAGGGCACATGCACTTTGAATGTGTCCACTTGGAGGGTCTTACAGAGCTTATAAGATAAATGCTTGGGAATCCTTATGGGGTTTATAACATAAACACTTTAGGAATGGAGGACCTCACAGGGATTATGGCGTAAATAATCTGAAATCGTCCACATGGTGGGGTTCATAGAGGGCTTAAGGAGAAAATATTTTGACAATGTCCCATCAGAGGACTGTACGGGGCTTATCAGATAAACGCTTTCAGAATGTCCTGTTAGAGGTTCCTTTGGGACTTGTGAGCTGAATGCTTTGTGCTCTTACTTTTTATTTCACAGGAGTGTTTGCTTATAATATGACAGGAAATCACCAAAAGAAGCGATTACAATAACACAGTAAGTGATAGAAATGTGTTTTGTGATCAGCAGGCCTAAAATCCATAAGATCCACCCTAAAGTATCCAGGAGCCAAAAGCCTCCACAGTCCGGTAGGATTAATCGTAACGGAAACAGCGTTTTCAAACGTAACGCATTCCATCTGAAAGCCTATGGCAGCCCGCCTGGTATCATCCGTCTCCGTCCGCCTGCTTGTGCTCTCTCTCTGACTTTGCGCCGTGTTCACCTTTGGTTTTTTATATATCGCCTTTCGGAGGGGGCACCATCACAAGTCATGAGCTACTGAGTACATGTCTTTAACACGGCAGTTCATTAAAATGCCTGCCTCTTAAGTTTAATGAGTAATTGAACAAACCCCTCCTAACCCCCCGCCCCTTCTCTTTGTCCCGTTGCTGTACACCACACACTGTACGTCCCAAGCTGGGTCAGTGTGCTTGTCTCCCAACTGATGGCTGCATTTAAGGTTACATGTTTTGCCTCATTTTTCTTATTAAGAGCACAACGAAAGCTAAAAGCCATCCAGCTGGGCGTGAAAGAAATTGCAAACAGCTGTGGGTAGCGGCGGTGGTGTGAACGTCGGGGCTAAAGGGGGCCGCATACCCTTAGCTACTGGCGTACGTGGACAGCGGGGACATGCCTGATAATCCAAGCAAATTGACAGCACCCCTTAAATCCCCAGGTGTGGCCAGTGTAAGGACTTAGGGGTTTCACTGGCCTGACAGTCTGAGGTGGTCTGCTTTTCCCAGTGTGGCCTCTTTGGCTTTATTTCTAGGCAGTTCCCTTAACCTCCTCTGACCCACTGGGGGTCCTGCATTTCTTCTCCATTGAGTAAAAGATAGTTAGTGGAGGTCATTTAGTGTTGCTGGACTGTTTTATAGCAGCCCCGTTTCCTTCACAGTGTTTACTCAAATGACCCTTGAAGGGTGCTAAAAATTTCTTTCAGTCCTGAACCCCATCCTCCTCCTCCTCACCTTCCTCTCCTGATACTCCCTTTCTTTCTTTCTTTCTTTCTTTCTTTCTTTCTTTCTTTCTTTCTTTCTTTCTTTTTCCCTCCTACCTCCAGACAAACATGTCCCACTCTCAAGTCGTGCCAAGCAGGCTCTGCCGACGATTGGGGAGTTTTGACCCCTCGAGGGTACCACGTTTCCGTGGCTGAGCCCGCCCAGCTTTATGTACATTTTGCAGAACACTAAATACTTCCTCCCCAAAAACAAACCTTTCCCAGCATTATGGTATTTGAGTGTGCTTAATCCTGCCAGCTGGGCTCCTCCAATATCCCCCACCACACAGAAGTTCAGAAAGTGCCGTCCATATGGTGCACAGCAGAGGAAAGTGACATTTACATTCCAGAAGACACTGCCAACATAAAACACAGCCCCTCCCGCTCCGGTTAGCAGGGTGACTTTAAAGACTAAGCACACTTGTGCCAAGGGGGGGGGGAGGGTTTACTTCATTCGCTAAGACGGTGTCCATTGGTTACAGGGCTGGCATCACTGCTCACATCAACAACCCCCCCCCCCCCCCACTAATCTGAGCAGGTTGAAATGCCAATATTTTATACTCCAACACTTTGTTCCAAGTTAAAAAATAAGAGTGGGGTACGCAGCAGGTGGGACGTGAATATGAAATGACTCCAAAAGGGAGGGACTTGAGGGCTCAGAATGGATCGCCGGCCGAGACAACTTCTTTTTTGTGGCATGGGTGACGGTGCAATGGCCTTGTGGTACTGCTTCACCTGGGGCCATGCTGCATTCTCAGAATGTCTCTCACAACCTCGGCTGACGTCCTTGAGAGGGTTCCTGGGAGTCCTGCTGGATGGTGGTACCCAAGGTTCAAGAATCAAAGTAATTTAACCCTAATCAGACACCTTCAGTCATTAGTGAAGCTAATCCGAGCACACAGGGCTCACCAGGTTCTACATGTGCCACCTTTAGGTGGCAGGCTTGAGCATAATGGGCATACAAGTAGCCTCATTTGGGTACTCTTTTTTTTTTTCCTACCAGGAAGTATGTATATCTATATCCTGACCACCAGGGGGTGTTGCAGCACCCCAACCTCCAAACACAAACACACGGTATCTGTGTAAACTAAAGGTGAATGCCTTGCACGGGTCTCAGAAGGACACAAGTAAACACAAAACACTATTCATTATCTTTCTCCTCTCCTCTGCTCCTCCAGACAAGTTTCTTCTGCGTCCTCCCACCGACTCTGGCTCGATCCCAATGAGGTTGAGCGGCTCCGTTTATCTAAGACCCTGAAGTGCTTCTGATACCAGGGCGTAGGCAGATGGAAATTCTAAAAAATTAAGGATTGTGAATCCCATCAGCTCCCACTGGTGGCCCCCATGGAACTCAACAAGGCTGCTCCACGGAACTACAGCTCCCAGTATGCCCTGCAGTCATCCATTTGGAAATCCTAAAGCAGGGAGACTGGCGCCTAGCATACTGGGGAAGAAAATGTCCCAAATAAATGGTCTTTCCATGGCCTTCTGTTATACTGGCATCCTGACCGGGTTAGGATCCCTGTTGAGTTTCAGCTGGGATGCCAGTTCCTGCCTGCCATCCTTTACTATATATATATATATATTGTGATGGATGTCCGGCAAGAGTTGCCGGCCCTCACCCCCAGGCCGCCAGGAGCCGACTACGCCAATTGTGACAGATTTAGGGTATGCTCGCACCCTTGTACCCTCGGACCACACGTCAGACACCAGATAAAAGTCCAAATATTATTTATTATAATAATAAAGTGCACAAAGCACGCTCCTCTCCACAATTCTCAATAACAATCACAAATAACAATAAACCAATCCTCCACTCCCAGACGCTTAGCCACCCTGCCTCCCAACTCAGCTCATCCGTCTGGGATTTCCCATAGTCCTTTATACTCCTTGACCCAGAAGTGTTTGTCCCTCAGTCCACGTGACTTTCTATCACTTCCGGGTCAGGTAAAACTTCTCTTTTCTTCAACCTGGAAGTACGTCATTCCTCCCGTTCACGTGACCAGAACGCACTTCCAGGTTATAGGGCATATAGCGAGGCTCGTAGACTCCTATAGCGACTCCTTGTGGTCCCCAAGGTATCCAGCAGGGCTGTGTGTAAAAACTACAAAGTCCATGAGGCCCTGCTGGAACTCGGGGCACGTCCATGCTGTCGGGAGAGCTCCTCCTGGCGGCCTGGGGGTGAGGGCCGGCAACTCTTGCCGGACATCCATCACAATATATATATATATATATATATATTGTAAAAGAAAACAAAGAGACAGCATAAAGGTTTGGGGTTTCCGGCCCCGTATACTGTAAAGAATGTCCAAAACAGGTCAAAATATATAAAAATAGACTGTTCATAAGCGCGACACCGATACTGGTGTCGGCGGCCATTTTATAAAGGAGGAGCCGGAAGTGGAGGAATGCTGGGAAGGAACCGTGGGGGAAGATGGGATCGATGATGTCAGGAACAATGGTGGAGGAAGGGTGGAAGTAACGTGCTGCGGGAAAATGAGGCTTATGGTGGCGGAGCGTCTTTTGTTCTGCAAGAAAGCAAAGGAGAAAGGTTAGTACCCCGCCACTCCCTGCCGGCGAATCTCCTCCGAAGCGTGCTAAGGTCCGTCCGCGATCTCCTACTCGCGCGTGCATGACAATATATATATATATATTTTGTCACAAACTCGACAAAAATTCATAGAATGCCGGGTGGGGCAGCCACCCGTATATTACTTCCTGGCTGCAAAATCAGATAAACCGTTGTACTGATGTGTACAGATCAGAGTCCAGAACAGAACTGACTTGCTGGCACCAAGATGACGCTTTTAAGTCGGAGGAAGTGAAGTCATCTCTGGGGGCGGAACCGGAAGTGATGTCATCAGGGCCAGACGAAATTTCTCATAACTGGTCTACAGAAGAGTGAGAAAAAGAGTTAGCGCACTCCGCTACCAATCGGTCCAGCATGGATTTACTCTCATTCAGGCCCTTTAGCTGACTCCCATGTGCACATGTGTGACATTATATATTGCATCTTTTATGGTGAACACCGCACTAAAATATTTTACATTTACTGTGTATATTTTCACAAGCAAGTAAAGTGATAAATCATAATCAAATAGTTTTTGTTCCTGGTTCTTTTTCCTCCCTTTGGGGGCTTTGAGACGTGTAGAATTCATATTTATATTCTGTGTGTCCTGTGCCACTGCCCTGAAGAAGTGGGTTACAAAAATGGATGGGAGAACAGATGGATATAATGTGTATGCTTAATAAACAGATATGTGTCTGTGTGTCCATCTGGTTACAATGTCTCTGTCATTCTAAAAGATGGAACAACACATTTTAATACTAAAATGCATGGCATTTGTTGTTCCAACAGATGGCACATCACAAACATCACTGCTTTTATGAATTCCATACCAAATGGCATATAACAGAGGCACATGGTGAATTTGCATGGTGAACCACAAGTGTTAATGCTGACGTCCACATTGATTAGTTAGATCTTAACTGGTCTTAGATGCGTGATGGACAGCGCACATGGGTAGGCATCCCGACAGGGATGGGGCAAGGTTCCTTACCAGGACAGGAGGCACAAGAAGAAAGTTGAGGAGCATCCTGCCTTCACTAGGAGGTAGGCAGGAGATGCCTTTGCAGAAGTGACTTTACTGGTGTCCCACCTGGAATGGACTGAAGCTCCTCACCTGGCCAAAGGTTCAGTATAATGGGGGAGGCAATCAGCACAGACTATCTGCACCCCCAGTATATTAGATGGCAGCATTCCTGGTCTTCAGAACCTATACAGACACACAAGGGGGCTTCTGGGAACTGTAATGTTATGAAGCAGCCCTGTTGGGTTCAGTTGGTGTTACCAGGGATGCTCTATGAGTATTCATAGTCCTCAATCTTGCCCACTTCCTCCCAACTCTGACTCCCCAAGGTTAGGCATCAGGGTCCTTTTAAGCCAGGAATGCTTCCAGTGTCACTGGACCATCCAGAGCCCTTCTGGGTCATGTGGAGACCAAGGCAGTCCTCCCCCCAGCAGCACCCTTGGGTGACACCCAAGGACCCTGACAGGGTTGTGCTTCCTGACTCAAAATCCCATGCAACCCTACGGTTGTCCTAACTGCGAGGAGCAGTGCCACCTTCCGTGCGGAGCAAATGATCTGCTCCCAGCATCCACCTTTGCCCAGTCCATCCATTGTTCTTTCATTCCCCAGAGTGGATGAAGAATATAACACCTTCTGGCTGGGATATGTCCCCACCCCCACTGTTCTTTGTTCATTTTTAACTCATGCCTGAGCAAGAGGTCATCTTCCATCCTGGCCGGGATGCCCATATGTTCTCCATGTTGCTTACAATATACAGGTCAGCACGGAGTCACACAAGCCAATCGTTGAGCCTCGGCAGTTGCACTCCATGTAAGGGATGGAGGTGCGGGCCAAATGTGGAGCAGTGGCAATCAAAATCAGACCTTAAAGGGCCCTCCAAAAGTCAGGAAACATACATCATCATAATAATAATAATAATGAAAGACTTATCAATCTGGATGGCACATTAGTTTAACACGCCATGGAGAACAGGAGATGAAAAACATTTAAAGTTCTTATTGTTCATTTTCCATTATATTGTCACACACGTGCAATTGGGAGGCAGCTAGAGGGCCTGAATAATAGTAGTACCACGCCAGACCAAGGGGTTGCAACCTGCACTGACTTTCTCTTTTAATCTACTGCAGACCATCCACGGGAAATCCCACTCATGATGTCACTTACAGTTCTTCCGCCACCGATGACATCACTTTTAGTACTGCCACCATTGATGGTGTCATTTCCGGTCCCCGAAGACTTCACTTCTGTTTCCGGTTCAGATGACATCTCTTCCTGTCCCGGCCTTTTAAGCCACCATATTTTCCCTCTCAGTTCAGTTCTGTTTTGGACTCAAACCTGTGAACATCTCTTCAAAATTATCCAATTGCAGCCAGGGCACAATATATGGGTGGCTGCCCCAAACCTTTTCAATGTCTTCGGTCTGTTATTCTGACAATATATATACACACATACACACTTTTTATATATATATATATATATATATATATATATATATATATATATATATATACACACACATACATACATAATGTGCATTATTTTTGCTAGTCTGTGGCGTGTGTTGATGGCAGCATCAGTACAGGGAGGCAGACAGCCGAGGGACAGCTACATTCAAAAGTAATCCAGCAATTTCTGAATTGTTGTTTATCTTTCACAAGAGTCCTCTTAAAAAAGCTGTGGTTTCCTTTGCTCAGTTTGGTAGCCAATTTTACTGTTAAATTACCCGCTTGAGCACTCATATAAACTATAGAATTAACCACAATTAAACCCAAGGCGTATTATTAACTCTCCGGCATAACCAGATGTGTACCAATTGGGTGTCTCATAACATATATTCATATTTTTAATGCACTCCTATAGACAGTTTAAATTCTACAGAATAACATTTTCCCACACATATAAACATTAAACCAACATGTATTAATATTCACAACACAATCATTTGACTTCCGTCCAGTATGATCAAATGTCAGTTACAAATCTGAGAGTCAACGTCCCACTGAAGATGGCTCTGGACGTGGGTCTGTTTCTCCAGAGTCGCGTCACGGACTAACAGGAAGGACAGCTCAGAGAAAATAAAGGTCCTGCACTTGCGATTCATCAGAAGACAGAGGGGCAGTGATTATCTACTAATTCACCAAGACACAATATCATCACTACCCAAAAGTTCACCTGTGGACATCAAAGTAGAATCTTCACTTCATAAGCCACTGGGATTTTCCTTAGTCGCTGTGGCTCTTGTAGATTCTGGTCAGCAGGGCAGAGTTCTGTTAGCTTTCCCTGAGCTCAACATCCAGAAGGTAGAAGCAAAAATACTTAACTTTCTTCTTTAGCCCTTTTATTTGTTGTCACATAAAAAGAGACAGCAAGACCCCTCACAGACCACGAGATCTCACTCGTAGCACTGATCTTCCCCTGACTCGGCAGGAATAACAGATAACTTGTTTCTGGAGTAAACCAGGAGATACGAGCAAAAGAAAAGAAAAATAAACAAAGTGACTAAAATCAAAGTCAAATAACAAGCGATAAGTCGAAAACCAGGCAAGACAAGACAAGTAAATCACACGAGAAGTCAAAAGATGCAGTCAGACAGGACAGGACTCCATGCACACAGCTGACCGTTTATCACACACGTGCGAGTAGGAGTCAACTAAAGGGCCTGAATGATGGCAATTCCACATTCGACCCTGGGGTATTGGGGAACGCTAACTGTCTTTCTCGATCCCTTGCAGACCATTCTTGTGAAATCCTGCAGTTTTTTTCAGGCTCCTTGATGACATCACTTTCAGTTCTGGCGCTTTCGATGACGTCACTTCAAGTCCCACCTGAAATGGCGTCACTTTCCGCGCCCCACCTCTGATGATGTCACTTCCGGGTCCGCCTATGGTGCTATCACTTCTGGTCCCTTCTATGATGATGCCACTTTCCGGTTCCGCCCATGATGACGTCACTTCCTACACTGACCTTTAAAGCAGCCATCTTGTCTTTGTACTGGCAGTTCAGTTGTGGACTCTGATCTGGAAAGATCTGTATATCAATTCTCAAATCCATTTTGCAGCCAGGACATATTATACAGGTGGCTGCCTCAAACCTTCTTAATGTCTCATTGTAGTTTTTGTGACAGTGGCGTACCCCACTGCCCCCTGGTCGGACGTGGAATTGCCATTATTCAGGCCCTTTAGTTGACTCCTACTCGCACGTGTGTGACACCTGTCAGCAGATCAATTTAAAAGGTCACAACCTGGAGCCCCATTTTTCATAAGGGCATCCATGTTTACTTTCCTACTTGGGCAGTGTGAACACATTGAGGTCACAAATGACACAATTGTGACTTCCGACTTCCCAGCTCCTCCGTATGACTAGTGCAGCACCAGATTAAAAACACACATTTCTCAGGGAGCGGCGGCTCCATATAAGATAGTTTAAGACCAGGAGAAAAACGCTTACTTCATCGTGCGTCGTTAAAGTTGAAAGCAAATTCTCGAAAGTAGAGATTACCTTAGGTTGCTGTGTTCAAACAGAGCGGTGGTGATAGAGCCCGTTCAGTTTCCATGTCTCAACAGTGGTGCGGTAAGCGCGGGAATGACCTGTTGCTGCACTTATATTGTTGAAATAGCCGTCCCCTGCAGCTCCGCCTGCGTAGTAGTGAAACAGGACAAACGTTAACGGGTATCTCAAGCTAAGCACAGGCAAGGTCCACTCCAAAACGCAGAAGTAGACAGACTCGAACGGAGGCTGGAGCATGAGTGAGGAGGACCCCTCCAGGCTCCTCACTCCTGGCGTCAGGCTTCCCACTACACTGGGCCCGTAGCCTCTGTCTCAGATTAGCGTGAATATATCGCTCCTGCAAGCGAACTGTGATACTTAGTACAATTAGAAAAGTCGCAGAATCAACCGGAATGTTCAAGCAAATTATAGAAAAAAACCCAATCTAAATCCGTTAAGTAGTTCCCACATGAAAAGCGGACAGACATGCAGACAGACATTGATTCTATATACTGTGTTTAGAGATGATATGCGCCTTTCTATTGGCTGTGTCTGTAACCGTAGTTGACAACACGCCCGATTGGTCTCTTTCAGAAATTTGTTACAGTTTGGTCTGAAGTAACAAGAACTTGCTGGAAAATGAAATGTAGTACATTAGTTATTAGGTGGTAAAAGGGTGACTGAGATAACCAATTAGAGACAGGGGGTGATTAGGGGGGTCAGAATAGACTTGGCCATGAGGGGCAACTTAGCAAGGACATTGGGAAATTCTTTACAAAGAATGTCCAGGGAATTTTAATGACCACAGAGAGTTTTGCATCTTGTCCAACAGATGGCACCATATTTACAGCACTGTGTTCCCTGTGCCCCCCCCCCCCCCCCCCCCCCCCCCCCCCCCCGGAGGGCATCGGGATCCTCATTCAGATAGTGCTGGTCTCCCCAATATCTTTTCCAGCAACATCCCCAGCTTTTTTTCTTAGATGGTCTCCCATCCTGAACACTTTTTACTAATTTAATATTGTTTTTTTATCAGTATGTTGCTGCCCTTGGGATTAATAAAGTATCTATCTATCTATCTATCTATCTATCTATCTATTTATCCAAGTACTGGCTGGACCTGAACAGGTTTAGTTTTGGGGGGGGGGGGGTGTAATGTGGAGGTTTAACCGAGACCTCTTCTGAAGTGCCAGTGGTATGGCTTTAATTAAACTGAGTGGCCTACAGGAAATACATAAGGACTTTAGTTAGGTAAACTTAGTTGGCTCACCAACCAGAACACTACTTACCTGTGTCTTTCTGGCACGGGTACACTTTGATCTTTTGTAGCCACCATTGGCATTATGCCCCGCTATGATTTGACTTAGCCCGTGTTGTCCACCTGGCATGCCGAGTTTAGCTTCAACTTGAGTGTGCTTTGAAGTTAGTGCTGATGAGGTCTGCTAATTTCACTCCCACGATTTCATTAACCTGACTGAGGACACTTCACACAAGTGCTGTGTCCACCTGAGCAGACTTTGGCTTTAGAGCTTATTTGACAGCCAACGTTGACTTTGACTTTAACTCGGCCCATGTAAGCATGCTGTGATTTTCAGTTAACGTGAATGGGCCAGCAACCTGAGTAACTCGTTGACTCTTACTCACACTTCAGTACCAACTTTGATAACCTGACTGTCCCACCTGCCTGAGCCCACCTTATACTCACTTACCACTACCAAGCCCAACATAGCCCAGGTTTGTCCAGAGTAGGTCATTTTACTGAGAGGTCACTGAGCCCACTCTGATGTTAGGTTGCCCGACTGACCAATCCACATGAGCAGACCAACCTGAGTGGTCCCCACTTGAGCACCCTAAGCCCACCATAGCCCCGATTTTACTCATCTGAGCACACTTTGACCTATGGAGTTGGTTCACCTACATGAGTACACTTTGACTTTAGTACACCCAACCGTCCCACATTTTCGAAACACATGAGTGGGCCAGCAGCCTGCACCCAGCATACACTTAGTTAGCCCTGATCAGCCCAGTTTAGCCTGAATTTTTGTCCACCTGATTTCACTTTGACTTTAGTTTGCTGGACCAACCCTAGTAAACCACTCTTTGATTTTTGATTACCTGACAACATGTTCCTCCTGCCTGAGGGCACTTTATACTTTAGTATACTTACAAGCCCAGCTTAGCATGGGTTTTGTCCACCTGAGCACACTGACTTACCTGCCTGAGTACACTTTGACATACGTTTGTCCAGCTGGTCCACAGAAGCATGTCCTGGTGGTCCAGCAGCCTGAGTACTCTTTGGCTTTAATTCACCCAAGAGACCCTCATAAGCCCACTTTATAATATGGTAACCCTGACTGGCACAAATTATGTGTTCACCTGAGCTCACGTTGACTTAATTTCCCATCTTCCAAAGTAAGTGTGTGTTGACTTTAATTCACCCTACTGACCCTCGTAAGCACACACTGTGATTTACGATTGTTCCTGATTATTCTGCCCATTGACGCCCACTTTATACTTGGGTAACCCTTGCTCTCCCATCTAGTGTGTCCACTTGAGCTCATTTTGACTTTAGTTCATTGGACTGACCCTCATGGTCCATCTGCCTGAGTACTCTTTGGCTTTACTTCGTCCAGGTGACCCTCATAAGCACACTATGATTTATGATTGTTGCTGATTATTCTGCCCTCTAAAGCCCACTTTATACTTTGGTAACCCTGACTGGCCCAACTGATGTCTCCAACTGAGTTCATTTTGACTTAATTTCAGTGGGTTAGGGTTAAAGTTGAGTTGAATTTGCCCAACTGGCCATCTTAAGCATACAACGATTTTCAATTATTCTTGATTGTTCTGCCCACTATAGCCCACTTTCTATTGAGGTGGCCCTGACTGGCCCAAATGATGTGCCCACCTGAGCTCATTTTGACTTCGGAGGGTTAGGGTTACAGTTGACTTTAATTCGCCTGACAGACCCTCGTAAGCAAACAGCGATTTTTGATTGTCCCTGATTGTTCTGCCCACTAAAGCCCATTTTCTACTGAGGTGGCTCCGACTGGCCCAATTGATTTTTCCACCTTGGCACACTGTAGCCTCAGTGCTGATCGACCAGACTGAGTGTCATGCTGGCTCCACCGGCCTGTTTGTTTGTTTTGTTTTTTTGTCCCATCCGTGCTATGGGCACACTTTGACCTTCTGTGTCCCTGATGGGCACGATGCCACCAACACATTGCAATTATCAGCTGAGTAAAGTCTCTTCTGTTTGTTGCCACAGCTTGATATCTGCAAACTCTTCCGTCCACAACACGGATCTGTGACAGAAATAGAGCCAAACCCACCCAGAGGTATCCTGGAGGGGGAGACAAGAGCAACTTTGTTGTGCAGCCCGTAAATCAGAGCCCTCGTCAAAGGGCATGCAGACACTGAATGCGCACCCCACGTTTCATCCAATGGGTGTTGAGCGATATTTAACTTGTCACCGTTTCCCAATCCTGGCACAAACGACACAGCAGGAGGTGGTTTTAGTTGGTATGAAAATCTTCCAAAATCACAGATCATCAAGGGAGTCACGCGTTTAGGCTGATGTGACCCAGATGCTTTTTTAGCCTCAAGATAGGAATTAGAGCAGCCTAAGAGGCCCTGTCTGTGGGGAAAGTGGAGGAAACCTGAAGTGCGGCGTTACGAAGGGCTAACGTCAAGGCGCCTGAGGAGGTTTTTTTTTTTTTTTACTACTAGTATTTTCACGCTTTACAATCTTTTTATTTATTTTTTTTTATTTGTGCTTCCCTGAGGATGGGCTACTTGGGAGCTTCCCCTTGTGGACGCGCCATTCTTCATGAACCCCTTTTTTTGACTCCTCAAAGGCATCCCTCCTCACCCCTCCACGAGTCATCTTCTTCCATCCTTCCTCAAAGACGACTCTTCCTCCTCACAACTAAATTCGTTATTTCCGAGCACGCTCGTCTGTGCTTGTGAGTGTGGAGACGTGGGATATCATTTTGATGCTAAACTGGCTTTTGTCCGTGCAGACGGCTCACTGTTCCAATTTGTTAACCTTTATTCCTTTTTTTTTTTCTCAAAATTATTATTTTTTTCTGGTATTTACTTAACCTTTTCTAAGGTTTTCTGTCATCAGGGAATGTTTTGGAATTAGAATGTAGTAGATTTGAAAGGTGCTCATTTTATTAAAAGCTGGGCTTTAGTAGCCCCAAAGCTTAACCTTCATCAGCCTAACACGGTAGACCGGCCCCGTCTCTTTAAGGGGGTCCACCCACAAAACAAAAGGAGCAGGAAACACCTGCAAGACACACATGGATACTGGATGGGATAAAAATTAACAGGTAGCACATTATTAAACGAATAACAAACGAACAGAACAATGTTAGAACAAATTCTTCTTCTTGAGTCTTTAAAACCAAAAGTTTCATGATCATTCCAATGATGTGCCCAGGCCACGGTTCTGTCGGGGTGGCCCTTCATGGTACTGTAGATCAGGAGGTGCTCCATAGTCATTAGAGTATCTCCCCATATTAGAAGGACACATGTTTTTAGGAAGTCACTGCACACTGGAGAGATTCCGAAGGACTGGAAAATGGCAAATATCATCCCGTTATATAAAAAGGGTGAGAGGGCAGAGCCAAAAACTATAGGCCAGTAAGCTTAACGGGCATCACGGGAAAATTAATGGAAGGAATTATTTAGGAGAAGATGGAGCAGCACATGGCAAGGACATGAGTTATTCTGAACAGTCAGCACGGGTTCAGAAGAGGGAGGTCGTGTTTTACTAACATGCTGGAATTCTATGAGGAGGCAACAAAAGGATACAATCAAAGTGGAGCAGATGAGATTATTGATTTGGACTTTCAGAAAGCATTTGATAAGGTGCCACATGAGAGGGTGGGCATCAAAGTAGTGGGCATGTTTGTAGATGGGGGCAGAATTGGCTCAGACACAGGAAGTAGGAGTTGATGGTGGGAGGAGCCTCATCAGAATTGGCCGACGTTAAGAGTGGTGACCAGCAGGGGGCAGTGCTGGGGCTGCTGCTATTTTTAAAATACTAGGGGGCTTGCCAACCCCCCGGTTTGGTTAACCGGATATACAATTTAAACAGATTGTTATTTTTATGGGAATTGTTACAAATTCATTATTTTCACTTTTACTTTTAAATTTCAGTAAAAACAATATTTGGAATTAACTTTTCTTGAAGATCGCATTGAATTTTAATTCCATGTTTGGACTTTCATCGTGACAACGCAACGTATAACTGCCCGTGAGTGAATATCGTTTCTTTTTCTCTAATAAATAAACCAACTTTTTCGAATGTTTGTCCCTGTGATTTGTTAATTGTCCTAGCAAAAGCTATTCAGATGGTGCTGGAACGGGAAACTGTAAACGTTTTAATACGAATGGCATATCGAGATCTCCTTTGGTGTCTAATGTTATCCGTGGGAGATGTACTACATTACCTTTCTTGTTGTCTGTTAAAATTATTCGCAGATACGCCTCTTCATTGGGAAGAAACACTACTTTTCCCTGATGACAACACAAGTTAGACGATCTACAAATCTCTGACTTAAAGTTTAAATCTGAACAATATCTACAGTACATGCTTCTGTCATATCACCTATGTCCATATATTCAATCTCTTTCCGCTGTTCCTTTATTCCACTGAGTAATAATTTCTGTTTGTTTGGGCAAATGCAATCTTTACTATCATTTTTTTGAGTCTTTCGAATTTTCGTACTTTCATAATCTCTGACCTGCTCTGAGTGTGTATAACGCCAACGTTTTTGAACCTATATACGACGTTCTACTTTGTCTTTTACTCTGTCTTTTATTTCCGACCCCGCTTGGACCTGCTAGATTTTCAATTCCACTTGGTCAAGGTTGATTATTACTTTCCTTATTTTCAGAATTTGCTCAGAGATTATTATTGTTCTTTTTTGCATTCTTTTCTCACCAACACTTTTGGGTCTCTTTTCGACGTGCTGCCCTTTCTTCTTCGCTTAGTCGTTGACGTGTCATCTTGAACGTATAAAATTATTGTCCTGATAAAATTTATAAGAGCTGAGAGCGCAGGAAGCGTGTCTGTCACACGAATGAGAGGTTAGATGACCGTAGTCTTGTTTGAAAATGGTTGTAGGTTTAGTGTGACTTGAAAGAATCTCACGTTAAAAGTCTCCATCTTGCGGGACTTCATTCCAAAAAGTCTCTTCAAAAAGTCACATGTCATCCCTAGATATGATGAAGGGTATTAGGCCAGTGGATCGAGACGGAGACTTTAAAATGAGTTCATCAAGAACACGGGGACACAGTTGAAAACTTTTGAAGGGGAAATTTCACCCAAACATTAGGAAGTTTTACTTTACACAAAGAACCATAGACACTTGGATTAAGCGACCACGTAGTGTGGTGGGCAGCAGAATTCAAAGACCCTTCAAAACTCGACTTGATGTTACTTTGGAAGATTGAAATGATAGGACTGGCGAGCTTTGTTGGGCTGAATGGCCTCCTGTCATCCAGATTGTTCTAATGTTCTAATAGAAAGCAGTGAATGATAATAAGAAGAACAATGAAGGAGACGTAAAGAAGCCCTTTAGACTGCAGCCCATGGCTTGACCATGACACTCAAGAGGATGCCGGCCATGACGTCTTTTTTTAAATAGATTCCCAGATCATAAGACTCCTCTGACTTCTGGTCACTTCTTTCCTTTTTGCAAGTCCTCTGGTCTTGGCCCCTCAGGTATCCCTCAGGTATCCCTCTTCAGTCTCCGTGTCCATTCCTCATTGTGAGTGTGATTTCTCAGCACTCCTAAAACAAATTGATTTGGTTACAGGTCTACTTACTGTACTTTCCTGGTGGTGGTCCCGGCTGGCCGACTCTTTCACTTTCATTGCTTTGTGCTCAGAGCTGCGCCCACCTGTACAATAAAAATAAGCCACCAGCACCCTGCTCCTATTTTTTTATTTATTTATTTTTTATTATGAAAGATGTTATCTTCAGTGTAAAAACATTGTCACTCATGCAGATAACAGTCAGTCCTTTTGATCACAGAGGCCCGTAGATGGCTATCACCCTTCTGTTCAGAAGTCGTGTCGTCAATGCAACCCCAGTCCTGCTTCAGTGGCTCCCATTGAATGTTTAAAGTGGGCCTTTTGTTGGGCTTTGGGTGGGTGAGGTGTCAGCATTCAGCCAAACAGATCGCGGTAACCTTAAACAAGTCGTCTTTGGTCCTCCTCCTCCTTCTCGATGGTCACAAAGTGGGGCTTGTTCTGGTGACAAGGTGTCCTCTGTGTGCTCCATTCCTCTCCATAAACAGCAGCACATATAACGTTAACATCCTTGGTGATCGTCTCCACACGAGAATGAGGACCTCACAAGTGTCACTTCAAAAATGACACAGCAACTGAAACAAGCTGACGCAACACAACACGTTCATGGTGGCTTATGGGCACTATGACCGCGCACAGTGTGGTGCTCTGCGGTTAGTCTGGTGGAGGTAGAGCTCTAATGGACACAGACCCTCCAATGCTGAGCAACCCACCGGGGCGAGAGTCCTGGGGGCAGAGGGAGTGAAGCCTGCTGAAGTTCACTCAAGGCTTGTGCAGATCATTACTAAGCTGCTTGGGTCCCCACCTTGGGTCTTCTCTGATGAAGGCATCCGCCAGATAGGATAATAATAATAATAATAATAGTAAGAAGAAGAAGAAGATGGCATTTTCTTAAAGTTCAGTAAACTGCTCTTCAGTGTACTGAAGGAATAACACTGCATTGAGGTGGCACCCCTCTGATTTGAGGCTTTCTAAGGTAATAATAATAATAATTATCATCATCATCATCATCATCGTAATGATGATGATGATGGTTTTTCCTGACAAATGCCTTTCCATCTCCCTGATGAATAACATGGCACACTGTGAGATGTGAGTGTTGCCGTCAGCTCCGGTTCCTGCAACGCACCTGATGCCAGCCAGCAGCTTTGTAAGTTGAGGAGGTGAATAAGCAAGCGAGCAGGTGAAATTGACCTCCCAAATACAGACTGCTGTAAATGTCTGAGCTGTGGTCCAGTGCCCCCTCACAACGCTACACACTCACAGTGCTGCCATCAGAATAGCATTTCTGTTTCAGATGAAGATGGACTCCAAGTGTGATTCAGACAGAGCTAATTGAAGAACATGGATGACAGAATTAAAAATCTGATTAGCATACCAGAGCAAAAAGCGACAGGAGCGGCCCTCTGCCAGGCTGGCAAGTCTTTTGTTATTTTTTCCAAACTGGGAAGAAGCAGTTGCATTGTTTTTTCTGTCAGAAACACATCTATCCATCCATCCATGCATCCATCGTTCCTCACGAGGGTCATAAGGAGCAGCAGGAACCAGCCCAGGATGAAATGCCAGTCTATCACTGGGCACACATGCTTAAAATAACACACAAACCCAGAATAAAGTGGGCTGTCACCTCAAACAGTGTTATCTCTGTTCAGAAGTGTAAACCCACCTGAACACAGACCCCCAGGTGGGAATCAAACTGTGGCCTAAATGCTGTAAGGCTGGCCTTGTCACCTGTTGTGCCCTGTCACCCCCTTCTACAGAGCGTGCAGGCAAATCAAGTGGCTCTCTTAGGAACACTCAGTATGGGAAAGGAACCAGTGACCCTCTGGACTTTTCCTGCAAACTTCTCAGCCACAAATCCACACCTCCTGCTGTGTTGCCTGAGATCAAATTATCTTCCCTTATGGTGGGTGAAGCTTCCTTTGGAGAGTCGGTGGACCGTGAAAAGGATGGGAGGAGCAGCGGGCTCAGCTCATCAGAGAGGAATCGGCTCAAAGAGAAAGTGCGTGCTGTGAATGCCGAGAAAAAAGAACAGGAACGGACAAAAAGAGGAGGTGAGGACACAGCAGATAGCCTTTTATATAGTGCCCCTTACACTGCCAAGGCCATAGATAGATAGATAGATAGATAGATAGATAGATAGATAGATAGATA
>JANRMT010062861.1:10456112-10488794 GCA_026402145.1 Polypterus bichir lapradei | reverse complement strand
TAGATAGATAGATAGATAGATAGATAGATAGATAGATAGATAGATAGGAAAGGTGCTATATTAGATAGATAGATAGATAGAGGTGAAGTGATTCACTTATAATCACATAGGAAGTCAGGTTGGGGACTGAATCTGCCACAGTGTGATTTTATATAGCGCCTTTCACAATGAGCACATTTCAGTGTGGTACCTTGAAGTTCAGTATTGGCACAAGATGAGCGCTGGCAGTTGATGTGACTCACTCAGAGTGACACAGGGTGTCCGTGATGGGGTCTGTATCTTAGTGACTTTACCCAGAACCTTTCCTAGTGCCTTTTACACATTAAATGGGCAGTACAGTCCTTTTTATATGTTCACAGTTTGAGCCCAGACAGGTGAGGTGAGTGGTCACCACTGGTCAGTGGTCCATCCAAGCTGGACATGTTAGCCTCCTTCATGTCCCTTCAGTTCCTGATCCTCTCAGCCATTCCCTTTGCTGGCCGACACTCCTGTTTAAAGTCTTTCCTCCCTCGGCAGCAATGAGAGGTCCACAAGCATGGATGAAAAGCTAATTGATGTTGTCACTCATCTCGCCTGCTTTGAAGAGCACGCCAAGAGGAGCCCTCATGAATAATGAAAGGCCTCTGCCCAGCTCCTGGCCTCGCACTGCAGATGAGCCCGGCTGCATGTGTTGGAGAGTCAAGGTGAGGCCAGCCAGTCTCTACACCACATTCCTGTTAGAAGCTGAAGGGCGGCCATGATCGTTTTGCCCAGAGGGGACTGGGCAGTCTAATGGTCTGGAATCCCTATAGATTTTATTTTAAGGCCATTGGACCTTACTCTTATTCTATGTTAATTAATGTTGACTTATTTTATTTTCTTACTGTGTCTTTTATTTTTCTATTCTTCATTATGTAAAGCACTTTGAGCTATTGTTTGTATGAAAATGTGCTATATAAATAAAAATGTTGTTGTTGTTGTTGTTGTTCACTTGTAGTGTGTCAACCATGATTCTCAGATACTTATTGATATTGTACCTCTTTGGGGGGCTGACAGGATTGCAGCTGATGCACTTCTGGGTAGTTGCAGAAAATGGCCATACTCTGGGGTAAAACTGCTAGTGACCACTGGTGTGTCAGCCCAGCACGGGGAGCATATAGTCATCACAAGATGGTAGATTCCCCAGGTTTGCTTGCACCAGTGTCTCTATGAAGCAGGGGACACAGACAGTCACAATATGAAGTAAGGCTGTGATGTCCACTTGCACTTATGGCTCATGTCCAGCAGGGGGAGCTGATATTTCAGGTCTTCAGCAAGGGCACCTCATCCACTTGAACTTCTGACTCTGTCCAGTGGGGGAAGTTGATTTTTATGGTCTACAGTAGAACCCCCTGTCCACTTGCTCTGACATCTCTATCTAGGTGGGGCAGATGAATGTCCACTTGCACTTATGACTCTGCCCAGCAGGGGGAGCAGATATTCATAGTCTACAGAAAGGGCACCGTGCCCATTTGATAATCATAATGTGACACAAGGTCGGGGTGTCCTCTTCGATTAATGCCCCTGTCCTGGAGAAAGAGCAGATATTTATGGTCTATAATAAGGGCACCATGCCCACTTGCACTTATGACTCGTTCCACCATGGGGAGCTGTTAATCACAATATGAAGTAAGGTTGTTGTGTCCACTTGCCTCAGTGCCTCTGTCCAGCGGGGGCAGAAAAATATTTATGGTCTACACTAAGAGCCCCGAGTCCACAGGCACCAAATGAAGTATGGCTGTTGTGTCCTCTTGCACTACTGTCTCCTCCAAGCAGAGGACGTTAGTGGTCTACAGTATGGACACCATGTCCACTTGCACTTGTATCTTCAACCAGCAGGGGAAATACGAAGTTAAAGTATGAAGTGAGCCTGTGGGGTCTGCTTGCACTGCCATCTTTGCCCAGTAGGGGGAGCAGGTAGGAAGTATGGCTGCTAAGTCCACATCTCGGTCCAGCAGACATGAAGAAAGACTACTGTACCCACTTTTGACCCTCTCTCTCTCTCTCTATGCTTTAGGATTGAAGTCAGACCACCATATTGGCTTGCACTCTTTTTTTTCTGCTCAGCAGGAGAGCATTTGATGTAATACCACCACGTTCCTGTCCAGCGAGGTGAGCCGATGCCCCCATTCTGCACAGACATTCCACTTTCCTATAGTGGGGGTACGGCTAGGTGGCAGATGATCGTAGTCAACAGACAGACAGACCGACTTTGCCACAATATCTCATCTACCCAGCAGGGGGCACCAGTGGTCTCGCTCTTGAGTAACTCGTCTAAGACCAAATGTACTGGTATTTACGTCCAGTAGGGGGTGTGAGTTGGATCTTTGCCCGGCCTGCAGCTGGTTGCCAGCTGAATGAATCAAAGAGCCCAGGGGAGATAAGCAGGCCAATGATTGCCAAGTCAAGGACACCGGACAAACATGGTAGACCTTTGTGTTTATTTGTTACTCCTCTTCTTCTTTTTCTTATTTTTTTTTTTGTTTTTTTACTAGGGTGGTGGCCTGTTTGTCACAGTAGCCCTGAGCCACGTCATCTGTTTTTGTTTAAACCCTGGCCTGGCGCTCAAACTCTGCCCTCATGGCACCTCAACAGGCCTGCCAGCCCAGCCGTCCTGGCGGCCATCTACCTCTTCAGCTGGCAAGCTGGCATGGGATGCAAAATGCTATACATACTTAGTGACTTAGCAAAGGTCGGCGTCCAGGGTCAAACACGAGAACCTGTCTGGCACTGACTCGCTGGCAACTACTGAACTACCAAAATGAAAAGCATGTGAGATGAGTGAGTGAAGTTTAACAACTGGAAGAAAATGTGAGCTGGGCGCTTAAAAAGAGCTTTAGAAAGGCGACAGGCAATGCGGAGCTGTGGGCAGACTGAAACGGCCGTCATTTACTGGCATTCGGGGGGGGGGGGGGTTCCAAATCTGTAATGCGTAAAGCTGTCACAAGCCCATCCAGCCGTTGTGAGTGAGTCGCGATTGATGGCCGCAATGGATGAAAAATCCGACGATGTGGAATGACAGGGGTGTCACTGTATTGCCAGAAGGGTCACCAGCCGCTGTTTGGCACCTCCACTTGGTCACCTCACCTCCTGGACGCCCTCGCAGTCACATCACCCCCAAGTGTGTGTCACCTCATGGTCACACCTTCCACTAAGTGTCACCGATATATCATCTTTAGTGTATGTCACCTTCAGGTCACCCCACCTGTGCATCATGTCCATCTATCTATCAGTGCCTTTCTTCTCTATCTGCTATCTGTTATATAGGGCCTTCCTTCCCTAAACTTCTACCGGTCACTTTCTTTTATATAGTGCCTTCATATCTACCTGTGTCTCCATCTATCATATAGTGCCTTTCACGTCGATTTATATATTTTATAGATTCCTCTTATGCCTAAATATCTACCTGTGTTTCTGTGTATTATATAGTGCCTTTCATACCTGTTTACCTGTATCATTCTGTCTCCCTATCTATCATATTGTGCCTTTAATGCCTATCTATCTATCTATCTATCTATCTATCTATCTATTATATAGTGCCTTTCACATATATATCTTTCTATATTATAGTGCCTTTTATCTATCTATCTATCTATCTATCTATTACATAGCACCTTTCACATATCTATGTATCTATTATATGGTGCCTTTCATGCATGTGTTTCTCTGTTGTATCATCCATCCATTTTCCAACCCGCTGAATCCGAACACAGGGTCACAGGGGTCTGCTGGAGCCAATCCCAGGGCACAAGGCAGGAACCAATCCTGGGCAGGGTGCCAACCCACCGCAGGACACACACAAACACATCCACACACCAAGCGCACACTAGGGCCAATTTAGAATCACCAATCCACCTAACCTGCATGTCTTTGGACTGTGGGAGGAAACCCACGCAGACACGGGGAGAACATGCAAACTCCACGCAGGGAGGACCCGGGAAGCGGACTCGGTAAGCGAACCCGGGCCACCTAACTGCGAGGCAGCAGCGCTACCACTGCGCCACCGTGTCGCCCTCTGTTGTATCATGCCCATCTATTTATCTATTTCTCTCTGTCATGGTGCCTATTTATATATTTTATTGATGACTCGTATGCCTATATATCTACTTGTGTCTCTCTCTATTATATAGTGCCTTTCATTCCTTTCTCTGTCTATCATGGAGGGCTGTTCATACCTATCATCCATTCTATTTTGCCTTTCCTGCCTCTCTATTTGTCCCCTCTCTCCATGCCTTTAAGGACTCCAAAGATCTGAATTCGGTCCCCTCACGGTCTCAAGACTAAACAGGTTTAATTCTCTAAGCCTGTTGCTGTCAGATGTGTCCTTAAGCCCTGGTGCTCCAGGTTGCTGTCCTCTGCTTTGTCTTCCTTGTATTGTGGTGACCAGAAGTGCACGCGATACTCCACTTGCAGATCCATTAGCGCCACCTACAGTCTGAGCACAGCACAGCACCCCTATATTTTTATTCCACCAGTTTTATGGTCTATCCTAACATTTTATTTGCTAAGATGATGACTATGTGTCAACATGGACCCCTAAATCCTCTTCAGAGGCTGCCTTCTGCAGGTCGGGATCTCCCACCTTGTCTTGTATTTATGGGTGATGTTCCTTCTGCCGACAATGCAGCACTTTGCACTTCTCCACGTTGTTGGTGCCATTGTGCAGGTCACACAGGTCTTCTCGAGTTGTCTTTGTTGCCCCCTCAACGTCTGCTGTATTTTGGATTTTATTGCGGTATCATCTGAAAGTTGGCTAAGGACACTTCCATTGATGTCATTGCTGTAATATAAAAGATAAGAAGTGGTAGCCCCTGAGGCTTTCGGCAGAGGACCCACTTGTCTGTCCCCTTTGTCTTCAGTGGTCCCGCTCCTCTTCTGACAGTTCAGGTCTCTCCCGCCCTGTGCTTTGCTTTTGGCTGCCACTCCAGTAGCTCCTCAGTAGCCCCTCTGTCCTTAGACTCGGCCCCTTGAAGTCAGTGGGTGCCCAGGTGTGCCCTCACGTCCCCAAGTGTCCTGTTGGCCTGCGTGGTCGTCACTTGTTGGCATTTTGTTCTTTTATTTTTTCTTCTCTCGTTGACGTTTCCTTGGTGCCGATCTGGCATGGCCAGCCTTTGAGCAGACAGTTGGCACGATGACACAGCAGATTTTCAGGAGCCGGATGTCTGTCACTGGGTGCATCGCCGTCACTGATAATTGGGGGCTTACGGAGCCGATCTCAGGGTCAGAGGTCTCCATTGATGCCATTCCAGAAAGGTCAGTCATGTGAGGATGGAGGATTAAAGGAGATGAAGCTAATCAGTGGGCTGGGCAGTGAGCCTCGACCTTTGACCAACCATCCACCTTCCAGTCTGTACAATGAGATCTTCTGTTTTCTGCAACCAAACCCCCCACCCATTCATCCCACTGTCCATCCTTTTTCCTTATCCATTTATTAAGTTCAGGGTGCCTACCCTGCAACGATGGGCACAAAGTTGCAATCATCCCTGGATGAGGTGCCAGTCCATTGCAGGGCACACTCGCTCTATCAAGGGGGCAGTTTTGAGTGTCTAGTTAATGTTTTTGGGTTTTAAGTGGAAGTAGGGAGCCTTTGACTGGGCGATGATTTGAGGCTCGGGCTCAAAGGTTGTGAGGCAAGCCACCCTTAATTCTATATAGCACCTTTCATGGCGAGTACCCTCAGCAAACCAAGGAGTCCCAGAAGAGGCAAGTCAAAGGAACAAATGGACGTGGCAGAGTGTGTTAAAAGGTCAGTCACAATAGGCAAAGGTTAGGTGTCACTATTGTATTGTAATCTCCTTGGCACTGACATGTGGTGCCCTCAAATACCCTCATGCCAGTCTGATTGGGTAGTGGGCATCCCCAGCCTCCACAAAGTTCTGAGGTCTAAAGTCTAAGCAGGTGTGGTCACCCACTGGACAGAAATTGTGACATTGACATCCTTGAGTGAGTGGCACCAAGAAGGAGATGCCAGTTGCTGCCACCCATGACCCGTTTCTGGTAGGCACAGTGACCTGTATTACCAAGCAAGACTGCAAAACAAGCTGCTTCCATTACTGCTTACCTGTGCACTCACAAGTCAGGACCATCTGCTGCCCGCACGACATCCTGCTGCCATCCTAATTGCAATTTTAATTAATCCTGTTGTTCCGTTGTGGTGTGGCATGGTGACTGCACAAGGAGGTGGGCTGCTGAGGCATCAAATATGGGAAGTGAATTGAAGAAACAACAAAATCAGGCTGAGCTGCAACCTCAGGGAAGATGCCATATAAGGTGTGGGGCGGAAGCCCCCTTCTGCCTGCGTGGCGGTGACAGTGCTGTTGTGGTGACCATTCAGATCACAAGACTGGCCTGGCACTGACCAGTTAAGGTCCAGTAGTACTTCATAATGGGCAGAGATCCTTGAGGGTTGCACTGTGGCTCAGCAGTTAGCATTGTGGCCATGGTCTCTGTGGGGTTTGCATGTTCTGCTTGCATTAAATTAACTGGCCCTATAATGGACTGGTGTCCAGAATTGGGTTGGCTCCTGCCTTGTACCTCGATGTTGCTGGGCTAGACCCCAGACCCCTGGCATGTTGTAGCATCGGGTATGAGATTTCAGATTAATAATATAGACACGTCATAAGGAGGAGCTCAATAAAGGTACGTCACTTCACAAAGTCAGAGGGCTGAGTCACCTTGGCTAATCCTGTGGTCACAGGGCGGCATAGCCCTGCCAGCAGCACTGGGACATCAGAAGAACTCTGCGAATGGTGAGGAAATATTTACCTTAAAATAATGAGCCCGTATTTCATAATAAAGGGCGCCGCAGCACCTAATTAAGATACATTGTGCCATAGCAAGGAGACGTTGTTGCTTAATAACAAGGCTGGTAGCTCATAATTGTGATGCATTTGTCTAATAATGAAATATCAAATAATAATAATGAGGGAGCATGAAGGGGAGCTAACATGGCATCAGCAGGACAGGAAACAAGGTTGAGGTGTTCATCTATATGGGGAAGGTATTTAAAAACCCTGAGCAGATGAGGCCTGCCAACCATTTAGTCAGGTCACAGTCGGGGTGGCTTTGGGTGACAGGCAGGAATCACCTTGGGGTGGCATGTCAGTGCATTGTAGGGTTAATGAGGGGAAAGGAGAATGATATGAGAAATATCTAATAAGATAATGTGATATTGGTCTAATAATTGAATATTCATATAATATGGTACTGGTCTAATAATTGAATATGGATTTAATTTGATACTGGCCTAATAATTGAATACAGATATAATATGGTACTGCTTTAATAACATAATATTGATATAATATAATACTGGTCTAATAATTGAATATTCACATAATATGATACTGGTCTAATAATTGAATATTTATATAATATGGTACTGGTCTAATAATTTAATATTCAAATACTATGATACTGGTCTAATCTCTCTATTATAAAAAAAAATCTTGGGAAATCTTGGAAGGAGATGAGACGTGATTTTCTCAGAGACATTTTAACGTCTGAGACAAGGCAGTGAGACAAAAGAACAGCTGCTGTACAGGCTTTTAAATGATCGACCTGCAGCGTGACAAGCAGAACACGCAGCTCAGCAGCAGCAGCAGCAGAAAGTCAGCAGCGGATCAGACCGCAACTCCTTAGTGTGTGTTCAATCCCCCCTCCCCCTTCACAATGCGAGCGGCAGAGACACGAAGTAGCAGGAGCGTAGCGCGCCTCCGAGGTGGGCTGAGCAAAGCGATCACGACGTGATCATCTCAGAAAGACACTTTGACGACAAGCGAGACTTGACATTACAACCTTAGGAAGCAAAACCCGTGAGACAGTGACTATTATCTGTCACACCCTACTTACAATCAATTTAAAACAAGTTCACCACCAGCAGCAAGCCAGCAGATGATCCTTACCCATTCCCATATCCCCCAATCCCATATCCCCCCACCCACCCACCCACCACCCGTGGTAAAAGGACAGCTGCTGTAGAGGCTTTGAAATAATCGACAAGCAGAACACATAGCTCGCCAGCAGAAGTAGCAGAAAGACAGCAGCTAATCCGACAGCATCTCCTTAGCGTGCGTTCAGCCGCCCCTTCACAATGTGAGCAGCGTTATACTTCCTATAAGAAAGAGTTTTAACCACACCGGGGCCGGAAGTAAAGCACAAGTATTGTTTATACAAAAGTTTTAAAGTAAAAATGAAAATAATGCATATGTAACGATTCCCATTAAAATAACAATCTCTTTAAATTGTATATCCAGTAAACCAAACCCGGGGGTGGGCAAGTGAAGCAAGCAGGGGGCGGAGCCCCCTAGTAATATAATACAGTTATCTAATACGACACTGATATGTTATGATACTTATCTAGTAATTTGATAATAATAATAGTAATAATAAGTTACATTTATTGAGCACCTTTCACAAACCCAAAGTCGCTTTACATACAAAGTAAAAAAAAAATAATAATGAATGTTTGGCTCCAGTGGGTCATTTAGCTTGGTGAAGCCCCCTCAATATTATGTCAAGCACCCCCCCATACCCCCCCCCCCCTTCCTCTGTTGTCAAATATACTGCTACTTATTGGCTTTTGGAACTTTATCCCATTGTACCCCCCTTAGTATTTCAGAAGCCCCCTTTGCCATTTTTGACTGGAGCTGGGCATGTGTTGATTTAACATAATATGGATCTAATAATATGATTTTGATGTAACATGATATGTATCCAGATGTACATGTGTCTATCGGCTATGATGCTGACTGAACATTATGTTTAGGTAATAATCTCGCATTGATATCATTACCTAATATAATATTTATATATTAGGATATTTATCTAGCAAAATGATATTAATGCATGATCGGCTCCAAAGAGTCACTTAGGTGGAGTGAAGCCCCCTTAATATCATATAAAGCCCCCCCCCCCATCTATGCTGCTCTATTATATGCTGTTACTTGTTTGTTGATTTAACGTGATGTGCATCTCATAATATGATTCTGGTAGAACGTGACGCTCACATAATATTACATTTATCAAATAACACAATATTGATATGATATGGAAATGACATTTATCTACTAGTATAATATTAATATATGTATCTAGATATATTTATGTAATAATATTAGAGTGATATAACATGATATATTCATCTAACATATTGTTAATATTCTATTGATGTAGTGTATTTATGTAATGTGATATTGATGTAACCCGATATCTACATAGTAACACAATGTTGAGTTTATGAGAATAAGTTGTTTAAAGCTGTTTATCTAATAATTTAGTTTAACATAGCAGTGTATTTATTATCTATTGTAAAGTATCTAATAATTACTGTAACTCTTATTACAAGATATTTAGCTGATAATATGACATTTGATTAATAGCAGTAGTAGGTATGAGCCTCTGAGGTGATAGCAAGAAATGTCCCTCTCAATGATGCAATATTTAATTACATATACAACTGGTGGGTCATTAAAATGAGATTTATATTAAATAATAAGTCCCATAGTTCATAATATACTCAGATGTTTCTTTCATTACAACACCCTATTTAGCTCTTAAAAAAGTAATACTTACTAAGATATGTGATACGTAACTAATAAAAATGTTATGTTTATCTAATACTAAGATATAAGACCTTTGTAATGAGATGTTTACCCAATAATATGATATTTAGAAGTGCTGCTCAGGCCTTTAGTTTATAATAACACAGAATGTAGCTCCTGATCATGCATTATTTACCTAAATGCACGATTTTGGTTCATAAAAATTAGATGTTAAACTTAATAGCATAATAATAAATTATTTAGCTCGTAATGACATGTTTAATTAATTGAAACATTTTTAACTGTCAATGATGCAATATTTATTATATATTTCTTATTATATTTATTTATATTGTGGTGAACAATCACACCGTGACACTCAAATAGCTTTGGGGCGCCTCCCGTACACCCAGAATTTGAAGAGAGGCTGAGAAATTGGTCTTTACAGACAAGAGTCCAAAAACAGACCTGCTTAGGCTGGTGGACACGGCAGATTTTTAGTGGAAAGGCAGGAAGAGGCGGGACCTTGGCATAGGAAATGACCTCATCAGGTTGGGACTTCTTGAAAAGCGGAACAGGAAGTGACGTCTTCGGGGGATAGGAATTTCCCACACTTGGTCTGCAGGGAGATAAGAGAAAAAGAGGAATGCACTCTGCCACCCCCTGGTCAGATCGGGAATGACCTTCTTTTGAGTACTTTAGCTGCCCTCCCATGTGCACATGCGTGACAACACATAAATATATACAAGAATCTATTATTTGGATCATAAAAATGAGATGTTTATTTAATAATGAGGTATTTAGCTTGCAATAGTCAGATAATTATCTAATTTTGTCCCATCTTTTAGCTTAGAATGATGTAATATTTATCTAAATATATAATATTTGCCTCATAAAAGTGAGGAATTTATATAATAATAGAGATTTGGGTATCAATAGATGGGCTTTTATATTTTCACGCACAAACACACATACACACATATCTCTCTATTATAATGAAAAAAATCCTGCAACGAATTGAGACTTTGGCCATGAGATTTTTTCAAGTCCCGCCCTCCTCTCAACCATTTGCGGTTCACGGCCCACGCCTGCAGTCCTCTCGCCTCTCATTCGTGGGAATGCTTTTGTCAGACTCAGTTACTGCACTCTCAGCTCTTATAAATTTTTACGTTTTCCTCACTTTAAGTTCCCAATTAAAGAAGACTTATTATGTCCAAATCTTATTGGAAGAATTTCATCCTGAAGGGTTATCAACAGAAAAAATGAGTACACAGGCAATCCTAGCACTGAGAAATGATGAAGTCAAACGAATAAATGCGAAAAATGTTGATCGGTTACACGGCAAATTGGTTAAATGCGTATCAATAGACTCTGCTGAAAGAGTTGGTGGTGACGGTGCGGAAGATGAAAACATCCACTTACAATATCACAAAGAATATCTACAACCGTTAACACTGTCCGGCCTACCACCAGCTGAATTACTGTTAAAAGAAGGAAGTATCCAAGAAAGGTAATGTAGTACATCTGTCGCAGATAACATTAGACACCAAAGGAGATCTTGATATGCCATTTGTATTAAAATGCTTACAGTTTCCCGTGAGAATAACATTAGCTGTGACAATTAAGAAATCTCAGAGCCAAACATTTGAAAAAGTCAGTTTATTTATTAGAGACAAAGAAGCGATATTCACTCAAGGGCAGCTATACGTTACGTTGTCACGATGTAAGTCCAAACACAGAATCAAAATTCAAAGCGATATTGACGAAAAGTTTAACAGTAGAAGTGTAAGTTTAAAAGGTATTTGCATGTTAATTTCAAAGCCAAACAGAATGAAAACTTATAACATAATGAATACCTCTAACACAATACGAAGTATAATTTTCTTTCAATTTATTACGTTTTACTATTTTTACTGTGGTTAATTACTCGCTGTAATGTAAAATAGTTAGTTCTATTATGCATATGTAATGATTGCCATGAAAATAACATTCTGTTTAAATTGTTCATCCACTTCCCCATATGCGAGCGGCAGAGTCACGAAGTGGCTAGCATGCAGTGCCCATCTGGGGGTTGGCAAGAGAAGCAAGCAGGGGGCAAAGCCCCATAGTAAATATATATATATATATATTCTGTAAAATTAAGAGAACAGAACAATCAAATTGTTTAGGGCACGAGGGGAGACCCTGTTTCATGTCCGTGTGGAGAGGTTTGAAAACTAAGGGTTCAAATGGAGATGACGTGTGGGGGCTGTTTGTACAAATGATGACGATAGATGGTATCAGCAGAAGGGGCGGAGCTTCAGTCAGTCAGCAAGCGATTGATGTCAGCAGTTCTCTGGAAAGTTCTCCCCGACTTAAAGCAAATCAGGTTAGTGATGATGTCACATCAAAATCTGTCCGCATTCGAAAACACACACACACCCATTATATAGAGACACAGCAAACAGGTGGACACTCACACACACATGCATACACACACGCGCATACACAGACATACACACACACACACTTGTTCCTTTATTAAGGTGCGGTTTGTGGTGTTGGGCTCCTAGATCTCAGATCTCTTCCTAATCATAACTCACTGCTTGGCTCACAGGATTGAGCCGTTTATCTAATTATCAGACAGGACTTGTCTTTTCTGAGTATTTCATTCAGTCAGGGTGTTTCAGATTTCCAAATCCTTACAGATCAGTGCAGTGCAGTAAATCATGAACGGTTTCGGTGAGCCTAAAGTTTTTGACGTCATTTGAGTGCTCAGTGTGACCTCCTCCAGCTGTAGGTGACAGTCAGATTCATCCCGTACTCGACTGAGCAGGTTGGGTGGTCACTACTCACTGTGCTGTTTCAGTGTGATTTCAGAGACCCTCCAGTGTTGTTGGGAGTGGTGGCACATTGACAGAATCCTTAATGTACCCTCCAAAACACAAAAAAAAAGTCATGGCATGAGATCAGGTGATCTTGGGGTCCGGAAGTGGAGGGCCATATGGTGGGCTCCTTTACAGCCCATCCAGCAATGAGGGAGCTCGTTGATAACAAACACGCAGACTTCGTGGCACCATCTCCCAGTGACAGTCACACACTCCCTGACTCCCCACCCCAGTCTTTAGGTTCCTGGGTGCCAGCACTTTGAAAATGGAAGAATCTTCTGGAATCACTCTGTGGTTTAGGCATTTGATGCCCCTTTAATAGTAATAAGTCAGCCCACCCACACGGTCCACATACAGTACGTATCTGATAACGTGCTGCTGTGACTCCAGGGTCTCATGCTCAGATATTTATCTCCACCGATGACGTTTTGTAATATTAATGAGAACGACTGTAAAGGTGCCCCGTAATCGACGTAATCAGGAGATGTTATTCCATAACGCTGAGGTGGGCATATTGTGATCTGATAATGAGATACTCTGTCATTTTATTTATTAATAATGTAGATATTTATCTGCTCCTTTTCAGCGCTTATCTCGTGTGTCTCCCCCAGTGACACACATACACACACATCTCCTAATTAGCAGTAAGATCCTCATCGGGTGATGAGATGTGATGTTGAGATTAGGACTTCTTCATGTTAAGGCTGGTAGGCGCCCCCCTCAGTCACAGACCCTCACAGACGCTTCCAGACGTCCTCTTTTTAATTTTCAGCAGGGCTGGAGCAGACATGACAGACATACACCCACACTGAGTTGGCATTTCCCAGTCAGTGGACCTTGTCTCTCCAGCCAGCCATGCCCATTAAACGCTGCCAGGCATGACGGCATGTCCTTGGCAGGCAAACCCATAAGAGCATGGAGACCTCAGTCAGGATTTGAACCCTGGATGTTGAATGTGCGAGGCCACCAGCATTTACTGGGAGAACAAGAATACGATTTCTTGGAGAATCAAATCGTTTTTAAGCCGTCCACATGAACCTTCCGTGGTTGGTCAGTACAGCAAATCGCAAAAAAGCTGCAAAGTCGCCACTGAAAAAAAAAAAAGACAAAGAGGCTCGTGATCTCCGGGTGGGATGTGCAGGACGTGTCCTCTCTCATCCGTTTTCAGCACCTATGCCATTAAGGGTCCTGTCTGAATATCACATTTCTGGTTTGTGGTCAGAGTTGCCATGCAAAAGAAAAAAAAAAAAAGCTCAAGTGCTTTTCAAAGCTCTCAGCGTGAAATCGGAAGCCGGCCGCTTTGTTCTGTCTGCCGCTCAATAACAAGGCGAGCGCACCGGCGTCCCGAGCTCCACGCTGAATGAGGAGTTATTAATAAAGCTTGATAAAAATCAAAACCGGCATGTCTGCTAAAGTGAAAGGGGGTCCTGTCAGGTGTTTGATATTCTCTTAATTCAGCCCGTCTACCGTGAAATCGATATGTGACAAGGTGGCAGGGTGGCGCAGTGCTTAGCAGGGCCTCTTCTGCCCAGTCTGTGTGGACTTTGCATATTCTCCCGGTGTCTTTGTGGCCTTTATCTCCAGTACTTAAGTCCCTCCCCCAACATCCTAATGATATGCAGGTTAAGGTAATGGGGGTCCGTTTTACTGTTATGTGCCCCCCCCCATCCCAATTGGGGGACCCCCCCCCACCTCTTTAGCTCAGTTATTGTGGTTTTACTCCACTAGCTTTACATTCCAATATGCCCCCTCTCATTTAGTTCAGGTCCTATGGTTACCATACTTGTCCTAACACTTCATTCCACTGTATGTCCAATCCTCAAGCTGAGAACCCCCTTTAACTTGGTTCTTGTGGTTTGCCTCCTGTAACCCTATACCCCCCCCATGCTGACACCCCCTTTAATTCAGTTGCTACAGTTTAGTCTTACTTACCCTAACACTACATTTTGGTGTATGAGTTGAGATCCCCCCCACTATCCCAAGATGAAACCCCTTTTAGCTTGGTTACTGTGGTTTACCTCCTCTAACCTTATATCCTAATCCATTTAGCTCAGTTACATCATTCCGGTGTTTACTCCCCCAGGATTAGACCACCCCTTTAACATGGCTTATTGTGCTCTATCTCCTCTAATCCTACATTCCGGTTTGCCCCCCATATGTTGACACCCTCTTTATTTCAGTTCCTGTGGTTACCCATAATTGTACTAACAATTCTTTCCAGCATATTTACTCAGTTTTTGTGGTCTACCTCCCCGTACCTTACATCTCAGTTTGCCCCCCATTTATTGACAACCCTCCTCTTCTTTTCATTACCCTCACTTGTCCTAACACTACATTCTGTTGTATGCCACCCAATTCTAGGTTAAGACCATTATTAACTCAGTTATTGTGGTCTATCTCCCCTAACCCTACATCCTTGTTTGCCCCCCATATGTTGACAACCCTCCTTTATTTTAGTTCTTATGGTTACCCTCACTTATCCTAACACTACATTCTGTTGTATACCCCTCACTTCTAGGTTAAGACCCCCATTAGCTCAGTTATTGAGGTCTGTCTCCTCTAACCCTACATCCTGATTTGCCCCGCATATGTTGATACCCCCCTCCCTTTTATCTCAGCTCTTATGGTTACCCTCACTTGTCCTAACACTACCTTCTGGTTTATGCCGGCAAGTTGAGACCCCCTTTAACTTGGCTACTGTGGTCTACCTCTCCTAACCTTACATCTGTTTGCCCCCCATATGTTAAAAACCCTCCTTTATCTCAGTTCTTATGGTTACCCTCACTTGTCCTAACACTACATTCTGGTGTATGTCCCCAACTTCTAGGTTAAGACCCCCATTAGCTCAGTTATTGAGGTCTATCTCCCCTAACCCTACATCCTGGTTTGCCCCCCATATGTTGACTCCCTCTTTATTTCAGTTCCTATGGTTATCCATAATTGTGCTAGAAATACATTTCCAGTATATGAATGCTGAGACCCCCTTTTACTCGGTTATTGTGGTCTACCCCCCTAACCTTACATCCCAGTTTGCCCCCCCATATATTGATCACCCCTCCCTTTATTTCAGGTCTTACAGGTTACCCTCACTTGTCCTAACACTACATTCTGGTTTATGCCTGCAAGTTGAGACCCCCTTTAACGTGGATATTATGGCCTACTTCCCCTTCCTCACAGGTGGCGCAGTGGTAGTGCTGCTGCTTTGCAGTAAGGAAACTGTGGAAGATTGTGGGTTCACTTTCCGGTTCCTCCCTGTGTGGATAGCGCTTTGAGTACTGAGAAAAGAGCTATATAAATGTAATGAATTATTATTATTATTATTACCTTTTATCCTGGTGTAACACCCCCCATCCCCTCAGACCCTTACTGGCAGGGGCTTTTGCTGCCCCCCTCCAGTTTATAATTTTCCAAACACTGTTTCTGGTCCTGACACTGCACTGTTTCCTAACTCTTGAACCCCTTTCTCTTTGGGAGGGGGGTTTCTATATGCAGTTAGCCTGCTCTTCCCATAGTTCCCAGCATGGTCTCATGTCACCCCAACATGCTGAGTGGTTGAATACGTTGTCATTAAATACAAAATAAAAAAAAACAAAGGGGCTGGCGGGCAGCTTGGGGAGCGTGGTGTGGACGGACCACACGGGTGGGCAAAGGTAGCCGATAAGTGGGGAGGAAACTTCCCAGAGGTGGGGTGGGCTGTGTCTGTGGCTGATCAGGGACCGGCGGAGAACCTAGTGCAAGCGACTTGTCAGAGCGAGGGGGGCGCCATGTGAATGAGCGAGGAAATCAACTCGAAAAACAATTAATCAGGACGGGATGTGTAGTACACACTTCCTAATTGAAATTACCCAGATGGAAATGCGGCTCCTTACACAAACACACGGCCGCTTCGGAGGTGTTCTGCTAGGACGAAGCCGACGGGTGATGCATCGTGTTTATTTTACAGCCGCATTAGAGAAGACGATATGTTAAAGTCAAGCCTGCTATGACGCCATTTCAGTTCATTCTTCCTGAACGTTACACTCGCCCTGCCGTCCCCATCGACCTCCGTGATCTGTGATCCCGTCTCCGCGTTTTTGACTCCTTTTTTTTTTCCCTTCTCATATGTCCTTGGATTTTTCTTCTTGTGAAAACTCCTAGATTGCCAGGATGAACATGAAATGCTTTGCCACAAGTAAAACAAGGAGCGGGCACACAGGGCAGTGAGAGACGAGCCGAATCCATCACCAAGCAAACGTCCGATCAGTGATGAGGGGGGCAGGAAACACAAAAGACTCCCTCGCCCTTTAAGCTCCATTTAAATCCACGTCCATTCCAGCAACGAATGGTGAATCAATAGAACGGTGTCGCCTTCTTATCCTTCAAAGCCCCCCATTAGGAATATTGTCACCAAATGGTACAGGAAGCCCTTTACAGATTACAACCTCTTTATTCCCACAAGCCTTGGGAAGCTGTTTGGACTCTTGATCTCCAGGAAAACTGAGGTCTCCTTAACCCTACAGGGTCACAGAAACAGGAAGGTCTTCGTTTTCCCATACATTTCTACCAAATGAGAGTCTTCCATGTACCAGGAAGGCTTGACTATGAGACCCTAAATGTCCTCAAGTATGGAAAAGCCCCCATGTTTTCACGAAATCTTTAGAACAGCATCCTCTACCTAACTATAAAACGCTTCAGGGATAGCCAGATGTCCATGTCCTTAGAAGCCACATCCAGCAGTCAGATGTTCTTGTCCTTAGAAGCTTCTATAACATCTCTCTCTATATAAAATCCAATGTCTGTCTGTCTGTCTGCTTTTCATGAGAGAACTACCTAACGGATTTAGATCGGGTTTTTTTCCTAGAATTTGCTTGAACATTCCAGTTGATTTTGTGACTTCTTTCATCGGACTAAATATCAAGAGTTTGCAGGAGTGATATATTCACACTAATCCAAGACTGAGGGGGTGGGCCAAGGCGAGGCAGAGACGGGACCTCAGGAGTGGGGAGCTGGGCATGACCCTCCTCACTGTCCTGTTTCACTACTACGTAGGCGGAGCCACGAGGCACGGCTAGTGTGAAATGTCCTAGCCAGGTCTTCATATCACCACCAGCCTCTAAAGTTAGTGAAGTGTCTAGGAACAGTAAGGCAGCCATGTTGTTTTCAAGCACCGCCTACTTGTCCCCATGAACCCCCACAACCAAACAGGTCCCCTCGAACACTCCAGCCTCAATATATCTGTAATGATATATCAAGGGCACCTCCACAAGCTTCTCCAGAGTTGTGTGGTCTCCATGTCCCACCAAACTCTATCGATACATCTGGTCTCCATATCTTTATGCTTTGGTCACTGTGTCACAGCAAACATTCTATAAGACTTAAAACTCCTTAAGAATGGCAAGGCCACCTTTCCCCACAACCATCTAGGAAGTGTGAAATTTCCCCCGTGGACCAAGACCCATTGAATAGTGAAGTCTCTAGGAGCAATAAGGTGTTCACACCACCACAGGCACCATCCTGGTAACTGAGGCCTACTTGTCCCCACTTGTAGTCTCCATCTGAAATGACAAGGCCTTCACAGCAGTACAAGCCCCTCTAGAATATTATGGTTTCCATCCAAAGGTGTGGTATCCATACCTCTACAGACCCTTAAAACTGAAGCTGTCTATAAGACCCCTTCAAAATCCTCAATAATCTGTAAGGGCAGCCTGTCCCCACAAAGTTCCTCTAGGAAGTGTGAAGTCCCTCAGAGAACAGTGAGGTCACCAGGAACTCTAAGGTGTCCATGTCACTACAGGCTTGTTAACGAAGGCCTACTTGTCCCTGCCAGTCTCCACACACTCTGAGTTCCCCACATGCCCCAACAGGTGCCCCAGTACACTCCATGCTCCATATACCTCTTAGGCTCCTGCAGTGATAAGCGTGGAGGTCTTGGAGGGGGTGATTGATGTCCACGGTGTCGATGGCAGGGCAGGGCCTTTAGAATGCGTGGTGTAGATTTATTGCCGTAAACAGAAGTCTCGCCTTTATTTCATTCCCACAAGGCCGCTCAGCACTGAAATTGAAAATGAGATCTTCTCCTTCAGATGTATCTTGACCTTTGAAATCTGGCCGCCTCATAATGGCTGATGAATAGATTTCCGTGTAATGGTGCCAAACAATAAAGCATGAAGAGCAGGGGTGTGAAGTCTGAAGGATTGCGCTCACTACCCGGTGCGTGCAAAGATTTCCCAGGCCTCGTTGACGTGTCGGCACTATTCATGAAGCTCTAATTATATCGAAACGTAAGCCACGTTATGAGGTGTAATCAGAGAGCATTGCCTGTGGCTCGGGCGGACCGGCTTACCTTTCACTCTGCATTTCGCCGCTGTGTCACGTTGTTCGCCATTGAATCCCAAATTTCACCTTTCACTCACCCACAATCTGGAGTAACCCAATCCTCAGACTAGAAGGTGTTCTCACTTGGGAATGGCGAGTTAGGGAAAGAGGAACTTGGCAGGGGGTGGGAGATCGGATTTTACTGGCTGGCACCACCTTTGAGGGGCTCTTATACAAAGAGATGGTGGGGGGATAGTCGGAGGACCAGACAGGAGTAGTCCTGCCCAAACTAGGCCATTGACACTGCAGAGTACCTGGAGAGATAAGGAGGGAGAAGAAAGGGGTTGCGGGCGGGCAGGTTGTAGGCCCACAGAGGATTCAGCAAAGTAGAGGAGAAGGACAAGACGGCATTAGTTAGAAGATACAAGTCAGTGTGGGATGAACGAGTGAGCACAAGTGACACGCCAAGGACAGAGGCCACTGTGAGAGTAGTGTGGGTGAAGCATAGGGCAGAGGGCAACGTGAGTGTGGGCACAGGAGGTTAATTCACTGTGAGATGAACGAGTGAGCACAAGTGACATGCCAAGGACAGAGGGCACTGTGAGAGGTGTGCGGGTGAAGCACATGGCAGAGGGCAACGTGAGTGTGGGCACGGGAGGTTAACTCACTGTGAGATGAACGAGCAAGCACAAGTGACACGTCAAGGACAGAGGCTACTGTGAGAGTTGTGTGGGTGAAGCACAGGGCAGAGGGCTACGTGACCGTGGGCACAGGAGGCTAAGTCACTGTGAGATGAAGAAGTGAGCACAAGTGACACGTCAAGGACAGAGGCCACTGTGAGAGTAGTGTGGGTGAAGAAGAGGGCAACGTGAGCATAGGCACAAGAGGTTAAGTCACTGTGAGATGAACAAGTGAGCACAAGTGACACGCCAAGGACATACCATAGTCTTGTGGGCAAATGAGTGCAGGCTGAAGACACAAGTCATGATGAGACGATGAACACCACAGAGCCCTTGGAGGACGGTGGTCACAGTGGGATTCTGCCAACATGTACTTGGCAGGGTGTCTGTCAAGGACCAAATGGGCCGTAAACCCAGCACGAGGGAGCTGCTCCTCCATCAGCTGTGAGTTCTGAAGGAAGAAGAACGGCTGAGCGGCGAAGACCCCCAGGCTAAGCCACACGTCCAGTCCTATCCAGTGCAGAACTTTAGTGCCCTCTGTGTGAATGCCAGCCCACCCCTCGGACCCCTTTGAGGGGCTGCAGTTCCCCTCTAGAGGCTGAGGGACTTTGCACCAGATTAGCCTTCAAGTTTTTTTATTCATTTATGGCCCTGCTTAGGAGGCAAAAGTCCAATTCGCTAATCAGCAGCGGGGTGCTTTTATTGAACCCGCGACAAAAGGACATTAATGGGCTGGAAACACAAGCAAAAACACACTGGAGTGATCGTGAACGTCTACACCCCCGTGTGTCACAGAAATGAGACAAATCTGGCAAAACTTCAAAATGACAGCCGAGAAGCGAGTGTAACTGAGCTGGGGGAGCACTGCGATAGTACAATTGAATTCTTTCGAGGAAAAGAAGCAAAGCGTTGACAGAAGTCACAGAATGGAGGAGTCATTGGATTAAACTACAACAGAAAAAACAAAGGGCACTGCTGGGTGGGCACTGATGTCAGGGGGGCCACCTGTGGGAGTCAAACATGAGGCCCATAGCTCTTGCTCTTCATACCCCATCGCAAGGCGCTTTATTAATAATCCACGATATATCAGAGAGTGGGCTCTGTGCAAAGCCATGTGCCACAGTGAGCAGCGTTACTGAACCTATCACTGAACACGAATTGACTGAAGACCCGCCCTCGGGTCTTCTTATTGATCTGTTTCAGCACTTGTTGGCCATCAGCCTATCACTGAACACAAATTGAATGAACACCCGCCCTTGGGTCTTCTCATTGGTCTGTTTCAGCGTTTGTTGGTCATCAGCCTATCGAATGAACACCATTACACATTGACCTGGTCATGTGACTACTTATTGGTCAGTTTTAGAGCCGCACTGGTGCCTCAGACAGAACGGGCCAGCTGGTGATCACAGAGGTGGTAAGACCCGCCCCCCAAGTCCTTGTGATATTCATCTGCAGAATTAGTGGGGTCTATCAGTGACACAAAACCCACCCAGCTTGTGTCTTATCAGTTAATAGAAGTATTGATTGGCTCAGGAGCCTATTAATGGGTCCTTATTGTCACATGTGTGCAGAACAGCACAGTTCATACTTGCAGCATACAACACGCCACACATGAGTAACCCACAAGCCTGTTTATTGGTCTGCGGCAACACAGATTAGGCCTATCTGTGAACACAGAAACACTAGGAACCTCCCTGCGCCTTCTTATTGGTCAGCAGACAGCACTTGGTGGACCACAGGCTGGTCAGTGAGCACAGGGGTATAGTGAGACCCTCCCCAGGTCTGCTTTTTGGTCATCTACAGCACCTGTTAGATGATGGGCCAATCAGTAAAATACTGATGAGCTAAGGTCCATCCCCTTTGTGTCTGCACTGGGCCAGACAGTGACCTCACATGTAGTAAGACCCACCCCCCAGGTCATCTTATTGGTCAGGCACAACATCGGTTAGATGATGAACCAATAAGTGAAAAACTGATTCACTAAGCCCCATCCCCTTGTCATTTCACTGGTCAGATGAAACAGTACATGGGCGCTGGGCCAGTCAGTGAACTTTGATGTCATAAAAACCACTGCAAATTGTTCTTGTTGCTCAGCTGCAACATCAGTTTCATGATCAGCCAATCAGGGGACAAGAGATGCACTGAGGTCTGGCTCGTTGTCTTTGCATTGGTCTGCTCGGGCTGTTGGCCTGTCCACGCACACACATGTAGTAAGACTCGCCCTCATGTCCTCTAGTTGGTCAGGTACGACATCAGTTAGATGATGGACCAATCAGAGATTGACAGATGACCTAGGGCCTGCCCCCTTGTCTTTGCATTGTTCGACCTAATCTGTGCTTGAGCTATGGACCATTCAATGAGCACATATGCAGTTAGAACTCACCCCCATATTCACGTGTTGATCAGCTACAACATCAGCCAATCAGTGAAAGACAGATGTTATGTAAAGACCACCCCTTTGTCATTGCAATGCTCAAATGAAACAATGATATTACATTGTATTTATATAGTGCCTTTCATCTTTAGAATGTGACCTCAGATGTACAGTGCTGGCACAATGGAGCCCCTGGGTCCCATTTCACCTCACCTTGTTCTTTACATGACCTGCAGCTCCGCCTTCTTTCTAAAGTGTCACACCAAATTGATAGTGATGGCTCTGTGGGCATCGAGAAGATTCAGAAAGGCCCCTCTTGTCTACAGCAGCGGACTGACCCTCTGAACTCTCACCACTTCATCTTGTTAACTAAGGCGTGGCTACTCCTGTTGCCCATTTACCCAGAATGCCCTGCTTTTTCAAGGTCCTGGGTGCAATGCCAAGTGAACCCTGGTAAGAAGGAGCCTTCTGGACACCCAGAACATACCCCTGACATCACAGCTTCACGTTAGCAGTGAGGTGTGAAGTAGCCTCCCCCATTCACCTCCACATTCAGACCCCCCATATGTCCAATTGGGCCCATTTCCTTGAACGTGGGCAGGGGGCAGTCGGTTGGCCGGCCGCAATGTGTCATGCACAAACAATCAGTCCAGTGTGCATGCCATTGTCTCGCCCTCCTTGGCTCATCTGCGGGTATCAGGTGGCAGCTGCCATAAGGGCCTCTTTTGTTATTAAGCAGCCTGTTGAAACGGAACTGGCAATCTGAGTGGGTGCTGCCGGGCAATTGGGAAAGGCAGTGGGCATAAAAATAGTTTACTTGAACAAATCAGCGATCAGCCTGGCAGCAGTACCAGGAGAGCAAGTCACACTGGACATGCCAGCATGGGCATTTCATTCAGCTCCTTGTAAAAAAACAGCCTCTTGGGGGCTATGCTTATTTATTAGCATGCCTGCTCCATGGTGCCAACCACCTGCAAGGTCGGACAAATGCTTACTTGACTTTCATCTCTATGAAGAAATTCATATGCAGGAGTAATGAACATTCAGAACACCAGGGCACCCACTGGCATTTCTCACTATCCCCAAATTCAGTGCCCTCAACCTTAGGCTGGCAAAGAGGGTGATCCACTACAGAAAAACCTCAAGCGCTCCTTTCAACCAAAGATCAGCTGTCTGAATTAGGAATTCAGGAATTGTACAGCCCCACTGGGTAGAGGTCAGTAGCGGGCATGTGCTGGCACAGTTCAAAGGATACCAGTGAAAGGAATAGGGTAAGGTGAGACAGCTGGCACAGTCCAGTTGATATTAACACCCTGGCATTATTTGGTTCATTGAAGCTGTAAAGACTAATAGAGTAATTCAGCTGGCACAGTTCAGGTGAGATGAGGCAGCTGGTATTACTTGGATCATAGAAGCTGTAGATACCAGTAAGGTGAGAAAGCTGGCACAGTCCAAGTGAGATAAGGAAGCTGGTATTGTTTGGGTCATAGACGCTGCAAAGATTAGTAGAGTGAGCCTGCTGGCACAGTAATACATAACAGCAAAGTGAGAAACCTGGCACTGTCCAGATAAGATGAGGCAACTGGCACTGATTGGGTCATACCAACTGTAAAGACCAGTAAGGTAAATTAGCTGGCACAGTCCTGGTCACTCTAGTAATAAAACCAGCAAGGTTAGTCAGTTGGCACAGTCCAAGTGAAACTAGTAATAGATAGCAACCCAAATGACATCAGGCAGCTGGTACTGCTTGAGTGATAGACACTGTAGAGACCAGTAAAGTGAGACAGCTGGCACAGTCCAGATTAAATTAGGAAGATGGCACTGCCTGGTTCTTACCAGCTGTAAGTACAAGTAAGGTAAGTAAACTCCCAAAGTCCAAGTCACAACTGTAACAGATACCAATAAGGTAAGACAGTTGGCACAATTCACATTAGATGAGGCATCTGGCATTGCCGGGCAATTGAGAAAGGCAGTGGGCATAAAAATAGTTTACTTTGGGTTATAAAAGCTTCAGGTACCAGTAGGGCAAGTCAGTAGGCAGTCCAAGTAAGATAAGAAAAGTGGCATTGTTTGGGTGACACCAGCTGCAGAGGAGAGTAAAGTGTGTCAGCTGGCACATTCTAGGTGAGATAAGCAAACTGGCATTGTTTGGGTCATAGAAGCTGTAAAGACCAGAAAGGTAAGCAGCTGGCACAGCCCACGTCACACTAATAATAAATACTAACATGGTGAATCAGTTGGCACAGTCTAAGTTGCGTTATTATATTCCAGTGAAGTGAGCTAGGTGGCAAAATCAAAAATAAATCATGCAGTTGGCACTGCTTGGGTCATAGAAACTGTAAAGACCAATGAAGTGGGACATTGGGCACAATAAGGTGAGATTTAGTCATACCAGCTGTAAAGACTAGTAGAGTAAGTTGGCTGGCACAGTCCAGATGACATTAGTAATAGATACTAGTAAAACTGAGACAGCTGGTGCACTGCAGGTAAGATGCAGCTGGCACCATTTGCCTCATAAAATCTCCAGAAATCAACAAGGTGAGACAGCTGGCACAGTTCAAATGACACAGGTATTAGACACCAGCAAAGTAAGACAGCTGGCACTTCCCATGTGACACCAGTGAAGAAGGACAGCTGGCACAGCCCAGGTTAGATGAGATAGCTGGCATTCTTTGAGTGATACAAGCAATAGAGCCCAGTAGGGTGCAGCAGCTGACACAGTCCAGGTGAGACATGGCAGTTGGCATTGTTCAGTTGATATCCAGTATAGAGACCAGTAAAGGGGGAAAGCTGGCACAGCCCATTTGAGATGAGACAGTTGGCATTGTTCACTTGATACCAGTTATAGATAACAGTAAAGGTGGACAGCTGGCACAGCTCAGGTGAAATGAAATAGCTGGCATTGCTTGGGTGATGCTAGCTGTAAAGATCAGCAAGGTGCAGCAGCTAGCACGGCACAGCTGAAATAAGAAAGCTGGCCTTATTTTGGTGATATCAGCTGTAAAGACTAGCATGTAAAGTGGATTGGCACAGCGTAGGTGGCGTGAGGCAGCTGGTACTATTCATTTGACACCGGCTGTAGGGGCCAGTGAGGTGAGGCAGCTGGCACTGCCCAGTGACATCAGTGACAGAGCCGGGTGAGCTCCAGAAGCTGAATGTCACATGTAGGCTGCCCAATGCTGTGTTGGCACAGAACCCTGCTGAACGTGAAGCTCACTCGGTTTATTTTTAGCCGCAGTCACAGCGGGCGACGTCTTATCCCGGCTTCAAAAGGCAACGGCGTGCGAGGAGGCAAAAAGTACAAGTCTAGTTAAAACATAAAAAACAAAAAGGCGAAGGACTATGTGCCAGGGAGCACTTTAGGTGACAGGAGTGGACAGGCGGGTATGAAGATGGGCCATTCTGAACAGGCCATGTATAGTAATAAGATGGGAGATGCTGGCTTGTAGCTGGGCATCACATGGCACTGCCTTTTTACAAGTCAGCTCCCTCACTACAACTCCATCCATCCATTTCTGATTTCATGTTTTCTGTCACAGGATGCCAGCTTGGTGTGTCAGGTGGTTACCAGCCCAGGCGGAGCCTCCTACCCATCACTTCCACACTTTCAGAGGGGGTCCAGTCCACACCATCCGCGCCCATTCTCTTTGTTATGCTTTCTATCTTTACAGCTTCCAGAGGCATGCCATCTTTGTGAACAGGAAAGAAAGGGAGTGCCCACCTGGGGCAAGCTTTATTGGCATCCATTAAATGGAAGCATGTGCACCACCAAAAACCCATGGCGGCAAAATGATGAGACCACTTGTGTGGTCTGAAGGTGGCACTCTGCTATTGTGTCTTACCTGGCAAACCTTGAAAATGGGTGGTGGAGGTGCCACTTGGGGGCAGTAGCCTCATTATGTGTATTTGAGTGCAGGACAGTGCAGTACTATGTGCCGTACGTAACATGCCAAGAAGCACGCGAGTGAAAGAAGCCTGGTGACCATGAGACCAGGCTGGCACTCTTTCAGCCAAGAAAAAGAGGGCATCAGGCCATTGGGTGTTTAGCCGGGCACTCCCCTCTCCCACTTGAATTATGCCGGGTACCAGGAGGCTGACCTTTCTCTAATATTTTAAAGTGATTCCAAGTCAGTCTGGCACTCTTTCACCCAAGTAAAACAAGGTATCAGGCCATTGGGTATTCAGCCTGGCACTCCCCTCTCCCACTTAAACTATACTGGGTACCTGGAGGTTGACCTTCCCCTGATATTTTAAAGTGCTTGCCATCAGGCCAGAGTGGCATCCCTTCTGTCATGTAAAGTTTACAGGGTGCAGGTGGTAGATCTTTCTACAATATTGAAAATGCTGGGCATTAGGAATCCAGACTGGTACCCCAATTCTCCCGTATGCTGGTTGCCAGGTAGCTGACTCTCCCTGGCCAGACTGGCGCTTCTTCACCTTGGTAAAAATTGGGCATTTTGGCTTTTCTGATGCCACTGGTCCAGAGAAGGTCCACAGAGCTGGCTGGCTGACCTTGAGCTGAGCTGGGAGGCCTTGGCTCAGCAGAATTCCTAGAATCCTTTGTGCCGTGTCCTGACCTCTGAGAGGTGGCGCTCAATTGGTTTTGCTATGTTTGGGTGGCAGAGGTTGGTGCTAATCCCCCCAAGCTCTGCTGGGGATTGCCCGCATCTCACCTTCTGCATTTCCATATCAATTTTAAGCTTTTCATTCTCACAAAGGGATTACGGCTGAGTCGGTGGCGGCCCTGAACCATTACTGCATAAAGACACGATTAGCTCAGCCCGAGATTTGCCCATGTGGCGTTGAGCAGAGCTGCTGCCCGCCTGATGAAGAAGCTTCACTGTTTGTGGCACTGGTTGCGATGGCATGATAACTTTAGATGCCAAGTCTTCTGTTGGGTACACAGTGGCATGACTAGCCACAGGGAAACTCTACCCTTAGCAGTTACTCCATATTTAAATTGTAGATGCCAATGGGCACATTTTACACTCACAGGCAAGACAAGCCTGGCATCAGTTGAACCAATCGAATCAGACGCCACACACAGGAAACATGGCACTACCATCAAGCCTTCTTCTTGACTGCTTCTCTTCATTACAATTTACTTGTTGCTCAGGTGATGTCATTCTGACTGCACTGGACCCCCATCATCATTGGCATGCCATGGTAAAACCCACCACCTCCAAGAAAAGGTGGCAGTGACCCTAACCATCATGCAAATCCTTGCCCCAACCCTCCCACAAACTTGTCTTTCATTGCACACTACTGACCCTGCTGTCCATCTTTTGTCTAAAACAACTTTCCAGTGGCAGCCTGTGCCAGGGCGGGCACCACACTGAATGGTGGCAGTGACCCTACCCATTATGCCATTCTTTAGCCCACCCTTTCCCATACCAGTGTTTTTTATTGTATTTCATCATCTCACCTCCATATCAATAGACTAGAATGACTGCTTGCTGGTCATCCATCTACCAGGCTGGGCACCACAAGCAAAGTTGGCAGTGGACCCCCCACACATCTCTTTGCCATTCCATACCTCATCCCTACCCACTCCATTTCTTTCTATTGTATTTCACACTTTCTGCTCTGTCCATTTACTAAAATGAGGCCACTGCTGGGATGGGCACCAAAAACTCAGAGGTGCCAAGTTGCTACCAGTGTGCTCTGTGGCATTGGCTCTCGTTGCCAAAGCTCTGTTTTTTAAAACACAACTTCTGTCTATGGATGTTTCTTAAGTGGCTAAGCAGAACAATTATGTTGAGCGTGACGTGAACAAGAGAAACTTCAGCTACAATCAGCGCGGCCGTCCAGCCCGCGAGCGAGTGGCACCACCAGGAGTCGAAGCCCGCGCTTTTAATTATTTCTTTGCCTTTCTAGACTCCAAATCCTAATTACGGTGCCCAAGGCTGTGCCACGAGCTGTGGCGCCGTTATCCGATTTGCATTTAAAACAGGGCCTTCTGAGGCGTGAAATTATTAGCAGGGCTCCTCGGGAAGCCTTCCACTTGTTGTGTGCCAATGCGTTAACATACCATGGAAGACCGGGGGGGGTTGGGGGGGGAGCTCACTCATCAACCAACAGGGTGCAGTCCGCAGGGCCTGAGCTTGCAAAGCTGGCACTGCCAGCTTGAAACATGGCTGCTTTCTCTCCTTGAGGTGCTTCTTAGCTTTTGCCACCTGCCTTAAAGGCTCCCTGTTACTCCTAAGCATGGCACTTTCAGATGCCAGCTTGGTGCAGATCTATTGGAGGGATGAATATGGGTGAAAAGTTGGTCTCCCTTTTGGGGGCTAACAATCAGTGAAGCTGCCAGGAATCCTTTGCGATAAAGACTTTGCATGGCACCAGGTTGGTAAGCACGTCCAACTTCAAAATTTTGAGGTGCCACTTGTGTATAGGTGGTATGGACTAGATGGGCCATCATATCAGTGGGCACAACCAATTCACCATTGGATGAGAGGATAAGGAAACATGGGCATTCTGGAACTCCAGGTGGCACAGTTGGAGAAACATTCCAAAATTGTTCCGTCACAGTGGGCACCACATTTGAGAGTGTTATAATATCACACGAGTGGCAAGCCACTCTGACTGAGCCTTAGGAATGTCAAGTTACACAAATGGTGGTCATTAGGGGGTCCAGCACCTGCCTCCGCTTTGCTAAAGTTAAGTGACTAAAGTCAGAGACTGAAAAGTGCTGCAAAAGTCATGTAATGTGAGCTGCAGGTGGCACGGTCGACAAGCATTCTGAAAGGAATCCTTCACAGCGGGCACCACATTTGAGAAAGTTTAGATGTCAGACCAACTGATGTCTCTGGATGGATGGATTATTACCAATTCATTCTAATTACCCACCCAGTCACCCATCAGAGGCATAGCAGGGACCAGCCCTGGCATCAACCCTGGCTCCAGACCAGAATGGTAAGAGGGGCATTTGGATTACTGGGGCGGGCAGGGTGTGGTGTGATAAAGTCCTAAAAATCCAATAAGTAACAGTACACCTGACAGTTTGGGTGGGTGGTCTCAATTTGATAATAGGGGGTGGTGGTGGTCTTAGCCTGGCTATATAACCCCCCTTAAGTTGGTCCTGCCTGGCACAGTCTCACGAGGCTGAGCATTGATGTCAAATGTAAAGGAACCGTACGTAAATGTGGGCGGGTTCACTGAGTGTGACCAATCCAAAGCAGGCCGTGAAGGCGGAGCTCAAAGTAGGGGCGGAGATTTTCACAGTGAGGAGGGGTGGCGCACACATCAACACAGACAGCAGGCATGTGGTTACGGTGGATAAATGCATTTGGTAGATACAGCGCCTTTCCTGCATAGACTGTTAACGACAGAAAAGCCCCCTAAAAAGCCCCCCGTTACACTTATAAATGTGTGATGCGCATGCAGAGAAGATGTCGCGTGTGTTTAAACTAAACATTCTAATGCAGGAGAGAAAAACAAAAGATACGGCGGCACTGGAGGACCTCAGCGGATCAGCAGTGAAGTGAATGAGATACGGCTGCCAGCTCTACTGGTCCCTATCACTCCATGTCATGATGACACACTCAGGGACAGTGCAAGGATGAAAGAACTGGCAGGTATGTCGGCGAAAAGTATGTGCCATCGAGCTAAACTGCGTGCCATGACATGACCGATGGCACATCACACAACTTCTTGCCATGTAATCTGACGTCCCCCAGTGACTGCGTCACCTCTTTCAATCGGAGTGTCACATTTCCAAAGTATTGTGACCCCCTCACCCTGCAATCTGCCAGACAGAGCCGTTGCCCCTGCGAGGGGTTTACAGGTACTGCCACTTCACTTTTTTTTTTTTTTTCACATGGACAGGTGAGCTTCTTCTCTGAGGTCCGAAAGCCCCCCACTGTATTTCTTATTCCTCGTCAGGACATTCGATGCATTGGTTGTCAGCTCTCAATGCACACAGAGCCCCGCCCCCATGTCTAAAGGCAAAATCAAACTGGTTGAGACTGGTCTGAGCGAGTCGCTGGGTGTGTCAGGCGACATCAGCGCTTCTCAACCACTTCTGGGTCGTGGGCTGCCACCGGTGGGTTGCAAGTTGCTATTGGTAATATTATCAGAGGGTCACAGTCAGTCCCCCTCCTGCTCTAACGATCACGCTCAATTCTGTCAGGGGGGACTCTTCTTATTCTAACGATCGTGCTTCATTCACTAAGAGGGTCTCGCCCCCCCACTCTAACAAATCACGCTCGAGTCACCCCTTGGCAGTGTGGCACGACTGCCTTTGACTCTCTAAGATTATCTAGTTGAAAATCGCTTGAATAATCATGTAATGTGACACAACCATCACAAAAAGCCTCAGGAGATGGAAATGCCAGCAGTCAAGGCGCCCGAGACCAGCAGAGCCACGGACCACCACCACTTTAACTGGAAAGGCCGAACATGGCGTACCTGAATATTCAGAAGCCTCAGCGCTGAATGGCACATTCTCTTTTTTTTTGATAAATTTGGAAGCTGGTGGCATTACCATCTCTTCAAGGAATTCTCTGCTGATGTGTGCATGCCCAGCGTAGACAAGTGGCACTCTCACATGCCTTTTGGTGTGGGCAGAGATGCATTTGTAAACAATGTGTGTGGATGAAGATCATTTAATTTAAATGAAAACACTAGTAGTGTGGACTTGGGCTGAGAGATGGCAATGCTGCCTGCTGTGCCACCTTGATACCTACTGTGCCACCTTAAATCATGGAAAGGGTTAATTTAGTATTCTTCACTAAACTCCATGACTTTTGTAGATAAAGCCAGTGCTTCTGGTATAATTATAAATCATAACTGATTACAGACCGTAATTATCACACAATTACAATTTTACAAATTACAATTAATAGTATATATTCCTAATTACATTGTGTCCTTTGCTAATATGAGAGTTAGATTTTGCATGTGTAATTGAACTTTAATTAAAATTGTACTTTGAAACCTATTCAAAGGAAAATAATTTATAATTACATTGAACACTGTTCACAGTATTGGTACGATATCACGGCAATTTCATGCAAATTTCTAATAATAAATTCAAATTGATTTGTTTGAACAATTGTATTTAATATTTGATCATTACATGAAGTGGATGCCGTGTCTTCTGCACGTTTGCCTTTTCTTGTGCCCCAGGCTGTTCAGTCCAGTTTGGGGAGGCACCTGGCTGTACGTCTGTCTGTAATAATCGGACATTACGGGGGTGTTGGCCCCTCAGTCGGCCTTCACGTCCCGGCCTGGCGAGTACCCGTGTGCAGTTTGCGTATTCTCCCCATATCTTTGTGTTTTATTTCTTTGATATTCACTTTTTACCTTCTGATTCTAAAAGTGTGTCTGTTGGTTAATTGCTGAGTCCAAACTGAATGGGTCCACGTGTGTGTATGAGGGCACCATGCCAAGCACCACACCCTCCCCCCAGTCCCGTACCCATTGCTACCGGATTTGCTTTATCTGTCAAGCCTCTCCTTTGCGGTGCTCTTCCCAGAAGTGTTCAGGTTCAAATGACTCCTGCGTTACTTCATGTCAGTCCACCCTGAGCTGTGTCCAGCAGTGTGCCCCCCTTACCATCTGGTTTATTTCTTGACTTGAAGGAATACATTAAATCCCTCAGGCAGGACCCTTCAGTGGCTTCCTATCCACAACATCATCCGTCAGCCTACTGTAGTGGGGCCAAAGCAGAAGACACAAACCAACGAAAGAAACAACAAAGCAGGCTTGGCGGGGGGGGGCAGGGGGGTTTTGCAGTCAGGGCCATCTTAATAGCATTATAGGCCCACGGGCAAAGCAGCGCACTGGGATTCCCACCTACACAACCACTCACAAGTCACAACATACATAGACTAGCATGGGGCAACTGCCCAGCGTGCCCATGCGTTAATACAGCCCTGGTGCCAGTCCAGTGCAGATTGGATGATGGTGTGAATAAACGTCCACATTCACAACCATGCTCAGCAGTGCCAGGCTTGGCCGTGCCAGTTTATCCTTTTTCCATTCACATCATAGCCCACTTTTACAGGTCAGGGTCAGCGGAGCCCCCTTGAGGTCGAGTTCATTATAAACCGTGGATGGCGTTTGACACCCCAGGCTGTTTTTCCAACCACTGCTTGTGCAATCAGATAGAGCGCCAGCTGAAAGTCCTCAGACCCTTCACTTTAGTCTTGTGCTAAAATTCATTTTTATTCTTCAACACTCCAGAATGACAAAGCTGAAGCAGAATGTTAGGAATTTCTGCCAAATTATTAACATTCAAAAATTGAAATATCACATTGACACTGGCATTTGTCCAACAATGGGTCAGGAGGGCCGCAGTGGCTGCAGGTTTTCATTCTGATTGTCTTCCTATTTGGTGAGCAGTTTTCACTGCTAATGAATTCCTTTACCCTTCATTTTCATAGCCCTGTTTTGAAGGATTCAGTTCTCTGATTTGATTTTGTTTCTTCATTAAATGGCAGCCAAAGAGAAATGAGATGTTAAACGAGCCGACAGATGACCAGCTAAACTGGAACGTCAAACTCCAGCCAATTTCACTCCAACTAACCTTTTAATGAGGAGCCGATTCTTGCTGTTAATTAAACCTGTTATTGAATATCATGACTTGTTTCTGCTCTCATTCTGCCACAACAGACGTTTCCAAAACTGTTTTTTCTGAGAACACCGTCAAAATGTTTTGGCGACCTGAGAAATCAACATGACTGAGACCTTTACCTTTCTTTATTTTAGACTAGCTACCCCTGCAGCTTCGCCTGTGTAGAAGTGAAACAGGACAGTGAGGAGCGTCCCACCCGCCTCCCCCTCACCATTCCCTCGGCCCGCCCCCTCTCTCTTGGATTAGTGCAAATGTATTACTCCAGCTAGTGATCTATGATTGATAGATAGATAGATTATAATTTAGTGTAGTAGGTAGGACAAGATAG
>JANRMT010062861.1:10441188-10456102 GCA_026402145.1 Polypterus bichir lapradei | reverse complement strand
GATAGATAGATAGATAGATAGATAGATAGATAGATAGATAGATAGATGGAACTATGATTCTTAGAGAGAAGTCGCAAAATCAACAGGAATGTTCAAGCAAATTCTAGAAACAAACCCGATCTCAATCCGTGAAGTAGATTTAGCTTAGTTAACTTGGCAGTCCTTGCCCTGTGTCAGGCTCAAATTTTGTAGTCCCAGTTTAGCCCAGTTAACCCAGAACTAAATCAGAACCAGCAATCCAAGCCTAGCCAGGCTCAGCAGGAGTCAACCCAGTTTACTGGAGTCGATTCTGAACCCACCAAGCCAGCACATTACACGATTTCTAGTTGGATGGGATGTTAGACTTGAGGACATCGCTGATCTCATCACGTCTCAGGACTGGAAATTGCAGGGGATGTCAAATTACAGCACAATCCTACTCTTCGACAGATGGCGTTCATGGTGTGTGTGTGTGCGCGCACGCTTGGGGTTGAGGCTTTCATGGAGTGCACTCTTGATTATTAGTGTTATATAGCGCCTTTTGTACTGAGCATAATAAAATGCATATAATAAAACAGTGCCCACAGGTTTTGCTTGCTTTCAGCATCCGAACAGACTAACATCATGCAGTCGGTCTTTTCTTCTTCTTCTTCTTCTTCTTCTTCTTCTTCTTCTTCTTCTTCTTATTCTTCTTCTTCTTCTTCCCCCATCCGTTTCTAAAGCTCTCTGACGCGGACTCCATTTGAAATTAGTCGCAACATGGGACACACAATGTTTGTTCGCTAGAAGGCAACCAGAAAATGTATTATTGTGTATTGAGCTGCGGGGCGTGCAGCAGTTATAAATAAACAGCTCCGCTGACATTTAGATCTGTGCGTGCGCGAGGGTGGCGGTGTGCGCGTGCAGGGACACAGGGAGAGAGAGAGAGAGAGTCGAGCGAGCGAGACGGGTCGTGCCCAGGTGTGCCAGGCGCTTCCGTGGACCCCAACGCAAACAAACAGGAAGCGCCTTTGCCGCAATTCTCAAATGAGCCGTTCTTAGCGATGATGCGCGCTCATCTGTACTTTTCTGGTCCGTGATTAAGTCGGAATTACAGGCTGCTGCCGGCTTTGCCGGGCTGCGGAAATGCCGCTTAATTGCAACAGTGAGGCCATAATAATGATTACATTTTGACCTTGAGGAAAACCCGGCGATTATTTACTGAAGTGTTATCTGATGAATCCTTTGGGGCGATGGCAGTGGCCGGTTAAAAAGAGACGGCGCGCTGAGGTACCTCGCCTGCCTCACCCAACTGCGCTGGACGGATAGTTTTTGGAGACGCGAGCGACTCGATGTCCTGCCGATCATGGTCCTCACGCAATGTGCCGGTTGACTTCAGCTTCTTCCCCCTAAACTCTTCTTTCATATCCATCCATGGGGCTCAAGGCAGGATAAGCCTTCAGGGACACTCACATTGGTGTACGCATCGTCAGTTCATCCAACGTGTACGTGGGGAGAAACCAACAACCTGAAGAAAAAATCGGGAGTGGTCTCCCCTCGACTTTCTCGTATACTCAGATATGATGATGGATATTTGAGGAGCAAACCGCAAGACGATGATTATATTTTTATACTATGTACATTAAAGAACCATCAGCAACAAATCAAATTAACAACATATTGAACAATTATTATAAAAGTAAAGTTGAATAAATCGGAATCTGATAATTTTATTTTCTCGAGCAATTCAGGTAAATTACCATTTTCAGTAAGCGGAAGTGGTCAAACATTACAAGAGACTTTAGCAATGTGCGTAATGTAATACTTCTGCACAAAATTCCGTCTACATAAAGCAAAAACGTTTTCCTATATGTATGTATGTATGTATTACCATTTGAACGTCAAACGGAAAATTGCGATTATCTCGAAAAACGGTCGCTTTCCGAAAACACGCATAAAGACAAAAATGCTTAGAATGTGGTGCTTTACCATAATATCATGCGCGGGCACGAGACCCGGGAGACGGTCATGGTGAACTCTGCGCCTTCATGCGCGGGCACGAGAGTAGGGAGACCAGACGGCCGTGGTGAACTCTGCGCCATCATGCGGGGGCACGAGAGCAGGAAGACGGCCGTGGTGAACTCTGCGCCTTCATGCGCGGGCACGAGAGCAGGGTGACCAGGCTGCCGTGGTGAACTCTGCGCCATCATGCGCGGGCACGAGAGCAGGAAGACGGCCGTAGCCCGTAGTGAACTCTGCGCCTTCATGCGCGGGCACGAGAGCAAGGACACGGCCGAGTTGAACTCTGCGCCATCGTGTACGGGCACGCGCGCACGGGCCAGTGATTTAACATGCCTTTGATCTGCTAGTGGAAAATCGGACTACTTGTTGAATTACACTCTACAAATCCTGGTTCTGTAATGGCAGTTTGCTGGGTTGTGCACTTTCATTATGAGACAAAATGTGGGACAGCAGTGTCAGCTATTAAGGGGGCTGCAAAGACATCAGACACCTGTGAAATCAACTTACAGGATAAGCAAAGTTTTCAGGATCAGCCATCTTGTATGAAAATGAAATGCAACCTAATCAGACTACTGGAAGGTTTATTAAATCTGATAGAATTAAGACACTGAATACTGATGGGATCAAATTACTAGGAAGTAAAAGAGTCAGGAATGTAAAATTGCAGAGAATTCCGACAGCGCCAGACTCCTGAGAACTCATTCTTTAATCTAACGAATGTGTCTATAGGGTGCAAGTGGAAAACCTGGACAAAATGAAAAAAAAAAAAAGTAACAAGCTTGGGGAGATTGTCTGTGGGCACAGGACTGCCGAGCTGTGACAGAGCAGCAACAAGCCCTGTGCCACCATGCACAGGACTATTTCAAGTCCACTGTTCATCCATGTCCTGAGGGGTACATTTGGAAAAGTTTCAGCAGACTTGGAGAGAAAGTGCAGGGAGGCAGGGTTATGAAATGGCAGCACTATGCACTGCGCCACCGTGCCTCCCTCCACCTCTGACAATTAAAGAAACTGTTTTCGGTCTCCTCGGCTCTCTCAGCCCCTACAAGCCTCGCTGCTGCATCGTTCCGGCCCTCCGTGGCGTTCTCACCATTTTCTAATTTCTCATCTGTTTCCGGGCAGACCGCAAAGTGATTCATTTCTCGCTACAATTGCGGCAGAGGCAGCATCTCCTGCCTCATTGTGTGGAGGCTGACCTCGCAATGTGTTCTTCTGCCCGTCTTGACCATCTGCTCCACGTCACTCACGTCGAGCGTCCCCGGCTGACAGAGTGGCTCGACCTAACGGTGGCAACTGGCCCTGCGGCTAAGCCTCTGGCTAGGGGGAGAGGAGGAAATGAGGGAAGCGAAATGCAAAATCCTGCTCCCTATGCAGCAGGCAAAGCCCGAAGAAATGAAAAATAAATGAAAGAGCATTAAATAAACAGCATTTTTCAGAGCTTTACTCAAGGGGGATTCTTCAGTGGATGAGGGCAATTTGTGTAAACTTGTTCTCGCCGTGATGAAGAGGACGCACTTTTGAAGGCGAAGACAGCATCTGTATAAATAGACGCAGAGAGAAGGCGCTCGGCTGCGGCGGCCGCTGTGCAATTACTTTTCTGGGTTATTGCTTGCTGGATTTATGATGCTAAAATTGCTTTGTTTCATTCAGAGAACAATAAAATGGGTGTAAACTGTATACTTACTTCGGAAATCATTCTGGAGCCCAGGGTGATTTATTGAAGAGACGAGGGACTCCTAAAGTGCTGGCCCCTCGGAGTGCCCACTTGTGAGGCGGCCCCCCAAAATGTTAGCTTCTGCATTGCCATTCAGGTGCAGATCAGCCTGGCAATCTCCTTGGGGGGTTAAAGCCACACAATTGTGTGCAACTAGAAGCCCTGGTGCAAAAAAAATAAGTTAGCCCCCCCACCCCCATATAAATGCCCACTATCAATGAGCTATCAAGCTACATAAAGGGTCAACAGTCATAATGGAAGTTTAATGGAGTTATGGGAATGAGGACACCATTTCCACTCTCATCCCCTTCTTAATAATAAATAAAACCACACAGAGGGCGGCCCCCCCCCCCCCCCAAAAAAAAAAAAAAAAAAAGCCACTTGCACTGTCCATAGTTACAGCACACTTTAAAAGAAATTGAGCTCAGGGAGTGTCAGATGCTTAGGAGGCAAACCTGAAAATTAGTGAAATACAATACAATGCAACACAATTTATTTTTGTATTGCCCAAAATCACACAGGAAGTGCCGCAATGGGCTTTAACAGGCCCTGCCTCTTGACAGCCCCCCAGCCTTGCCTCTCTGAGAAGACAAGGAAAAACTCCCAAAAAACCTTGTAGGGAAAAAATGGAAGAAACCTCGGGAAAGGCAGTTCAAAGAGAGACCCCTTTCCAGGTAGGTTGGGCGTGCAGTGGGTGTCAAAAGAAAGGGGTCAATACAATACAATACACAGAACAGAACAAATCCTTAATACAGCATAAAAATAAAAATTTTAGAAGTACGGAGCAGAATTTAACAGTAGATGATATCGCATAATAAGATTTGGATATTTTTAGAGTCCTGGAGACCTCAGCCATCAAGCTGCCTCCCCCATTTGGCCATTCCACGGCTAAAACAGTGCTGGGCCAGCCAATCCGATGAAAGGACCCCTCTTTCCCATGATTCCTGCGATCCTCCATCAGGGATGACTTTACCATAGGCAGGCAAACAACTTGGCAGGTGGGTCGTGGCACCAATTGCCACATTTGAGTACCGAGAACAGAAACAGAATAGGTGAGGGTTAGTATTCAATTATAACGATCATGTTACTTATGTTTTAGTGCTAATGACTAACAACAGAGATGCAGTCTGCACAGTTAATCAGCAGCTCTAGTCAGGATATGCTAAACTGAAGTAGTGAGTCTTCAGCCGGGATTTAAAGGCTGAGACCGAAGGGGCATCTCTTATAGAAGTGGGAAGACCATTCCACAGTTTAGGGGCCCTGTAACTAAAAGCTCGACTTCCCACTGTTATTTTATTAATGCTTGGAATCATAAGCAGACCGGCATCTTGAGATCTTAATGTGTGCTCAGGTTTGTAAGTCATGATAAGTTCAGACAAGTAAGTCGGACCTTGGCCATTTAATGCTTTATATGTTAAAAGGAGGATTTTGAAATCTGCCCTAAACTTAACCGGGAGCCAGTGTAAGGATTTAAGAACTGGAGTTATGTGTTCATATTTTCTTGTTCTTGTAATAATTCTTGCAGCCGCATTTTGGCTGCATAGAGAACAGTTTGAACAGCCAGTGAACACCTCATTGCACTAGTCAATCCTACTAGAGATAAATGCATGAATTAAAATCAAAAATTGAAATAAGACAGGATGTCAGCTGATGTCACATTACACGACTTCCAGTTGCAGGGGATGCCAAACTTGCTGATCCCGTCACCTGAGCACGTCAGGAGTTGCTGGGGGCTGGCCAGACGTTGATGATGTGCTCGTAGTCAGCAATGAAGGATATTGGGCAGGCTCACTGAGTGTGACCAATCCAGCACCTTCTTGGAGGTGGAGCTCAAAGTAGGGGGCGGGGATTTAATAACAGCAATAAGTCATAGCTTGTGTGTGAACATCATTCAGTCGATAGCAGGCAGGTGTCTACAATGGATGAGGTTAGGAGCAGGCGCTGAAACAGTACATTGCCGCACCCACCACATGACAAACCACCTCAGGATCCCAGATTAGGACCCGAGTGCAGCCATGTGACAGGCGACACCTGAGCACCCCACTAGTTCAGATGGAATGGAACACTGTAAAGCTTTGCCTCCAACCCCCAGGTTTTTTCCCTGCAGGTTGGAGGGCCTACATGTAAATTAACATCACACCCAGGACGGCACAATTGCAGGCTAAGGGCCCAACGGAGTACAGTCACTTCTGGTGTTTGTATGAAAATGTGCTATATAAGTAAATGTTGTTGTTGTTGACGGGATTCGAACCGGCAACTTTCTGATTGTCAGAGCAGATCCCTACCTCAGAGCCACCCTTGATGGTAATAATAATAAATGTTATTTATATAGCGCCCTTGGGGATTAGACCCTCCTGAGTATAAACAGGACCAGATGACTACTACCCTTCTCTTTGACACCCACTGCATGCCCAGCATACCTGGAAAGCGGGCTCTCTTTGAACTGCCTTTCCCAAGGTTCCTTCCATTTTTTTTGTTTGGGAGTTTTTCCTTGTCTTCTAAGAGAGTCAAGGCTGGGGGTTTCTCAAAAGGCAGGGCCTGTTAAAGCCCATTGCGGCACTTCTTGTGTGATTTTGGGCAAAACAAAAAGTAAACTGTATTGTATTGTATTATACTAGAGATAAAACATTTCATTCTGACAGCATCTGATTTTAGGAGGTAAAACCGCAGGGAAATCCGACAGCATCAGACTCCTGGGCAATAAAGGATAATGAAAGATTTCAGGATCAGCCACATTTTGTGACCCTGAGATCAATCGCTATCAGAATACCCTAAAGGATTATGAAGTCACCCCAAATGACACTGAGCCCTGACAGGATCTGACTACTGAGGGTAAACTCGTAGGACAGGGGCATTGCAAAGGTTCAATAATTCAGTTCATAACCCTTAGAATGACGACATTTTTTTTAAAGATCAGTCATTTTCCATGGCCGGGTGATCTGGTAAGATGACACCGCTGATCTGACTATACGTTAGGAGAAAATTGATACTGTTGGAGACAGGATCAGACACCGAGAATGCCAACTGGTAAAGAAATCTGACAGGCTGAGACTCTCTGTAAGGCAACAAGAACTGACAGGATCAGACGTCTGAGGGTTAAGATATTAACACTTGACAGGATCAGCCAGATAGGAGGGTGGACACTGTTGGGAATGAATCACTAAAGTTTGATAGGACGTGAAAAGAAATCTGATCCGGTTCAACTCCCTTTAGGACAGGGAAATCTCCTATAGAATAAACATCACAAGAATGATTCAGAGACATCATAAAGAGTTGGGGCAGCCACCCGCATATTATTTTCTCGGCAGCAAAAGTTGCTTTTTTTTTTTCGTAGCACGACGTGCCTAGGTCAGAGTCCAAAACCGAACTGCCTGTATGGAGGCAAGATGGCAGTTTTAACAGCCCGGAAGGGAAATGATGTCTCTGGTGTAGGAACTGGGAGTGGCATCCTCGTGCCCGGAAGTGACGTCATCATCGGGGCCGGAAACAGGCGGGATTTCCCGGGAAAGGTCTGCAAGGGACTGAGAGAGATAGTCAGTACACTCCGCCACCCCCTGGCCTGGCGTAGAATTACTATTGTTAAGGCCCCTCAGCTGTTTCCCATGCGCACATGTGTGACAACGTATAGGAAAGGGGTCCCCAACTCGGGTCCTGAAGGGCCACAGTGGCTGCAGGTTTTCATTCTAACCCTTTTCTTAATTAGTGACCTGTTAGTGCTGCTAATTAACTTGCTTTTTTAAGATTTGTTCCCCTGGTTTGCTTCATTTCTTTCCTTAAATGGCAACCAAACAGAAATGAAATGTGAAGTGAGAACACAAAAGAAGACTACAGCAGTCAGGGTCTCAAGCCCGAACCAGTTACTTAATCAGGCGCCAAGTCTTGTTGTTAATTAAACCCGTTCTTTAATTCCATGGCTTGTCGCTGCTCTCATTGTGCCATAGGAGACATGTCTGACATTGTGGATTTTCTCTTTTTTGTGGGCCTGAGCAGATCAGCATTCCTGAGACCTCCACCCTTTTTATTTTCAGATATTGTATGAGGGTCTCAGTTTGCTGCTCCTGTTTTGGCTCATTTTGTATCTTGTTATTTTTAGGAAGAATGGGGTCAAAAATACCTCCATCCAGAATCCAGACACTCGTCAAAGGCTATAGGAGGCGTCTAGAGGCTCAAAGGAGGCTCAACTAAGTACTGATGTCATATCTCTGCTTGGGGTGCCCAAATTTATGCATCTGTCTAATTTTGTGATGATGCATCTTGCATATTTTCTGTTAATCCAATAAACGTAATGTCACTGCTGAAATACTACTGTGTCCACAAGGCATGTCGTATATTAAAAGGAAGTTGCTACTTTGAAAGCTCAGCCAATGAGAAACAAAAATCCAAAGAATTAAGAGGGGTTCACAAACTTTTTCATATGACTGTATGTACATAAATACTGGCGCAAAATATAATGATGGCGAAATGGGGGGGGGGAATTACCAGGGGTGGGGGAAACTTAGCCAGACGCCGAGGATATACAGTAGTCTGACAGTGAAATCTTAACAGAATCCCTCGTCGTCTTGCACTCTGAAATCTGATGCCGTTAAACACCACGTTGCAAACAAAACCACAACAACGAAATCAAGTCAAATTTCACTCATGGAAGGTGAAAAAATATTTGAGGGGTGAATTCTGACAAAATCAGCCGCCTTGTTGGAGCAGATATGGAAATCAGACAAGATCTGATTGTAAAGCGGTAACAGAGACATCCAACCAGAGCCAAGTTTCCAGGATGTAACGTCTGCGTGACAGAACTGCAGGACAAGTGACATCTGACAGGGTCAGCCTACCAAGATCTGGCTGTATTAGAGGCCGAAAGAGGGTCAGACTTCTTGTGGGTAAAATGGAAACGATGAGTGAGGTGACTGGACGAGAGGGGAGGGAAGACGTACAAAACTGTAGACGGATGTCACCAAATTGTGAGGCATCCTGGGGAAAAAACGTGTGCAGCAGGAAAGAAGTGATGGGATCTGAGGGGAACCTTTAAGATATCTGACAGCGTCGTGCTGCGAGAGGCAAAAGCGTACACGAGTAATGGGATTTCTATAGGTGAGACCGTAGAGACGTCTGACAGGAGCAGAGCCTACTGAAGCAAAAGCAGCAGGCACAGTCGGCTCGAGGTAACCACACCAGATGGTGGGATAAGATGGAATGACGTGAAGGCTGGAGTGGAATATGACGAGCACAGGTTTCCTGGAGGGAAAGTTATGGAAACAAGAAAAGTGACAGCAACACAGCCGCCACGCAGATGCTAATAGAGAGGGCTGTGTGACGAGCTCCGTCAGCTAGGAGCAAAAGGTGAATCTAAAACACCAAAGACAACATCACGGTAGGCAGGACTGAAACAAATTCACACAGGATCAGGCTCTTTGGAAGTGGAATCTAACAGGATCAGATGCTCTGGAATTCAATCTGCTTTGAAATCTGATGTGAATAGAACTGTGGATGGAGGGAACTGTGATGGAATCAGACTGTAAGGAAGGAGATCCAACAGGATCAGACTCTTAGTAAATCTGGGGTAACATCTAACAGACTTGGATTACTCTTTGGAAGTAAACTCCGACCTAATCAGACTCTAGAAGATGAAATCTGACAGCCTCAGACTCCTTGGAAAGAAAGCTGATAGGAACTGACTATTAGAAGTGACATCTGACAGGATTGAATCCTTTGGAAGTAAATCTGTGGTGAAATCTGGCAGGATTGGGAGTGAAGCCCGACAGGATCAGACTGTAAGAGGTGAAATCAGACTCTTTGGAAAGAAAGCTGATAGGAACTGACTATTAGACGTGAAATCTGACAGGAAAAAGTGAAATCTGACCGGATCAGACTCTTTGGAATTCAATCTGCTTTGAAATCTGACATGAATAGAACTGTAGACAGAGGGAACTGTGAAGGAATCAGACTGTAAGGAAGGAGATCTGACAGGCTCAGACTCTTAGTAAATCTGTTGTAAGATCTGACAGGATTGGGAGTGAAGCCTGGCAGGATCAGACTCTAGAAGGTGAAATCAGACTCTTTGGAAAGAAAGCTGATAGAAACCGACTATTAGAAGTGAAATCTGACAGGATTGGATCCTTTGGAAGTAAATCTGTGGTGAAATCTGACAGGAATTGACTCTTTGGGGGTGAAGTCCGACAGGATCAGACTCTAGAGGGTGAAATCAGACTACAGTAATCCCTCCTCGATCGCGGGGGTTGCGTTCCAGACCCCCCCGCGATAGGTGAAAATCCGCGAAGTAGAAACCATATATTTGTATGGTTACTTTTATATATTTTAAGCCCTTATAAACTCTCCCACACTCTTATAAACATTTCCCACACAGTTATACAGCATAAACCCTTTGTATTATCTTAGATATTAGGTCAAATTCATTGAAATTATGTATGTAAACACACTGTTTATATACAGTAAAACCTAAATATTTTTTTAAAGATATCGAGTGTCTCCGATATCACATATGTTACAGCCATTACGATAGACAGGTCACCAGCAATAAATACTGTACGTACAATGCAAGAAAAATTGTATACAGTAAATGTGTGTACAGTGACACTAAACGAACGTACATGTACTAAGTACTGTAAGAAGAAAATTAATTATGGTTACTCACCAACAATGACACGATGACTTGTCTGATAATGATGAGTTTAATTTTACTGCACAACAAAGGAGAGCGTTACAGCCCTTGTAAAGGAGCCACTTCAGGCGATTGTGTAGCACTGCCGTTGTTCTTCTTCAATCCAAATCCCTAAAGCAGATTCCATCCAGACTACTGCCTTATTACATCCACTTACAACTCGTTTTGCGCCCTGGTTAAAAGAACACTGTGGCCGTAGATTTTATATTCTTTTCCTCCTTTTTAAATAAAAAGAATCGCAGACTCATTGATGCCATAATGGCATCCTACAGCGGTGTAGCTGTTCCCTTCCTTCAACATATCCAAAACTTTTACCTTTTCGGCAATCGTTAGCATTTTCCGTTGGCGCTTGGGCACGGCCCCTGAAGCAGTAGCAGGAGCAGATCGTTTTGGAGCCATAACGAACGGCTTGACTACGCACAAAGATAAACACAAAAGAGCACAAAAGTTAACTCTTTACACAGCGAAACATGTTGATGCTGAATGAGCGAGACCAGACTTCCTGGTTAACGCCGCGGAGTCGAATTCAGCGCTTTGTCGCTGAGCCAATCAGCACATAGGAACTTAATTGCGTGCTTTGATTGGTTAGCTTCTCTGCCATCCGCCAATAGTGCCCCTTGTATGAAATCAACTGGGCAAACCAACTGAGGAACCATGTACCGGAAGTAAAAAGACCCATTGTCCGCAGAACCCGCAAAGCAGCGAAAAATCTGCGTTATATACTCAGCAAAAAAAGAAACGTCCCTTTTTCAGGACTGTGTATTTCAACAATAATGTTTTAAAAATCCAAATAACTTTACAGATCTTCATTGTAAATTGTTTAAACAATGTTTTCCATGCATGTTCAATTAACCATAATCAATTAATTAACATGCACCTGTGGAATGGTCGTTAAGACCTTAACAGCTTACAGAAAGTAAGCATTTAAGGTGACAGTTCTAAAAACGCAGGACACTAAAGAGACTTGTCTACCGACTGTGAAAAACACCCAAAGAAAGATGCCCAGGGTCCCTGCTCATCTGCGTGAACGTGCATCAGGCATGCTGCAGGGAGGCATGAGGACTGCTGATGTGGCTAGGGCAATAAATTGCCATGTCCACACTGTGAGACGCCTAAGACAGCGCTACAGGGAGACAGGAAGGACAGCTGATCATCCTCGCAGTGGAAGACCACGTGTAACAACACCTGCACAGGATCGGTACATCCGAATATCACACCTGCGTGACAGGTACAGGATGGCCACAACAACTGCCCGAGTCACACCAGGAACACACAATCCCTCCATCAGTGCTCAGACTGTCCGCAATAGGCTGAGAGAGGCTGGACTGAGGGCTTGCATGCCTTAGCAGGTCCTTACCAGACATCACCAGCAACAATGCCGCCTATGGGCACAAACCCACCTTCGCTGGACCAGACAGGAGTGGCAAAAAGTGCGTGAGTTTCTGCATGACAGCAATGTCAGTGTTCTGCCATGGCCAGCGAAGAGCCCAGATCTCAATCCCATTGAGCACGTCTGGGACCTGTTGGATCGCAGGGTGAGGGCTAGGGCCATTCCCCCCAGAAATGTCCAGGAACTTGCAGGTGCCTTGGTGGAAGAGTGGGGTAACATCTCACAGCAAGAACTGACAAATCTGGTCCAGTCCATGAGGAGGAGATGCACTGCAGTACTTCAAGCAGCTGGTGGCCACACCAGATACTGACTGGTACTTTTGATTTTGAGCCTCCCTTCATTCAGGGACACATTGTGAAACATTTTTAGTTTATGTCTTATGGTGTTGACTCTTTTAGTGTTCATACAAATATTTACACATTAAGTCTACTGAAAGTAAAAACAGTTGAAAGTCAGAGGACGTTTCTTTTTTTGCTGAGTATATATTTAGATATGCTTACATATAAAATCTGCGATCGAGTGAAGCCGCGAAAATCGAAGCGCGATATAGTAAGGGATTACAGTATTTAGAAGGAAAGCTGATAGGAACCGACTTCTGAAAGTGAAGTCTGACCAGATCAGAGTGTTTGGAGGGACATGTGCGGTGATTTCCGACATGAACAGGCCCTCTGGGGTAGAGTTACCAGACGTCTGGTTGACGTTCTGTCCTCCATTCGGCAGGCATTGAAAATGTCCGACTTTTGTCGGTCACTGATTAGCTGAAATCGCAGGCTGTCATCTCAGTGTTACAGTGGACAAAAGAAAGAAATTGAGTGTCTGTTGACTCTGCCAGAGGAAATATTCTTACAAAGTTGAATTTTAAGAATGTTCCTCGTCTGGAGTTTCACGTCTGTGTTGCCGGGAATGAACTGCTGCGAAAAAATCGCCTCGTCTGAAAAAATAGGAAACTACATAGTTATAATATTAGAACTTTTAATGTTGTGATCTGTCAAATTCATTGTTTTTAAAGTCTTCGTTGTAACACGCAGTTCACACTGTGCTTCGTGAACAGAACGGGACGCCTTCTCCTTTGTCCTCCTTTGGTTTTGCAGGTGTCTGGTAACCCTACTCTGGACTCTTTAGAAGCAAAACTGACAGGAAGAGACTCTTTGGGGGTGAAGTCTAACAGGATCCAAGTCTTTAGAAGGAAGTCCATATTAGGATCAGGCTCTCTGTCAGTGAAGTTACAATGCAATCTAATACTCTGTTCATAAGATGGCCAGTATGACAGGATCAGGCTCTTTGGAGGGAAATCTAACAGGATCAGACTCTTGTGTAGTGCATTCCGATAGAGGAATAGACTCTATGGAGGAGATTTGGACAGGTCCACACCCTTTGACAGCAAGTCCACGGTGAAAAGTGATGGAACAGGGCACTGTGCTTGTAAAGCTAAGGTGAACTCCATTGGCGTCAGACCCTCAGCAGGCACGGTATCCGTAACAACCACACAATCCCCCCCCCCCCTTGACAGGTTCAGTCACCTAGATGGCTATTTTTTTTCGCTGTGGGTAGACCTCAAAACTTTAATGGTCGGGAGACAACAAACCCTCGCGGACCCTCCTGCCTCCGGTGAAGTTACCTGCCCAGTAATGGGGGCCGACAGGATCTGATGGCGAAGAAGACATAAAGCAGAAGGATGGAGAAATCCAGCAAAAGCGACAGACACGGAGATGTTCATTCAGGGTGGTTTTTTTTTCCCTCCAATCTTTTTAAATTACTGTAATCACGTAAATTACACCGTATTTGGATTTATTGTGCTTCTGGATGAATCAAAATCTCCAACGAAGCAGCTCAAGAATGAGTTCACCAAAGTGTTCTCGGGAAAGCATAATATTTGTTCATTAACTCCTCTGTCGAGCTGCGGAGGAATCTGGGACAGTGGTTGTTTGATCCACTCATCTTGCCGTGTATCTTCTATTCCAGCAGGTAGGCGCGCTGGCGATCAGCAGGGGGATAATCGGCCGCGCAAAGCCATCAGTGACTCTCGTTATGCGGCACCCCGAGTCCTCTTCAGGTCCGCAGACATGGACATTTTCTCCTGCCCGCCTTTGTCTCCTCCGCGCACGGACCACTCAGATCTCACGTGGCGTTTCATTTTGGAAAGCAGTGTGCAGCAACAATTGAGTGGAGATTGATTACACGCAGGCTGAAAACTTAAAAAAAGAGAAGGAGAGGAAATGAATCTGCAGCGTGTTTAGGAACGGACATGTAGAGCTCATGTGTAGGGGCGCATGTACAGTACACGAGTGTCTGGAAGAGACCTTTGTTTGTATCAGAGCGTCTGTGTGTCGAGGTGTGTATGGGCATACTGTGTGTGTGTGTGTGAAAACAGAAGAACATGCGCATGTGTGGTCACTCGGGAATGGGCAGGAACTTACTGAATATCTGCTGGGACCTGCAAACATCAGAGCCAACCACAATCCACACTCCAGTCCTGGGTTCAAAAGACGTTTCATTCATAAACAATACCTTTACAGGTTTAGTTGCTGTCCTGGGACAGCCTCCCGCAACTATAGTGGAGAAAATAAATGGTTAGTGCCAGCACCCCCTCTCGTGCCAAGGTGGCACTGCTTACCTTTTCACAGTCTGGGAGGTGGCACTCAGGGGCGCATATGTGTGACAGCTTAGACAGTATGTATGTCTTTAAATATAAAAGTAAAAATGTTTGTCAGCGTGAAGTTGTATCAATCGATCTGTTATATAGCGCCTTTCACATCTATCTATCTATTGTAACAAGAAGACAACGGAAAGAAAAAAATTTGGGGGATCCACCCTGTACATTGTCAATAAAGTGAGTTATCATAAATGACAGAATCCCAATAGACAAACTGGGGAAGAGTGGTGAGGGCTTTTATACTTACTGTGCAGGAAGAGGCGGGGCTGTGTGGGGTGTGGCGGAAGTGATGTCAGTAGGAGGGTGTGGTCTTGGCAGGAGGGCATTGGTTTACTTGGTTTCCCTTTTGTTAATCTGTAGAAGAGGAAGAAGAGAAGTTAGTGCACTTCATCAACCCTCGAGCTGACATCTTTCACTCAGTTAAGCCCTCTGACTCCTATGTGCACATGTGACACTATCTATCTATCTATCTATCTATCTATCTATCTATCTATCTATCTA
>JANRMT010062861.1:10407137-10441178 GCA_026402145.1 Polypterus bichir lapradei | reverse complement strand
TCTATCTATCTATCTATCTATCTATCTATCTATCTATCTATCTATCTCTCTGTTATATAGCGCCTTTCACATCTGTCTATCCGTCTACCTATTTATCTATCTATATAGCGCCTTTCATATCTATGTATCTGTTTATAGTGCCTTACATATCCATCTAGCTATCTAGCTATCTGTCTATATGTTATATAGCACCTTTCACATCTATCTATCTATCTATCTATATAGCGCCTTTCATATCTATCTATCTATCTATCTATCTATCTATCTATCTATCTGTTTATAGTGCCTTACATATCTACCTATCTATCTATCTAGCTAGCTATCTGTTATATAGCGCCTTTCACATCTATCTGTCTAACTATATAGCACCTTTCATATCTATCTATCTATCTATCTATCTATCTATCTATCTATCTATCTATCTATCTATCTGTCTGTTATATAGCGCCTTTCACATTTGTCTCTCTCCCTCTCTATGCTCCTGCTTATATTTCTCTATTTCTATTTCTATTTGTGGGTGAAACTGACAGCAGTCCAGAGGATTGATGAAGTTTTTTCAGATAACATTTTTATTTCCCTCAAAGACAGAGCTTGTTATTTAAGGCCATTAATATTAATGCTAATTACTAAGAATACTCCCCACAGAAATGGCGCTATCTCAAATTGGGTTGCTGGTATCAGAAGCAATTTGCTCTTTTTGGCAAGCGTTAGCAATCCATCAATAATAACAAGATCTGCCATTACAGTGGACTGTGTTTGATTAAGAAGAATAGTCGTCGGCCGAGGAGAGAGCAGAGACATTTGTCTGCAGGACGGCGTTTCTTTAATTTTTCAGGTTTTGTAATTGAGTGTTTGAGGTGTGGGGCCGCGGTGACAGCCCTCCATTAGCTGTGATATTCTAACGTCTCATTAGCCGCAGCACAAGCCAGATCATTAGAGGAGAGGTGCGCCTTGGCATCCTCTTGGTATGGAAATGCTGGAGTGATGGCAGGCGGCAGTTTGGGGCAAGAAAGGGTAACTGAGTGCCCCTCCATGATGCCAGGCCAAGGCTCAAAACTGAAGACACAAAGGAATGGGGGGGGGGGGAAGCCCATCTGACTGAGAGATGCACATCGCCGCATGTCTTCTATGGGGGGGGCATTGGTGTGTCTGTGAGGCTGATACATAGAGTGTCTACCATATGAATGTCAGGGAGCTCATTCCAGTGCAGGAGTCGGTGAATTTTATGAGCCCCCCACTGGAGGTCACTCATGACATCTGCCAGTCCAGTTTTCAGGGGGCTTCTTTCTGTTGTCTGCTTCTTCATTTCTCAAGGACCTCCAGTCTGCCCCCTACAGGACAATATGGTGACTGGCTACTTCAGTTCAGTGGCCACAACACAAAAGATGTAGTCTCTTAATCCAAATTCTGTAGAAATGGGAGAGCAGGAGGGGAGTCTCACTCAGACAGGCAGACTGCCCCCTAATGGAGAAAATGGGAGACAGCTGATGACATTTACACATAAACTAGGAGTCCTGAAGCACACAAGTCCCAAGAGCACTTCCAAAAGTGACCACCAGAGGGCAGTAGACCACTGGACCCCAGCTAGAAGAAGGCCAAAGGCAGGATCTTAAACAATTAGGACGTTTATTCTCAGAAAATGCTCTGTTATACTGCAAGGCTCTGAAGAGCACAAAAGGCATAAAGGAGTTGATGGGAAACAAAATCCAAACAAAAAGAGGGAGCAACAGAATCAAAATACCAATAAACATCAAAGGCACAAAACCCAGCCAAACACAAGAAAACTCAATGTAAATGTGGGGGACCCTCCGAATTTATAGGCGGGGGTGGGTTCATGGCAGTAATTGGCAAGTGGTCCCGCCTCTTGGTGGACCACCCACACAGTTTACAAGGAACATCACCAAGGCATTGAAACCTTAAAACAATCAATAGCAATTAAGTAAGAATAAAACGAATACATACAAAAGAATAATAAAAAAAAAAATTGAGCAAACAGGAATTTGAACCCCCTGCCCAGGGAAGAACCCTAACTGAGATATAACAGTAAACAGCCAGCCCCCTAAAGGAGAAAGTGGAAGAGCTCACAGAACCGGATGCCATTCATGCAAGCAAATAGTCTGCCCCTAGAGGTGAAAGCTGGGGGCTGCTAATCCCATTCATACAAGTCAGCCCCCTAAAGGAAAAAAGTGGAAGACCCCTGATCCCATTAGTAGAATCAAACAGTCTGCCCCCCACCCCCATTGTGGAAGGTACCCTGATAACATTCATACAAGCAAACAGTGTGCCCCCTAGAGGGGAAAGTGGGCGATTTATAGTCAAATTCATAAACAGACTTTACCCTGGAGGCAAAAGTGGAAGACCGCTGATCACATTTGTACAATCCAGCAGACTGCCCCTTAGAGGTGAAACTGGAAGACCACTGATAACATTTGTATAATGCAACAGACTGCCCCCTAGAGGTGAAACTGGAAGACCACTGATAACATTTGTATAATGCAACAGACTGCCCCCTAGAGGTGAAACTGGAAGACCACTGATCACTTTCGTACAATCCAATAGTGGGGAAATTAGAAGATTTCACGTCAGATTTGTACTGGCACTCAGTCTGCCCCCTAGTGGTGAAAGTCAAGTATTGCTAATCACATTCATACAAGCAACCTGTTCAACCAGTGACCCCCAGTCATTCCCTCAGTAGAAGACTGGTGCTCACCATTCAGTATCACATGGGGAATCAGCCTGCCCCCTAATGAAAAAAGGGAAGACCACTGATCACATTCGTATTATCCAGCAGACAGCCCCCTGGTGGTGAAAGTGGGAGCCTGCTGCTCAGATTCTGCCCCCTAGTTTGTATAACAACAGTCACACAGTTTGCACCACCCAGGAAGGACAAAGTAGGAGATTCTCAGCAGCAAAGTGGCCCAAAACAGAAAGAACTTGGGGGTCCAAAATATTTCAAAATAAAGAGTGGCTCCCCCTCTGTCATCTCCGGCGTCACTAAATCGTCCCCTTCATGGCACATTTCTCTCCGGGCCTTCACGACAGAAGATATGATAATGCGGCAAGCCAATTGCTCTAATTGTTAGTGTTTTGGTACATTAAATAATCAAGTATCACATTACCCTGCATGAGAAGAGACTGATGAGCTTAATGGAGACGCCTGCTTTTCGGAAAACTAAAATGAAAAAAAAAAACAAATCGCCTCACGAAGAAAACTCAGTCACCTCATCCCACCTGTGCGGAAAATTGGGTGTTTGGCAGAAGGAAAGGCGCAGGAGAAAAATGATAAATTATGAAACAGCACGACGACTCGTGTTTAGTAAATTCTAGTGAGGCACTAATTAGAGTGGCATCTGGCAGGACAGAGGCCCTCCACTCGGCCGCTCATCATAGGGACTCTGCCCGGCTAACACTCAGCGGCGTCCTCCGGGGGTCTCAAGCCTTGTGTGTGTGCGTTGGCCATTGCGTGGCTCGTCTTATTGAGTGACCCTGCGCTTGTAACGGTCAGTGTGGTCCTGACCTGCAGCCTGCTTGGGTCAGTGACCGCATATCATTGCCAGGTCACCGCATTAAAGGCTTGAGATGAGGTCACCTCACACACACACACACACAAGGTTAATGGCCACTGGGCCATCGGCCTGCAATGCTGTCATCAATGTCTGGAATGGCACTTCATCAGGTCCTCATTTTCATACAAGGCCGCTATTAGTTTGTGTGACATCCTTACTTCTAAGATGATGACATCACAGCTAGTCATGTGGCTGGTCATTCCCTCTATTGATGGAGTGCTTATTGTGTGACATCATCAGTTAATAAGTGATGACATCACAGCTGCCTGTTAGCAGGTTGCTACGTTTAATGACATCATCACGTGACATCACAGCTGCTCATTTGACAGGTTGTTGCTGTAGTGCCAGTGCAGTGACATCCCTACTAGACATTTGTGTCATGCGATTCTTTAATTGGGATTGGTAAAGTCACTGGCAGTAACAGTACAGGCCCCTGGATGTCAGAGTCACTTTTGTTTGTCCCATGGGTTTGTTGGTGCTTTTTGTGATAACACGAATTATGGAGTGATGACCAACTGACACTTACTTGGGGGGCATTGATAATTGTCTGACACCACTAATCTAATCCAATAATGACATCACCGCAGGTCATTACTTCTAATGACATTATCACATGACATCACAGCTGCTCATTTAGAAGGTCATTACTTATAATAACTTGTGAGGTCATTGTTTTTTATAGTGACATCATTAGTGACATCACAGCTGCCCATTTAGCAGGTCGTTACCTGTAGTCGATTTTGAGGTCACTATTCCTTTGTGTGACTTCATTACTTATCAGCTGATTGGCAATTACAAGGACTTGTAGGGTCAGTGACATCATTAGGCGAAGGGCGATGACATCACAGCGGAGTGTTCTAGCAGGTCGCTTCTTAAGAGATTTTTGTTTCATTAGGGTGGCTTTATCACTTACCAGATGACGACGTCACCCTGCTTATTTAGTGCAGTCATTGCTCTTGGTGACATCATCACTTACAGGATGAGGGCATCATAGCTGATTATTTAGCTGGCTGTTTTTGAGGTCACTGCTCATTTTTGTGACATCACAATAACACCCAGCTGTCCATTTTCGGAGAACATTACTTACAATGACCTGTGAGGTCTTTCTTATTTTTAATGATAATTCTGAGATGGGGGGGTCTCTCTGGTAACTCCTTGAAGGGTGGTGACATCACAGCTGCCCAGTTGGCAGGTCACTACCTATAATGGCTTTGGAGGTCACTAGTCCATTGTGTGACTTCATTACTTAAAGAGGATGACATCAAGGCTGCTCATTAAACACGAGGACATTAAATATTAAGATTTGTGAGGTCATTGTGACCTTTAGTGACGTCATTCCTTTAAGGTCAATGACATCACAGCTGAGTTGGCAGCGGGTCCTTCCTTATAAGCACTTCTGAGTGCCTCACTGAGCAGCTGATTCCTGACATCATAATGGCTGGTGAGGTCATCGCTGCTCTTAGTGACATCATTACTTAAAGGACGATGACATCACGGCTGGCGTTTTGCCTGTGAGGGTTTTGATCCTTTAGTGTGATTTTATCTGTTAACATCTAATGGCTGGGCAGCAGATTAGTGACATTAGAGTGACTTGTGTGGGACATCACTACTTGAAGCTGCTGATTTATTTAGATGGTCATTGCTTGTCGTTATTAAATCATATGAATTGGACGGACTTGTGGAGTCTTTCTTGCGTCTAGCGATGGTTGAGTTGTCATTTTTAGTGACTCCCTAAAGGGCGATGACATCAGATCTGTCATTACCCATAATGGCTTTGTGTGACTTCATGTCATACCTGATGGTGACATCTCAGCTGCTCATTTAACAGGACCTTCATTATAATGACTAGTGACGTCGTGGTTACGTTTGGTGATGTCTGAGGTCATTTTTGTGTCCTTGGTGGGCATTTGATGACATCACACCTAGAGGCTGATGACGTCACAGCTGTTGTTACCTGTTGCCATGTCCTGATTTAAAGGGGGATGACGTCACATGTGCCTGTTTAGCTGCTCGTTACTTACCTCATAATGGCTCGTGAGGTCATTGTGACACTTTGTGACATCATTATTTAAATGAAGATGACATCACAGCAGTAAACTTCAGCGGCTCATTGCCTAGAATTACTTTGGAGTTTTTCTGATCCCTTAGTGTGACTTTATCACTTAAAATTTAGTGATGTCACACTCGCTCACTTATATCATCATGACTGGTGAGCTCATTGTCCCCCTAAGTGACGTCACAGCTGACTGTTGGGCAGGTCCTCACTTCTATTCATTTCGGTGCTCATCTTTGTGACGTGATCGCTACGCTCATCATGTGGCATCACAAGACTTAGCTCAGGACCCCAGAGCCAACTCGTCTGTGACCCTGAGTGAATCACGGACCTCCAAGGAAATCAGTCTGTGTGTCTGTATAACACCTGCTGTTCACAATGAAAAGGCGCTATATTAGATAAATATCAGCCAATCCTAGTGGCCCCCCCCCCCCCCAAGTAAGTTACCTAATCCTGAGGAGATTCATAGAAACCAAACTCAACGTGTGTAAGTCACCTGGGGACGAGATGGAAAGACACTCACTGAAATAAAGTTGGCTTACATCTCAGGTATAAGGCGCAGGTCCGTGCCCACCCCTGAATCACACGTGACCCTGAGTGAATCACCAAACTAATGCCAAGGAGATATCTGGAAATCAACTTCATGTATCTGGAAAACACCTCGTGTTCAGAACGAAAAGGCGCTATATAAAGTAAGGTCGTAATACTTCTATGGCATACAGTTTAGGTTAGACCCCCACCAGTGGCTCACCAGGTGACCCTGAGTGAGTCGCTTAATTCTGAAGAGACAACTGGAAATAACTGTGTATTACAGCTAGAGGCTGGTGTTCTGAATGAAAAGGTGCTATATAAATTAAGGTTGTCACACTTCGTTGGCACCCAGCTCCAGTCAGACCCCCACCAGTGACTCCCTGTGTGACCCTGAGCGAGTCATTTAGATACTGCTGTACTGTACTGTACATAGGAATGCCTAGATAAGGTGCCCGCTATGGAAAGGCAATATATAAGATAAGGTGGCTTACTCCTGTGGTATACAGCTTAGGTCAGGCCCCACCAGTGACTCGTATGTGACCCTGAGTGACTCACTTAAATACAATTTATTTTTGTATAGCCCAAAATCACAGAAAGAGTGCCACAAGAGGCTTTAACAGGCCCTGCTTTTTTTTACCCCCCCCCCCCCCCCCCCCCATGCAGGTTGGGCATGCAGTGGGCGTAAGGAGCTCAATACAATACAAGACACAGAAGAGGACACAAGTCATCCTCAGTACAATCTAATGGTTAAATAGAAATATTACAAGGACAGAGCAGAATTCAACAGTAGATGATATCCCATAATACAATTTGGATTTGTTCAGAGTCCTGGAGACCTTGGCCATCAAGCTGCCTCCCCCTATTGGCCACTCCACTGCTGAGTCAGCACTGGGCCAGCCAATCTGATGAAACTCTGAAGAGATGTCTGGAAATGACTTGGTGTTATGTGTGTCACACCTTGAGATGGTGTTCCCAATGAAAAGGCTCCATGTAATAAAGTCAAGCTGGTGTATGCCTAAGATGTAAGGCTTAGCTCAGTCCCCACCACTGACTTGTGTATGACCCTGAGTGAGTCACTTCACTCCAGGGAAATCATTTTAAATATGTAGTTGTAAAATGAAAAGGCACTATATAAAATAAAATTGACTTACTCCTAAGGCATAAGCATTGAGCCAGTCCTGGAGACTCACTGTGTGAGTCACTTACCTCTGAGGAGAGTCACAGAAAACCTTCTACACATGGGGAAAGGCGCGATATCAAATTAAGTTCACTTACTACTAATGCACAAGCATCAAAGGCCTGTCCAAGTGACTACCCGTGTGACATTCCAGTGAAACCCCGAGGAGATTTATGGAACTACTTGTCACCTGGAGAGAGTGGAAAGGCGCTGTATAAAGTCATGTTGCCCCCCAATATTGTGCTAAAGTCACTCAACCTGCCAGAGATACGTGGGAATCATTCACGTCAGGTGTATAACATCTCGAGGTCGTGTTCAAGAGGAACAGACGCCATATCAAATCAAGTTGTATTGTTTTATTTGTTTATTTATTTGCTTTGGCCCCCGTGGCGTCGTGGCTTTCTCGGGTGGGCTCCAACCAAGCGCTCGCCCCCTGAGAGGTGAGGTGAGCGCCTTCGACGCGTGCAGAACAGAAGGACGTGAGGCCGGATGCTCGCGTTATCTCTTTTATGAGCCTCATCTCATTAACGCGAGGCCATTGCGGCTCCGCAGAAGAGCTGACGCGCCGACGTCGGGCCCCAGAGAGATTTCTGTTTTTCATCCATCAGACAGGTAATTGTGGGAGTTATGACTCTGTTATTGTGAGCCGCAGCTGCCCCGAGGTACAGATAAGCGCCCCTCTCCAGTGCGCGTCCTGCACCGCGCCGTCCAGTAATTGAATACATCAATAAGCCTTCACTCCTCGTGGAACTCCAGCCCGCTGGATGGCTCGGCATTAGACATAATCATATTTTGATCAGTAGAAAATAGGATTTGGATGAAATAATATCAATTTTATTTACAGAGAGGGGCGGCCGCTTTCCACTTTGTGACAGCAGATGATTTTTTTTCTCTTTATCTTGCTCAGATCTGGCTCTTGGCGGTGATGAGGTGGTAAATGGGGCCATAACTCATTTTCACCAGCTGCCAAGCTCGTCGGAGCGCCGAACACCGAGCGGGAGATCTGGCTGGCGCGGCGCCGCACTCCCAGCATGCTCTGGGAGTGTGTGCCCACCCTGTTTTACCTGAATGGGGAACTTAATTGTCGTCACTCCACAGAGTGACAGCTCTTCTTCTTTACTGCAGGGGGTGGTCCAGCGTTCGTTTGGAGCGTTTAGTCGCCTCTTCCCCCAAGCCCACTGAGGTTCCGGGGTTTGTGCCCCCGATCAATGAGGGCCCTTCCCCCCCTAGGGGGTGAAACTACCATCAGGGCATTCAGGGGGGCAGTAGTGGGGGGCTTTTCACCAATCCCATCGCTCGATGAAAGCATCGCTGAAAGCAAGAATGAGAAATGCCCCGCTGCCTTTTTTTTAAAGGAATCAACTTTGTGATAAGGAGCAAAGTCACACAGGGGCTTGTGAGGGTCTTAATCCGGGTTTGCTCGATCTGTCCAATGCACTTAGCCCCCAATGTTCTCCAGTCCCGTCTTTGTTCCCCCTAGTTTTGACAGTGCTCGTCGACATCGCTAAAACTTCACTGGGGGACCTCCCGGCCGCTTTTCTATTTTCGCATCCGCTTTATCAGAAAGGATGTGGTTGGGTGGGTTGCTAAACCCCTTAATAAGCGCTGATTTCAAGCTCACGTTATTCGTCCTGCTTTGTCGAACTGTACAGCAATATCGCACATAGATCATTTTGTCTGTCGGTCTGTGCTATTGAATTGTATACCAAATCTGTAAGATATCTCTTAGGTCAACTGTTAAATCCTAACCACAGCAACCGCTAACCTTCACGTCCGTTATAAAAACGTCACTGACGTTGTGGCGCTGAGGCTCCGAAAATTCGCGACTTATGAGGCGCCCAAGAGAAAATGGACCGTAATTGCGATGTGGGCATGCGCAGTAACTCCTCGCAGCTGCTCTCGCCAGTCTCGTTTGTACTTCCCGCGTGAAGGCGGCGCGCAGACAGCAAAGCAAAGTGCGCGCGCGCCTGGTCAGCGCCCAAAGCACATTTGCGCTTAACTGCGGTCTGTTCGATCGGCGCCACCGGTCTTCTCCTAGGCAGTAGGTGACAGTTTTTTAGTGAATGTCGCATAACTAGTGTCTCACGGCAGAGAAAGTGGTGATGGATGAAGAGCAGCGCCTGCTACTGATTACTTTAAGAGGGAGAAAAAGGAGAAGGCGGAGGGTCCAAAAACAGCGAAGGAAGGGCGACCAACGAAATTAAAATCGAAACGGGGGTCGGCTGTTTTACTCGTCCTGCCCTTCCAAACGCCTGGCACTGAGTGGTGAAGGGGAGCTTTTGCTATTGTGAATACGTTTGTGGATTATATTTTATTCAGTTACTTTATTTATTTATTTATTTTTTACCGTTTTGTGGACTTCGTTTTTGCGAATTGGATTTGTTATCTCTGGGTTGTGTTTTATGCGATCCATTTTTTTTGTTAAAAATAAATTTTTTAATAATCAATATTTAAATTTCTTGTTCTTTAGCCGTCTTACCAAACACACTTCAGAGCAGGTCATCCACCCCACCTGAAATGATACTAAGCAAGTCCAGGCCCGACCAGGAAACCACTTAGGAAAACTCTAGGGTTTGCAGCTGGAAGAGGAGTTGGAGGGGCCAGCAGGGGGCACTTACCCGGTCCTCTGAATATGGATCCCAAATGCCACCCCCTAGTGCAGTGAGAGGGACAGTGGGCTGTAAAAATGGCACCGTCCTTCAGATTAGATGTAAATCCAAGGTCCTGACTCTCTGTGGTCATAAAAAAATCCTTGGGCATCTTCTGGGAAGAGTTGGGTGTACCCCGACCTGCCCCCCCTAATCATTCCATTATTAAGGGGAAGGGCATTTAGGACTCAAGCCAGGAGGGAGTTGTGGGAGTCGGGAAGAAACTACCGAGCCGAGTAGAAACCTTGAGAACCTTTAAACGGAAACTGGATGAGATATTTGGGATGGCGAAGATATTAGCTAAACCAACAGGCGCGATGGACTGAATGACCTCCTGTCATTTGTCGAATTTCGTCCCCGCTATCCCCTATTGGCTAACGGTCTCTCACGATTCCCCACCTAATAGTTCACGTGTGCTGAGCATACTGGTGCCAAAATGGCTGCCATCACATCATCATGCACATTGGTGGTGGTTGAGCCCCCCCCCCCCCCCTTCTCGATGTAAAGTGCTTTGAGTGTCTTGAAAGGCACTATATAAGTGCAATGTCTTCTACAGCATCTGACAGACCAGGTGACCCCGTGACGAATGCCACTCCAGAGTGTGAGGTGCTCCTTGATGTCCCGCTGCTGTACTCCTCCCAGAGTTTTTGTGGTTTCTCTCCCCTCCTTATGTAGTTTTTTTATTCGTGGTCTGATTCCCACTTTGTCATGAATGATGCCCACGCTGATGCCCACTTTGTCATTAATGGGCTCTTTATTTAATTTTTTTTCAAGTGTTTCTCTTCGTCCTTTCACGAGTCTGAGCTCTCGCTTTTGGGATTTTCCTTTAGCCTCTGATTCCGAGTGTAACATCGTTTTGGCCCTCAGGGTCTTCATTTTCAGTGTTGTTAATTTATTTAGGGTGCGTTTGCCACCGTTTTGCTCGTTTACATCACATCCAATTTTGCCTGACTTTAAATGGAGTGGTTTTGAAGCAGACTGGCGTGGCACCCTCAGCCCCAATGAAGGCACTCGGAGATTCGGGACAGGCAGCAGGATCAGCTTTTATTGTACGGCACACATACAGACTCACTTGAACCCTGAGCCACAGGCATCTCTTACATGTATTACAATTCTTATCATACAAGCCATTCTTCATCCTCGTCTGACTCCTATCCTTTCACTGCTCTAATCTTGCCTCTAATTAATTCTATCGATATTTCTTAGCTAAGGATGTGTCAAACCCCTCACTGTCCATCATTTCTGTTTGACAAGGCCTACCCTGACTCCCCACTAGTTTGGCACCAAAGAGTTCACATTCCCTCTCTAAGCGAGGGGCCCACCCGTCTCCAGCTCTCCTACACATCTAACCTTTGACTTAATGAACTATTGGTGGTCTCGAGCTCATACAGGATAATATAAAATATGAAGGCTTGAGTCTTACATCTTAATGCTTACCTTTCTCATGTACTTATAACACTTTTCTAATACACAGAGGTCACCAGCTTTAAGAATACATTTTTCTACAGTGCTGGTGGCTCTGAGGTAAGGGGTCTGCACTGGCCATAGGGAGGTTGGCAGTTTGAATCCCATAAATGCCAGATGTGGCTCCACTCCGTTGGACCCTTGAGGAAAACTCTTGACCTACAATTGCTCCATCCTGGTATGACGTTGATCCACGTCCAGCCCCGCAAGTGGGTCCCCTAAATTACTGGGTGAATTTGAGGGTTGGTGGCAGGATTGGCACTCCAGCCCCCTCCATTGAACTCGTGTGGTACTGAGGTGTCACCTGGTGTGTGGCGATGCGCAGGTCCTAAACTGGGATTCTTGAGGTGGTGGGTGGGGCAAAACTCCTCCTCCTTTAGGACACCTCCACGTTGTCCTCAGAGGCCACAATGTCACGAGGTAAGGACATGGTGGGTTCAGAGGTTACCATTTTGGATGTTTGCCCAGCTGCCCCTTCTGTGCTTTTGTTTCCTTGTGGCCTTGTGCTGGACGTTTTGACATCGACTCTTGATTTGCGAAAGGTGCAGCCGATATCTCCCTGTTTTAGACTCTGTTTTTGGGTTTCTGACTAAACATTTTCTTGCTAAGGCTTCTAGCACAGTAGGGGGGCAGAAGTCCAATTTGAATTTTAGGCATCAGTTACACTTGAGGGGCCGGGTGTCATTTTTGGAATTTTAACATCAGGATTTACAACCGGCTTGAAGAATTTGAGGCTGATGAAGAGGAGAAGGTGGGGTTACAATCGTTCTGGGGGCCTCACCTGTGTTGAGGAAGACAGAAGTTTCAAGGACAGGTAGTTCTGCTCACTAAAAACTCTACCAGAGAGTGAAGATGTCCTGCGTGTTCTTTAGCAGGTGCAAGTCACAATTTCACTGGACACGTTACAATAAGAACTCTGTGGAGTTCATAGTGTAGACACTAGAGGGCGATGTAGTCAGGGACCCATTTATTTACAGGTTAAGGTGCTTACTTCAGGTGATGCAGATGGAAGACGTGAGGTCAGGAACGTCTAATCACTAATCGTGGGACTGGAGGGTGGCAACCTGTGTTCTTATGCTCTTGATGATGAGGCTGCACCTCCACTTTCATTGTGACACTTCATTGAAGGCCATGTCAGGCCATCATCATCACAAGAGTCACCGTCCACCTGACAGATGGCACGCCGCCATCATCATTGCAATAAGGTCTTTGCTTTATACACTTTATTAAAATCCATGGGACCATCATCATCATCATCATCATCATTGGGTCTTCACTTTCCATAGTCTCCTGAAGGCCATATCATCATCATCATCACCATCAGGTCATTTCACTTCGCATTCTACTGAAAACCATGCAACCCTAATCATCACCAATTCTTTTCCACCCACAAGCTACTGCAGCTACCATCATCATCATCATCATCAGGTCTTTTCTATCTACAGTATATTGAGGACAATTGGGGGGAACCATTATACCATGCAAGACATTTGTGAGGGAAGGATGAGGACCATCTCAACATTGTCAGGTTGTCTCTTTGTGTATTCAACTGAAGGCCACACCATCATCATCATCATCAGGTCTTTGGTCTGTACACTGTAAGTACAGTCTTTATAGTTTACTGAAAGCCATCAGTCCCTCATAATCATCATCAAGTCTTCTCCTTTCACTGCCAGCACTATTGGAAGGTCTTCTCTAGCTGTAGTCTAGCAAAGGCAATCAGTAGTGGCTGTGCCCATCATCATCATCATCATTATCATTAACATCCCAACTAACCTTACTAAAGGCCATAACATCCCCATCATTATTACAAGAGTGATAGTCCTTAACATGATAGGTGGTGCATCTCCCTCAGCAGTTCTTCTCTTTATGTAGTCTACTGGAGGACATGCCATTTCGATCATCATCATCAACATGATTATCGTCATCTTTTTTTAGAACTCTACAGTCTACTGAAAACTATAACACCACCATCAATTAGATAATCATCAAGCCTCCTCATTCTGTAGTCCGTTTAAGGCCTTGGCATCCTCTTCATCATCATTAGGTCATTCCATGCCATCCTCGTCATCATCATCATTAGGTCGTTGCTCTTTGCAGTCTAATACAATCATCATGAAGTCTGCTCTGTCCACAAGTTACTGATGTTATCATCATCAGCAATATTGGAAAGTCTTCTCTAGCTGTAGTCTAGTAAAGGCAATCAGCATTGTCTTTATCCATCATCATCATCATCATCATTACCATTAACATCCCAACTAACCTTACTAATGGCCATGACATTCCCATCATTATCACAAAAGTGATAGTCCTTCACATGATAGGTGGTACATCTCCGTCAGCAGTTCTTCTCTTTACGTAGTCTAATGGAAGACATTCCATCCTCATCATCAACATCATCATCATCATTTTTTAGCTTTCCACAGTTTACTAATAATCATAACACATCCACCATCATCATCATTACCATCTATTACATAATCATCAGCCCTCCTCTTTGTGGAGTCTACTGAAGGCCATGCCATCATCATCATCATCATCAGGACCTCACTCTGTATAGTCAACAACAAGCCATGAAACCCTCATATCATCATCAGGTCTGTTCCTTTCTCAGGCTAAGGAAGTCCATGATGCTATAATCATTGTCAACTCTTTTCTTTCCATAGTCAGCTGAAGGCCATTGCACCATCATCGTCAACATCATCATCATCATTATCATAATTACCATCCTAACTAACTTTAATAAAATTAAGACAGAAAAATATTATCAGAAATTAGAGATACGATATATCTGAATTCTCTGTATTCATAAGTCAAAGCTGAATCCTTTATTAATGCCCAAGCTTCATTTTGTGTTCTCTTAAATGCCAGAGGTTTATGGTTTCCGTCCCTCTTGTAAAGCTTTGTAACCTTGAACTTGTAAAGCCTGTGTCCCAGTTTGGGCCTGTGCAGGCCTTGAAGCCTGCCTTTTGATTTTGTGGTCAGGTCCAGGACCGGGTTTGGTCTTTTTTTTTTATTCAGGATTATACCCCATTTTTCAGCCATCTTGTGTGCTGCCATCCACAACCTCATAGCCGCATTATGAACAATTCTAACGCATTCTGACAGCAGAAAGTGATGATGAGGTACGTGACATGCCTAAGAATTTAGCTGGATTTTGCACCCTGTAAACCCCACCACACACACACACAAACACACACCTCGAGTCTCTACAGCCCAGGGGTCCCCACCCTTTGCCTTGGCACCTCCTCTGTATGCTCTGCTTGTTTCCCTCGATGGCGGAGATCATTACGGCCCCCTTTCCTTAATCACTGTCAGATATCCCCTGCTATCTCCAGTGCTCTCTGCTAAGATTGGTTTTCTATCCGGTTAAGCTGTCCGCTCTTCATAAAGCGCCATCTGTTCTTCACGTCTGATATTCTTCTCCCCTGATTAGCTCTACACGGGGGGTGTTTTGCTGATTATGTGCTCCATGATAGATCATTTCCACGCTGACTGTCTTTTGTTTGTTTTTTTTTTTCCTCTGTTTTTAATCACATTCTCTCGTTTTCTGGTCTCTTTGTTGCCAGTCCGCCATGTCAGCTCCACTTTTCTCCTTTCCCTTCACGTCAGGCTGCACGCCGCCCTTCATCCCGTGGTCTGCTCCATCACCGTCTGATGTTCTCCTCAGGCTTTGTCTTACTGCTTTAATATCCTCTGAGCAGCCTGCTTCTAGAAAGCTCAACTTGGCTACTTCAGGCTAGAGCTGGGTGGGAAGGAGCTCATTCAGTCAATCAGTGACGACCAGCCCACCGATAAACTAGAGATGATGAAGAGGACAAGCAACAAATGGAGTTTAAGTGAATGTTGAAGACTGAAAAGAAGTGTCTACTGAAAACCAATCAGCCCTAATCATCACCAAGTCCCTTCCACCCACAAGCTACTGCAGCTTAAGGTGCCATCATCATCATCATCATCAGGTCTTTTCTTTCTATAGTATATTGAAGACAACCAGCATTGGTGTGAACCATTATACCACCCAAGATATTTATGAGGGAACAGGGTGAGGACCATCTCAACAGTGTCAGGTCATCTCTTTGTGTATTCAACTGAAGGTCACACCATCATCATCATCATTCTCAGGTCTTCAGTCTCTACAGTCTACTGAAAACCATAACGCCGCCATCATCATCACCATAAATTAGATCATCATCAGGCCTCCTCTTTGTGTAATCTTTTGAAGGCCATGTCATCATCATCATCATCATAATCATCAGGTCTTTGGTCTGTACAGTCTACTGAAAGCCATCAATCCCTCATGATCATCATCAAGTCTGTTGCTTTCACTGGATACTGAACTCCATGATGTCGCCATCTTCATAGTCACTGAGTCTTTTCTTTCTGTAGTTTGTTAAAGGCCATATCATCCTCATCATCGTTATCAAGTATTTTCTTTCTATAGTACATTGAACACAGTTGGGGGGCACCATTATACCACCCAAGACATTTGTGAGGGAAGGATGAAGACCATCTCAACAGTGTCAGGTCATCTCTTTGTGTATTCAACTGAAGGTCACGCCATCATCATCGTCATTCTCAGGTCTTCGGTCTCTACAGTCTACTGAAAACCATAACGCCGCCATCAGCATCACCATAAATTAGATTATCATCAGGCCTCATCTTTATGTGGTCTACTGAAGGCCATGCCATCATCATCATCAAGTCTGCTCCTTTCACTGGATAGTAAAGTCCATGATGCCATCATCTTTATTGTCACTGTGCCTTTTGTTTCTATAGTCTGTTGAAGGCCATACCATCCTTGTCATCATTGTAGTCATCATTAGGTCGTTGCTCTTTGAAGTCTAATGAAAGCCATGCAATCATCAGAAAGTCTGCTCCATCTGCAAGTTACAGATACCTTCATTGTCAGCACTATTGGAAGGTCTTCTCTAGCTGTAGTCTAGTAAAGGCAATCAGCAGTGGCTGTATCCATCATCATCATCATCATTACCATCCTAACTAACTTTTACTAAAGGCCATGACATCCCCATCATTATCATAAGAGTGATAGTCCTTCACATGATAGGTGGTACATCTCTGTCAGCAGTTCTTCTCTTTACGTTGTCTATTGGAGGACATGCCATCCTCCTCCTCATCATCATCATTATTTTCTAGCTCTCTACAGTCTACTGAAAACCACAACACCACCATCATCATCATCACTATGTATACCTGGCAGTGCCCATTCCTCTGTGGTTTGCTTTTCCTGAGGTGCCCCTCTGCACCCCGTTGTTGCCAGTAGAGAGGTTTGACCCTCCATCAATCCCCTATTCATCCCCTTCTTTCGCAGGAAGTTCAATTAGTGAATCCCCACCTCATCAGTCCTCCACCTCTTCCTTCTTTTCAAGTAATTTCAATCATAGAGCTGTCCAGGGTGCTGATCCTGCCTGCCAGGCAAATTGGGCTGCACTGTCCTTTCTTTAAGGGTACAGTCTGTCTAATCCAGCCTGCCCGTGTCTGCCTGGCAGAGCTCATGTTTCTGTGCAATTTCCTTTGCACCCCATCAGTGCCAGGAGAGTTGATCGAGAGGCGTGAAATCCGACGTCCTTGTCTGCACCCCCATCAACCCCCTATTTGTTGCCTTATTTCACATTAATTCAGTTACAGATCTGTCCATGGTGCTGACCCTGCCCTTTCTTTGAGGGCACAAACACTGGTGGGGGTCCATTCTCAAAGGCAACGACATGCTATCTGTTGTTTTGTTATTGGATTAATGGACAATCAGTTAATCAAACAATCAATCAGTCAGTAATTCTAATCAGGCCGCCTGTGCCTACCTGGCAGAGCCCACTCTTCTGTGGTTTGCTTTCCTTGAGGTGTCCCTCCACAACCTGTTGGTGCCAGTGGAGCGTAAGAGCTGATGTTCTTGCCTGCACCCCATCAACCACCCCAACTCACTTTAAACCCTGAGCTATCCAGGATGCTGACTCTGCCTGTCAGATGGTTTGAATGGTACTGCCTCCTTCTTAAAGGGCATAAACACTGGAGGAGGTCCATTCTCAAAAGCAGTGACATCCTGGCTGATGTTCTGTTATTGATTTACTGGCCAATCCATCAATCAATCAGTAATTCAAATTAGGCCGCCTATGCCTACCTGGCAGAGCCCACTCTTCTGTGGTTTGCTTTCCCTGAGGTGCCCCTCCACAATCTGTTGGTGCCAGTCGAGATGGTTGAGGAGCGTAGGAGCTGACGTCCTTGCCTGAACTCCCATCAAGACAGCACCCCCCACCCCATCTCCCTTCTGTCTCATTCAGTTTAATCACTGGGCCACCAACGCTGACCCTGCTTGTCAGATGGTTTGTGTGGCACTGTCTCCTTCTTAAAGGGCACAAACACTGGAGGAGGTCCATTCTCATAAGCAGTGACATCTTGGCTGATGTTCTATTATTGAATTACTTGCCAATCAGTCAGTCAGTAATTCTAATCAGGCCGCCTATGCCTACCTGGCAGAGCCCACTCTTCTGTCGTTTGTGACCCCTCAGGTCCTCCTTCACAGTCCATTTGTGTGGGTAGAGACCACCAAGGGACATAAGTTCCAAAGTCCTTGTCTGCACCCCCATCAGCCCCCCACTCCCTTCTTTCCCGTCCAGTTTAATCACTGCGCTGTCCAGGGTGCTGACCCCCGCTGGTCAGATAGCTGATGCTGCGCCGGTTTTTTTCACTAAATCGTCGAGTTCCTCCCACCCACCCCCAAACGTCTTGTCGATATTCTGTTCTCAGTGCTAACACAAACTGCAGTGGGGGTCTTGCTGAATGCCCTGAAAGGCGCTATATATAGCAGAACACTTTCTGGTTTACTCTTTGCCTCAGCCCGCTCCGTGTCTGTCCTCTTCAGGTGCCCGAGTGTCGGCTGCGCCGCCTCTTTATTTCCGCCCTGCCGAGTGTCCATCGCCGATTCCCCCCTGACGGCGGCGGGTGTGAGAGAAGCTTAGCCTTAATTGGATGCTTTGCACTTCTCGGCGACGTTATTAAATGTCTGACATCAGATTTGTTGCTCCCCATTCGGCCCGAGCTGCACTTCAATTCACTCATCTTTCCCTCTTTTTCTTTTTTTTTTTTCCTCCCTTTATTCCTCCTAACAATCTGTTCTCTCTGTCAGAGCCGTCAACGATTTTGACAGCTCACCTGCTAAGCTCTCCAATCTCCTCGGAGCGCACGCCTTTAATTTCGCCTGCCGTTTAAGATTGTAATTTTCTCTCTCGTCTCTCTGTCTATACCCTCTCCTGTATTTCCTGAAGGGGTAATCTAGCGGGGTCCTCGGCGAGCTCAAATCCTAATCTGCTCTTCTGCGGCCGCTTGACTTGCCGACTGCTCGGGGATGCCAGATAATCACATTTCAGGCGTCTGCGGTGCCTAAACTGCCGATCGGAGTGACACGACTAGAAGGTCCTCCAGCTATCCGTGACCTCGGACCACTGCTGAGAGAAATGCAATGATTCGGTTTTGTTTTGTTTTTTTTGGGGGGTGCTGGCATTTGGGTTGAGGTCGAACGACAGTTTTCACCCAATAACGGTTTAGGCAATAAAACCCTCCAATGGCACAGCGCCGACAAAGGCGCCGTCCGTTTATTCTGGAGAGGACCCTCAACCCCCCCACGTCCCTGTCTGTTTCTAAGGGCGCAAATAATAAAGGTCGACAATTAAAAATTCATCGAGCAATTTAAAATGCTAATCCCATTTTATAGGGCCGAGTTTTTGTTTGCGCAGAAATCGATAGGCTCCTCCGCGACCCACAACCGGCGGTAAAAGTGAGCCGCGCATTTCGCTCACGGGGGACTTTTCCTGAATGCCAGTTTTTATTTATTTTTTTTTTTTTTGCAGCAACCTTTCAAAATGTTGTGAGGTTTCAGCTGCCGCGTCATGTTCGCTTGAAAATGCAAAGCAGGTCAAGTCGATGAGCAAGAAAGTAGAATGTTTATGAGGGTCGAAGGGTCACGTGGGCAGAGAGTAACGGGCCAGGGCTGATCAACATGCAGGACGTCAGCAACAGTGGGCGGAGCTTCCCTGACCTCGAAACGCCTGTCTGCCTTACCTGAAAAAAATCTCAGAACACGTGGATCATGGAAAAATGGAGCCCCCCTGGAAAACTCTGGACCACTACGGACAATTCATTTATTGCTGCTATACATTTGGGTTTAAGATCAAAAGATGAACACGAAACCGGAGTTCAGAATCTCAGCTTTTATTTTTTCAGGTATAGGCATCTAAATGTGTTAAACAATGTGAAACAGGGGTCTTTAACTCGGGTCCTGGAGGGCTGCAGTGGCTGTAGGTTTCCATTCTAACCCTTTTCTTAATTAGTGAACTGTTTGTGCTTCTAACAGTTGCTAATGGCCTTCAGTAGACCTCAGAAAGACTTGATGAGGATATGATGATGATGATGACAATGATGGCATGGCCTTCAGTAGACCTTAGAAAGACTTGGTGAGGATATGATAATGATGATGATGATGGCATGGCCTTCAGTAGACCATAGAAAGACCTGATGATTATATGATGATGATGATGACGATGATGGCATGGCCTTCAGTAGACCTTAGAAAGACTTGATGAGGATATGATGCTTTTGTGGCTTCTAGCAAACTGTAGATAGTGAAGACCTGATAATGATGGTGATGGCATTATGGGCTTCAGTAGCCAGCAGAAGGAACAGACCTGATGATGATGATGATGATGATGATGATGATGGTGATGATGGCGAAGGTGATGGCTTTATGACATTCAGCGCACTACAGAAGCAGATGACCTGGTGATGATGATGATCATGCCATCAGGGACTTCAGTAGTCAATGAAAGGAACATACCTTATTATGATAATGATGATGTTATGGATTTCAGTAGACCTTAAAAAGAGAAGACCTGATGATGATAATGATGATGATGACTTCATGGGTTTCAGTAGCCTGTGGAAGGAAGAGACTTGATGTTGACAATGATGATGGTGAGGGTTTTATGGCCTTCAGTAGACTACAGAAACAGAAGAGTTGGTGATGATGATGATGATTATGGCATCATGGGCTTCAGTAGCCAGCAGACGGAATACACCTGATGATGATGATGATGATGATGATGATGATGATGATGATGATGGTGAGGGTTTTATGGCATTCAGCACACTAAAGAAGCAGATGACATGGTGATGATGATGATGATCATGCTATCAGCATCTTCTATAGCCAGTGGAAGGAACAGACCTGGTAATGATGGTGATGATGATAATGATGACAATGATGCTATGGATTCAATAGACTATATAGAGCAAAAACCTGATGATGATGATGACGTCATGGATTTTTAGTAGCCTGTGGAAGGAAGGGATTTGATGATGATGATGATGATGAAGGTTTTATGGCCTTCAGTAGACTATAGAAGCAGACAATGTGGTGATGATGATGATGAACACAAGGGTTTTATGGTCTTCAGTACAGTATAGAAACAGAATACGTTGTAATGATGACCATCATAGCATCATGAGCATCAGTAACCATTGGAAGGAACACACCTGATTATAGTGATGATGATGATGATGATGACGATGATGTTACGGCTTTTAGTACACTGTAGAGAGCCAAGACCCAATGATGATGATGAAGATGAAGATGACATGGCTTTCAGTAGAGTACAGAAAAAGAAGAGCTGATGATGAAGGTATACCATCTGTCAGGTAATGACGGAGGTGTCATGGCCTTCAGTCAAAGTGCCAAAGTAAAGGTGGCGTTGCAGCCTCTGCCAAGAGAAGAGTGGAGCGGCCATACAGTTCTGATGATCGGTGGTGGCCCCTGTGTTTGGGGTGTCATGGCATTTAGTAAATTGCATACTGGGAACCACTTTAACAGGTACAGCGCACTGGGGTGTTGGAAGAAGGTGATGATGATGAAGATGACAGTTTTCAGATGAGGACATTTCAAACTCCCAGGCTCACTGAGGCCTCAAAGGTTTGCTGCCAACAATCAGGTTAACTGCACACGTGTGTCAGCGTGTGTGTGTGTGTGTGGGTGTGTGTGTGTGTGTGTGTGTGTGAGTTTCATCAGAATAATAAAGGCATCTAATTGGCTGGCAGGAGCCACTTGGCGTGAGATGGAGAAGAGATAGAGAGAAAGAGAGTCAGGGGACATTGAGGGATAAGCTGGCGAGAAGAAAGATGCCACGCACATCTTCATGACTTCTAATTAATTTGGAGGTTTAATGAGCTGACGTGGAGCAAAACTCATGAATTGTAAGAAGGGTCTGCAGGACTGGAGTGAGGCACGGAGAAAATGCCAGGCAACAAATTACAAGACATGGGCGTCATGGGAACAAGAGGAGGAATGTTTAGGGGCATGGGGGTCTGAGCACCAGCTGTCATTTCAGCTCCAGGCTGGACACTCAGATATAAACATAGAGACAAGCAAGCAAGCACGTGTGTGCTGAGACCACTAGGGGGTGCTGTGCTGACTGTGAGCTATGCCTCCTGTGTGATCTTCGAGTCCAGACCTTTATTTCATCTCTTAATAGGGGTCTTTGACCCCCTTGATGTGTTCTGTCTTCTTGGACTGGACTTTTTAGGCCATGCCCATCCTTATCTTATGCTGGCAGACAATCTTGGAGAAGTGGGGGGAGTATAACCTGATAGATGGTCCTCATCCATATCCCACAAACTTCTTGGGTGGTATACTGGGATAAAGGAACACTGCTGGTTACCCCTGAATCCACTGTATATTACATGAATTGTTTTTTGTCTTTGCATTTTGAGTATTGTATTGTTTAATTACTTTGTATTTATGTATTATGTGTGTTTAGTGTTTTCAATTTTACATCTTATGTTTTGTAAGTGGAGCCTTTGGAGGCGGGGCTATCATTTACATTTCAGATGGAGCCCCGCCCCCTGCGTATATATTTGTGAATACTCAGACCGGCCTTGAGATTTGCAGCGGACGCGTTCCTTCTATGATTTCCTGCTTTTCGATTCTTGCCCCGTTGAGATTTGTTTTGTTTGGTGGATTTTGTTGCTTGGCTCGTCTATTATTTTGCACTTATTTTTGATAAATAAATCTTCCTATTTTTCGGAGGGCCACAGTTTACACCCGATTTCCTCTCCCTGTCTGTACGGATTGTTTTGTCATCGGCTTTCCCCTTTTGTGCCTGTGTAGGCCAAAGCCTGTTGAACGTTTTAGGGAGACCCCATTTGGCACAGTAGGCCTCAAGCCTGGGCCTAGATTTTGCGGGCTTCGGCCTGGTTTTGGCCTTTGGTGACCAGCTTTCACAACAATTCCATCTGAGGGACTGTCCCCCACCTAGAGATTCGAGGAGCCCCCCGTGGGATCAGCAACTGTGGATGCTCCTGTGTTGGCCTTTGGTGCGTATTGTGAATTTTGTTCAGTTTCTTTACGTGTTTCTTTTTGTCTGTTTCTTTATTCAATGCGTTTTTTTGTTACTTGTGTAGGTTGCCTTTTTAGCCAAACCTTTTGCTCTCTTTTGCTTTTGATTTTATAAAATTCTTTCATTAATAAAACGCTTGGTTTTGTTATTGTGGGCCTGAGGTTTGATGGTTCCCCTCCTCCCCACTTTTGATTTTTTTTGTTGTTCTTTTATTTCGGGTATTTTTAGGCCCCCTCAATGCCTGTAGGCCGGAGCCTGCTTTGAGTTTAGGGAATGGCTGTTTGTGATTTTTAGGCCTCATCTGAAGCCTGGTGCTAGATTTTGGAGGCAGTGCCTTATTCTGTGTAGAGCAGCAGGTAGGAAATATAACACATGGGGCGCATAACATAAGGAACAAAAAAACACAATTTAACATAACATAGACTTGCAGAATAATCAATAAGACAAAAGAGTGTTGAATAATTAATAAAACACCCAAAAGAAAGAAGACATAAACTACAAAACAAAACAAATACAGTCATGTGAAAAAGTAAGTGCACCCCATGGAATGGTTTGTCTCTTTGAACGCATGTGGACGTCTTCCTTTAAACATCCACCACAGCGGACATCAGGCCACATTGTGTCATTTCAAGGAACATGAGTGCAAATCTCGCATGTGTGAAAAAGTAAGTGCTCCCTTCAGTTTATCAGGTTTGTCAGGAGCACACGACTGGAACATCATGAGGGAGGGTCTCGTCTGAACCCACCTTCTGATTTAAAGCTCAGACGTTCTGTTCGGTTTGCTCTTTCTGATTAAAGTGTGCGTTCTCACCATGTCGGGGTTGAAAGAGCTCTCTGAGGCTGGGATCTCCACCATTTCAAATGCCCACGAGATCATCTCCAAGTAGAGGAGGCTTCAAAGAGCTGCCAACATGTCCATGCCAGGCAGGTTCAGCAATCAACTGAATTTCCTCACAGGTCCTCCAGGTAGTGAAGGGGTCCGCCATTAGAAAATGGGCTGCATTAATGAGATCAACATTGTGGCTAGGGGGTGTCAGAAAGAACATCAGGATTCGACTAAAGTTTGACTGTGAACACCAAAGCAAAGATCAGAACTTCTGGGGTCCAGGGTGCACTGGACAGTTGAGGCAAATGTTGAGTGATTTGGCCAAAGTACCAGAAGACGTGTTGGGTGAAATCCAAGGACAGCAGTTGACCACAAGAACCTGAGAGCAGCTGTGAAGCATTGGGGTGGAAATGTCCTGGTTTGGGGGCTGCTTTGCTGTATCAGGTCCTGGGCAGCTGACCATCATGGAGTCCACGAGAAAGTTTTCATTATACCAGTGGGCGCTTGAGGGTAATGGGAGACCACTAGTCAGAAGGGTGAAGCTCAACCGAAAGTGGACCTTGGAACATGATGATGACCCTAAACATACCAGGAGATCCACCAAGGAATGGCTGGGGCTCTGGAAAGGCCAAGTCAAAATCCCATCGAGATGCTGGTGGCGTTGGTGGGGGGGGCCGGGTTTTAGGAGGGATTTGTATACACAGGACACCCCTTAGGCATCGCAAAGCTGAAAGATTTCTGCATGATAGAGTGGGGGAACAAACTGGCTGACTGTTCTAAGAAGTGCCAACACTTGGGGGGGGGGGGGGCAATGCCAGCTATTAGAGCCAAAAGTGGGCTTTCTTCCTTCCTTCCAGAAATGGCATACCCTCTAATATTTCATTGTACAAATTATTGCAAAGTCATATTTCCATTTTTTTTGAATGTCATCACCTTTGTCTACAGCTGCACTTTAAATGAAGAGCAAATCTCGATATGTCCAAGAAAAAAAAACACGTTTCATGGGGTGCACTTACTGTTTCACAAGATAAACGAGTCAAGGATGGCACCCTGACAAAAGCGCCAGGAGTGGGTCTGTCACCATGGACTTGAGTCCCTAAGGGGGCGAGGGGGGGTGGCTTCAAAGGATTTGGGGTATCCTGAAAGGGGGCTGCCGCAGAGGTGTATCTAATAAAGTGTCCGCGGAGTGAGCACACACACACACGTATGACCTTACATGATCTCATGCCAGTGTTACTCTTTCGGCTTACTAAGTGAGGGGGCAGCAGACTGTGGTGCGCCCCGTAGCGCCTCACAGTGGTGGGTACATTGCTAGTGCCAGCTGCTTTTATTTTTTATTATTTTTTTGTTATCATTTGATTTCTCTTTTCCAGATGTTAACAAGTAAAGGCTGCCAGGCATCACCAGCAGAGTGACACTAATTGGTTATTTAAGTCACCGGGTGTGACCGGGAGCGGCACCATGTCCCGTGGACTCGTTAAGGCGATTTGGGCGGCCGCCGGCTGCTCCTCGATGGCTCGCTCTGCTGAGTGGTGGTGGTGGTGGTGTGGGGGGGGGGGGGGGTGTGGGGGTCTGCGCAGAGCGGCTGGGAGGCCACTTCAGTTCAACTCATTTCTTTTGATTTTGCTCTTTGTCTCCCTCGTCGTGTGTTTTTTTCTTCCCTCTGGAGACAAACCGCTTAAGAGGAGGCCTCCTCTGCATTATTTATGTGTCTGCTTTGTGTCGGCTGCTTTCACTTTTTGATGTTTCTTTTATCGCTCAACACCTGCACAGCTCCGCGAGAGCGCCACCTTGTGTCTGCACAGTGTATGGACCTCCGTCACCTTGCCTAATTCTACAGAATGTATTAAACGTATTGAGGCAGCCCCGCAAGTGATCATGTAGACCCCCACCCCACCCCCATTAGAGGGAGGAGGACCTACAGAAAGTCTCAAACCCACCCTGCTCCACTGGACTGCAGTGAGAGTCTCCATCAGGCCCACTTATTCTTATCAGAGAAGCCATCAAGAAGGGGGACCTCCCCCCACCCCCCCTGGTGAAATCTTCTCCTGGTGGGACACGTCCCTTTAGTGCTGAGCACTTTCTTCTTGTTTCTGCTAAAACCGTTCTGCTGGTCAGCAGGACCACCATCTATCCGTAAAAATCAGCTGGCTGTGAAGTGAAGCATTCTGGGAGGGCCGGTTGTTCACTTGTAGGCTGCTGATCCTTTTCATCGGTGAAATGAAAAAAGCATTGTAGCATGACTGCTGATAAATTATTGATTACAGAGAGCGGGGATTCGAATGGAACTCAGTCAGCCACACATTTGATATCCCCTGCTCAGCCTAATTCTTGTCATTTTGGGCCTGTGCAGTTTTTGAAGCTTGTTTATCAAATTTTGGGGTGCAGGCTGTCTGGGATGAGGCCTGTTTCTAGGCAGACATGGTACAGTTTGGCTCTGATTCTCATCATTTTGGGCCTGTGCAGTTCTTGAAGCCTGATTACTGCATTTGGGGCCATGCTGCCTGGGGTCTGGGGTTTGGGGGTCCAGGCTGACTGGGGTGAGGCCTGTTTCTAGAGAGATACATTGTCCTGCTCTGATTCTTGTCACTTTGGGCCTGTGTAGGCCTTGAAGCCTTGATTTTGGCGTCCTTGATTTAGTACTTGTTGTCAGGCTGTCTGGGATGAGGCCTGTTTCTAGGCAGACATATTGAAGTCCCAGCGTGATTCTTGCTGTTTTGGGCCTGTGCAGGCCTTAAAGCCTTCCTTTCGTACTTGGGGTCAGGCTGCCCGGGTTGAGGCCTATTTCTAGACAGATATATTGTCCTGCTCTGATTCTTGTCATTTTAGGCCTACTCAGGCCTTGAAGCCTTGATTTTGTACTTGGAGTCCTTGATTTAGTACTTGGGGTCAGACTGCCTTGTGTGATGCCCTGTTTCTAGGCAGACATATTGAAGTCCTGGTGTGATTCTTGTGATTTTGGGCCTGTGCGGTTCATGAAGCCTGCTTACTGCATTTGAGGTCAAGCTGCCCGGGGTGAGGCCTTTTTCTAGGCAGATATATGGAAGTCCTGGTGGACCCTGTACAGGTCTTGAAGCCTGTTTATCACATTTGGGGCCAGGCTGCTCGGGTTGAGGCCTCGATCTAGACAGATATATTAAAGTCCTGGTCTGATTCTGGTCATTTTGGGCCTGTGTAGGCCTTGAAGCCTGCCTTTCCTGTTTGCTCTTTCCCCTGTCTTGTCATTTTGGTGAAGCTCTGTCATTATGGCCCTTCCTTGGTTATGAAGTGTGGGAGTGCTGAACCCTGACTCCGTCCATAATCATTTTAACAAGTTCCAGTTATTAACTGAAAAATGATGCTGTCTCTTTAATCGAAGGCTATTACTCACTGGGTAATCAAGACATCTGATGAGGTGCAGAACATCATTTCTTTAAAGATTAATGAATATTTATGATTTTTTTTCAATGGATTTGCACACCGCCCTGAGCGAGCTGATCCACTTATTAGCTGCTATTTATTTAATAATGGCTCAGTATTGTCAGCGCTGGGCTCCTAATAACTCTACTTAAAAGCCTCGTGCTTCTGGCTTTTTTTTTCTGGAAGAATGCATCAGGCGCACATTTTTATTATTTCATTTTCTGATGGAAGGTAGAGTCTCTGAGCAAAGTGTAGGTCCAACCACCACCACCACCAAAAAAAAAAAAAAAAAAAACAAAGACCCCCCCATCTGTGAGATTATGACAGAGAGACCCTCCAGGGTCTCTAAAGTTACCTGGGGTGTCCATACAGATTGTTGTCCACTGCTGAGGTTCTTCTGAGGGGAGCTTTTGTGCCCAAATTGGTGCCCAGAAGAACATTTTCTCAGTATGGTGCCCATAGCAATGAGTGCTGAAAATGGAGCCCGTTGTCCATTGCCCCCTGATTGTAGCCCACCGTGGTGTCTCCTTAGAAGGATGTCTACTGCAAAGGGTGCTCAGATGGAATTACAGAGTTTCATCTGGAGTGGAATCTACTGGAGTTTGGGCCCCTAAGCGTCTTAATATGGGGGTCTGTTGGTGGGGGGGACTGGCATCCTGACTGTAGCTAAACTGGGATGCCAATAGAGTGGAAGGACAGGGAAAGACAATTAATTTAGGACTTTGTCTCTCCCAACATATTAGGTGGCAGCCCTCCTGGGTTTTCATACCACTACAGAGACTCACAGGGCATGCTGGGAATTGTAGTTCTTTTGGCCAGCCCTGTTGGGTCCTGTGGGTGCCACCAAGGGGCGCCAAGAAGATTTACGAGCCCTACTTCGCCAGGCTTCCGGACAACAGTATCGGGACGATAGAAGTGCTTCCAAGGTTGTGTATAAATGGAGCAGCCGCCTTCATCCAGACGAGCCACAGCCAGGTGGGGGCAGACGAAGGGTCCCTGGAGGAGCAGAGAAGAAGAAAAGCCATGAAGGTTTGTGCCTTTATTGTGAGGGTATCTAAAGGATCTAAACCTTTATATTAATCAGGACTTGTGTCTGCACCTTTGTGTCGGGAGTGTGGGAGGCTGTGACGCCCCCTGGTGGTCACAGGTCTATTTAATTTTTGAGGGGGGATTCTGATTATGGAGGAGTTTAAAGGAAGAAGGTGAAGACCAACACATCTGGACTTGACACATGAGAGCCCCTGGAGAACTGACCAGGGTGGGGACTCGGAGGGAGAACCATGGAGGGAGAACCATGGAGGTCCACGCAGTCACATAGGAATCCAAGGAAAGGGGCCGTTCTGTGTGTACACTGGCGACCAGAAGATGTGCATAGGAAAGGGAGACAGACCTAAAACGAGAGACGAGATTCGAGGTCGACAGGAACACGAGACAAGTTTGTTTGGTTATTTGACGATTTGGTATTCGCGGCTCAGGTTAAGGAAATGACTTCCGCTCCGCCCTTTTAAAGCACAAGCCACGCCCCTAATGACAAGGTTACAAAATGGCGGCGATTGAGGACATTGCAGAACAAACACAAAATGCAAATCATTACGGAATAGCAGCAAATAATGAAAGAAACAGAATCCTCGACCTCAGGAACCCCCAGTCATGACAGTGACAACCAAGAGAGTGACAGACGAGTGTAGGGGTGCCCAGGTAAAAACATGCCGGCTTGTCGCTGTTTGAGAGTTTAAGAGGAATTTCATTGTGATGGGGTCCATAAAGGGGCCCACGGGGAGGGGGCATCTGATTATGGAGGAGTTCAGGGAATAACGAAGTGACCTTAAGATGGGGACCCAGAGAGGGAAGTGACGAGCAAGAAAGTGTTGGGTGAAATGGGGGCATCCAATTACAGCTTATGCAGTGGTGGCCCAAGATGGATACTGGCTTACTGGGGTCCAGTAGTCACATGACGATGAAGAACTGACATTTGGGGACCCAGAGAGTGACCTGTCTGGTCACATGGGAGTCAAGGATTGTGTCGGGGTACTTAAGGAGAATTTCATTGTGATGGGGTCCATAAAGGGGCCCACGGGGGGGCATCCGATTACGGAGAAGTTCAGGGAATAATGAAGTGACCTTAGATGGGGAGCCAGAGAGTGACCCATCTTGTCACATGGGAGTCAAGGAAAGTGACAAGCAAGAAAGTGGTGAACAGGTCTAGGGGGCAAATGGGCTACAAGAGAGGGAATCCTTCAGAAGAATTTACCATTGATGGAGTGCACAGAGGGGGCCATAGTGGGCTATTTGAGTAGAGAGGATTGGAAGGCAGACTGTGAAGTAGAGGTCTGCCATATTGGGCCCAATGGATGGAGGCCTATGAAGAACTGGCCTTGGATGGACTATCTGGTGACAATGAAGTCAAGAGAAGTGACAAATGATGAACAAGTATAGGGGCGGATGGGGTCAAAGGTTAAAAGAGATATTAGTATATCATAGTGAGGGTCCCGAAGGAGAATGTAATTGTGATAGGGCCCATAAAGGGTCCAATTACAAAGGAGTTCAGGAATGAGAACCCAGAGAGTGACCTGTCTGTCATGTAGGAGTCGAGGGAAGTGACGAGCAAGGAAGTGTTGGGTGAAAGGGGGCCATCCAATTACAGCTTATGCAGTGGTGGCCCAAGATGGATACTGGCTTACTGGGGTCCAGTAGTCACATGACGATAAAGAACTGACGTTTGGGGACCCAGAGAGTGACCTGTCTGGTCACATGGGAGTCAAGGATTGTGTCGGGGTACTTAATGAGAATTTCATTGTGATGGGGTCCATAAAGGAGCCCACGGGGGACATCCAATTACAGCTCATATAACAGGGGGCCCAAAATAAATACTGGCGTATTGGGATCCAATAGATACAGGGCTATGAAGAAGTGACCATGGATGGGGACCCAGAAAGTGACCCATCTTGTCACATGGGAGTCAAGGAAAGTGACAAGCAAGAAATTGTTCAGGGAGGAGTGTAAAGTGGGGGGCCCAAGGTAGAGTCTGGCTTATTGGGCCCATTAAATGAGGGGCTATGAAAGAAATGACCTTGCATGGGGTCTCAGAAAAAGACTGTAGGGGGGCGGGGTTATCTAGTCATGTAGGAGTCAAGGGAAGTGACAAGAAAGAAAAAGTGTAGGGGGGCAATTGGAGAGGGGTCCTGGGGGAGAATTAACCAGTACTGGGATGTAAAGGGGTCCACAGGGGGTTATTTGAATAAAGTCAAAGGAAGAAGGTGAAGCGGGTACGCAGGGTGGAGTGGTGGCGTGCCATAGGTAAAGACTGGTATGTCTGGACCCAAAAGACAGAGGCCTATGAGGAACTGACCTTGATTGGAGGCTCAGAAAGAGACCCCTGGGGGGATAGCAGGTCACCTAGAAATCAAGGAAAATGACAACTAAGAAAGTAGGGGGGGGCAAAGGTAAAGACATCTTAGACTCCGATAGTGAGGACCTGCTATATAGGATAGTTTAGTTGTGATGGGGCACATAAAGGGTCTCACAGTTGAGGGTGGGGGCATCAAATTACTTAGAAGTCCAGGGAAACATATGGTCCAAGGGGGTCTTTGAAGACCTGGCCTTGGGTGGGACTCAGAAGAAGACCTGCCTGGTCACATAGGAGTCAAAGAAAGTGATGAGCAAGTGGGTGAGTGGGGGGGGGGGGGGCAATAAGACCATGATAGGGAAGGTCCTTAAGGGGAATTCACCATCGGCGGAGCACATAAAGGGGTCCACAGGGGGCTATTGGAGTGCAGATGAGCTGAAGGAGGAAGGGCAGGAAAGGCGGGATGCCATAGGTAGAGCCTGGCATTTGGAGTGCCCATTGGGGGCACCCTTGTGGAGAGTTTCCCGTTTACTGGGGCTTTAATAAGGTAAGAGAGAAGTCTAGTGTTTGGGGGTCTGCCTGGCCTGTCTCACCTGAGCCCAACTGAATGGCTCTTTGAGCTGCCCCTAGAGGGCGCACTTCAGGCCCGGGGCTGAGTGACTCTTGGAGGGGAGGCTGTGTGAGGTGAAGCACCGAGGGGTGGCGGTGGCCATTTCTGAAGGCGTTTAGCCGAGTCAGAGTGACTTTTTGATGTCTTTGTGTTTTCATTGTCACCGGTGTCCTTGTTTGCCAATTTAAAGCGACGCGCGGCTGTACCAATTATGAGCGTATCTGCAGATCACTCATCAGAGGCTGAGCTGATAAGATTAATTGCCTGCTGTCACATTTCTATGTATGAAGCTGTCTTCCGGGAGCGGGCGCCGACAGTCACAAGCAAGCCGTGCCTCGCAGAGGTCAGATGGGCTGCTGTGTGGCGGTGTGCGGGCATGGGGGCCACCGACTGCGCCTGTTCTCTGATAAGAAGGAGCTGAGTGAAAGAGTACCCTGCAAATGGAGCATCTCGGGCTACCGTGCCACCCTGGGCATGAACAAGTGTCAAACGGGCAAACTGACCTCAGTGCTCCTCCAGCCAGAGATCAGATGAGGGCACTTGCAGATGCGTGATGCCAATGTCATACCAGTGTGCATTGCTAGTGCTACAAGAAGGGAGAGACCTCCTCTAATGGTGGTTTCCATGCCAGTCCATGCCACGTAGGGTGTCCCATAATGCTGCATCACATACTAGATCCCTCCTAATGCTGTGTTAGCTCCCATTGCACCACACAGTGACACATCAGGCTTATATTTTCTGCTAGTGCCACATCAAATGGCATCCCAGGTCTGTAAGATGTCCTTATACCACACAATGCCAGTTCAGATGCCATGCTTCACCTAATGCCATGCCAGGTCAGTCAGCTCCCATTGTGCCATGTATTGACACTTCAGATCAGTATTGTCTGCAAGTGCCACCTCACATGAGTGCGCTCTCCTTATGCCAGACAGATGACTGGGGTTTTCTAATGCCATGCCAAATGGGTAAGCACTCCTAGTAAACAATGTCAACAACTGAAATAACTGAATGTCTGCCAGGTTACATGGTGTTACCCCTGAACAGTAGCCTATGCCAATGTCACATCCTGCAGACAAACTCCTTCGTACTATATGTTGCCACATCATGATGCATCCCAGTGCCACAGCAGATCATTCAGCCCAAATTGTGCCCCACACGTCTTCTATTGCCACGTCAAATTAATGATTAGTGTTCTGTGCTAATCTCACACCAGATGATGGAACCCCCTTACACCACAAAATGCCACATTATATGCCATTTAATATCTCCATTAATGCTATGGCTGAGCCGTGTAATTCCAAAGCAGATGAGAGCTCTCCTCCAATGCCAAAGCAAATTCATGGGCTTCCCCAAGGGAAGAGATGCCACACCATGTGCCCAGTGTCTCCAATGCCTTGTCAGGTCATTGAGTTTCTCTCATGCTATTAAATGCCACAGCAGGTGGGATATCTCCTCAAGTTCCCTCATGACAAAAGATGCCATATGATATACATGAAATCTTCTGATGCCATAGTTGATTGCCATACATCCTTAATGCCATACAATGCCACATCAGTTTCCTAATACAATTACATAATCTCCCCAGATGCCATGTTTGATAGCTGAGCACATTCCTTGCCATGCAATGCCACCTCAGATGAGCGATTTAATCAAATGCCATGTCAAAACAGTGATCACCTCCTACCACAAGGTGCCATATTATGTCTTCAAATGCCATGCCAAATGACTGGCCACTTCTGACTCCTCCACAGATAAGCAATCTCATCAGATGTCATGCCAAAACCTCACACCAGAAGATGCCACATTGTATTTTCTATGTCCCCATATGCTATATCAGATAACTGAGCACCCTTTATGCCATGCAGTGCCACATCAAAAGAGTGATCTCATCAAATGCCATGTCAAAAGAGTGATTACCTCATGCCACAAGGTGCTACATTATATTTTCGATTTCCCAAAACTCCATGTCAGGTGCCATGCAGTACCACCTCAGGTGAACAATATCATCAAATGTTATGCCACAAGATGCCACCTCACATGAGTGATCTGATCAACTGCTGCATCAAAACAGTGATCACTTCATGCCACAAGGTGCCACATTATATTTCTGAGCCCCTTTCGTGCCATGCAGTGTCACATTTCACTGAATGCCATGTCCAAATGTCATGCCACAAGAGGCCAAATCTTATCACTTAATGTTCCCAAATGCCACCTCTCGTGCGATGCAGTGCGACCTCAGATAAGCAATCTCAGCATTTGCTATTTCCTAAACAGGGATTAACTCACGCCACAAGATGCCACACCACACACCCGCTGTCTCCCAATGCCAGGATGAATCATTAAGCTCCTGTCATGGCATAGTAGATCAGCAGCCTGAGGTCTCTGGCCAATCTCACACCCTGTGGCGATGCCCGCTGTGGGGCTGCCATTTGAAGCAGCCCGACTCGCACCTGCTTTTCCGAGAGCCTACTTGACTTAATAAAAGAGTCGAGATAATTGATTTCATTTACTCGGCGCAGACTAATATTCCATTACTGTACTGCCCTGACCTTTGAATGCTAAACACTTAACGGCAGTAATTCTCATGCCATTAGCGTGGCGCTCTCATCAGAAGTCCTCTACTGCCAAAAGGCAGCCGAATGGATTATCTGCTTCGGTTGCTTAATGAGGCGTAAAATGAAATGGCATATGATTTGTTTCTCATACAATGAGCTGCTTCTTAAGCAATGGCCAGCTTTGTTTAAACAGAGAAATATACATATACATGTACAGGGGGGCCGTAAATCGGGTTACCACGACAACAGCTCTATTGACTTTGCTAATCACAATTGATTAAAGTGTACAAAAACTTGCAGCGCTCATTCATCCTGACCACCTTCTAATTACCTCCCTCCACCCCGGCGGGCCGCGCTGTCGCACTTATCACGGGCACCATCGGCCAAGGAGTGCCAAGGAGAGAACAGTGCCAAGTGAAACCTCCACATCGCTTGTGGGCATGGGCGCTGACCTGTCGAAAAACAACATC
>JANRMT010062861.1:10383490-10401780 GCA_026402145.1 Polypterus bichir lapradei | reverse complement strand
AATTGAGCCCCCCCCCCCCCCCCCACACCAATCTTGCTTGCCTTATGAACCGTTTTCCTGTATGAGAGTTGGCAGATACCACCTATTTAATCTGCCCTGTGGTGGGCTCACCCAGTGAGTGGACCTGTGACACTGAGGACCCCATGAGAGACACTGCAGGGTCAGAATAAAAACAACAAGAGTGAAGTCCCACTCCCCCCCCCCCCCCACATTAGGCCAGGGTGGGGGTCATTGACCTTGGATGTGTCCATTTCAACTGTTAGACCACCGAGGCTGATGATGTGACAATAACTGCTTTTTAATTAGGATTAATGTGCCAAAGTGGTGCGGCGCATCGACAGCAGATATTGATTGAGGGCATTAAAAAAAATGAATGTTTGTGGAAAATATTCAGTGGCTTATCGATTGGCCCCCTTAAATAATTCATTAATATTTCACATCGTTAGGTCTAATGAAGATAAATGGGTCCGTCTGACGTGGACTTCTCAGCTGGGCTCTGTGAGCCAATCCTGCATATGGCCATACGGCTCTGTGCTGGGGTGCCAGGCTATGCCAGCTCAGTTCAGATTCTTGAACCCAAGTTTGAACATTATGGCCACAGACGGGCAGTGCCCCCAAGGCTGAGACTGCACCACTGACACCTTTTGTGGAAGCGAGCAGCCTGAACCGCAAATAAAGGCATTGCTGGAAATGGCGGGGGTGCCATCCCAGAAAAGAAATTAAATAAAATAATGGACCACCCGCATAAAGCAACCCCTCCGAGTGTCAATACAGTGAAGGTCTTTGATTATTTTACTCCTGACGCGACTGCAGAATTGAGCTGAGAATAAAGCAGTAAGGAGGAATAATAAATCTGGTGATTCATTCACTTTTACATAATAGAATCTGCCCACATAGATCGTGAGGTGCCACCTGAGAACACGGGCAGCCTGCTGGCAGCACCCCCTCCCTGAGCTCACACTGCTAAGAACTCTTAGCCCTGGTGGCAGGATGACTGAGAGTTTTGTCCCCTTTAATTAACTCGACTGCTTCTGTCCCGAGTGTGCCATGCTGTCAACTCTGTGTGTCACCCCAATAAATAATGCCATCCGCTTGGCTTTATTACGTTTCTTCCTCTGCCCTCAGTGTTCAGCTTTAGCTCTACCCCCTCACCCGATTAGCTCACCCAAAGATGCACTGTAACCACCCAGTGCCCAGGGTTATCCCCGTGGGCCCACCCACTGCCCCCTCTCTCCCTGTTGTGTTGCTTTGTCTCACCCAATGCAACCCCATGCCCACAATGCCCAGCCTCCAATCTTATTTTTCCTGCCCACCGCTTCACCCATTTTGTCTGCCCTCGGTGCTGACCCACTCCATTTTGCCCTTCCTTCCTCTGCCCACTGTCTTGCCCGGCCTCCTGGCATTATTCTACATTTGGTCCTCCATCTTCTGTCCCCATCCCATTTATTTCTACCTTTTGAATGCCAGGCTGACCTTTCTGCCTCAACCTGTTGTGCCACCCCACCATTCTGTCCCCATATTACCCTCCTTCACCCTATTGTGCCCTCTGTGATGCCCAGCCTTATTGCTCTCCATCTCACTTGACTTCACTCAGTTACAGATGTTGTCCAATCAGGTTTCTTATAAAGAGTGAGAGGAGCGAAGGGGCCGACGTCACTCCTGTCCTTACGTCTCTGCACTCACGACCCGCTGAGTTTAGGGCTCCTTCTTACATATAAGCCAGAGTGGGCATTATGGACTTGAGATGAGCGCCTACTAAATATTAACAAAATGCCAGTGGGAGGCCGAGCTCTTAGCTGCAGGGTCCCAAGGTGGTGATGGAGCAGCAGGACTATGCAGCCATCCAGCTGGCAGAATGTGTGGAGTCCACGGCCAGACGAGTTCATGCTGTGGTGAAGGCTAAAGGGGGCACAAGGAGCTACTAGTGAGGTGGGCCTGAGAATCTGACGACTCCGGATGATGTTATGATTAATTTACAGCTCGTGTTTACGTGTGCAGAATGTCATTTGTAAAATTTAGAACTGAGCCGTAAACACGCGGGCACACAGTGAAAGGTGCTATACAAACAGTTGAGTAGAATGAGTAGTCAGGTGTAGTTTGGGCAGAACTAACAGGTGGTCCTTTTTTGCCCCCTCAGGAGAGTTAGGGGTTCACAGGAGACCATGCTGCTAATGGCACCATTGCCCACCTGGCAGGCCAAAAAGGGTGTCAGTGGCAGTGTGACTCCTATGATAGAGTGGCCTTCTGTGGTGGGGTCCCTGTAAGGTACAGAATGAGTGGCTTCACTGTCAGCCAGGGTCTCGCTCACTTAGGTTGGCACATTGTGTGAGATCAGGCGTCCTCTTCTGTGAGGAGCGTCTTGGAGATCTAAATTATCACAAAGTTTGCCTGTAGGACTCGACTTACCACCCGTGCCAGGGTCACAAATTCACTCTCAAATTTCACTTTGTGCCCTTTGTCTGGCCCACCGTAACAGACTAAAAGAAATCTCAAATACATGATATTCGTTTCCTCAGAGAACGCTTACGGCTGCGTCTACTGAGAAAGTCCTCGGACCCTTCACTCTTCTCACATTTGGTCAGCTTGCGGCCTAAAATCACTTTGGAGGCTGTGCTGCTAATGGCACCAGTGCCCACCGGGCAGGCCAAAAGGGGTGACAGTGGCAGTGTGACTCCTATGATAGAGTGAATTGTGGGGTTCCTGATGAGTGGCTTTGCTGTCAGCCAGGGTCTCACTCACTTAGGCTGGCACATCTGTAGGTGGCACACACTCTCTCTCTGTGTCTTCTCATTTACCAGTGGGCAGGGTGGCACTTGATTGCAGTTTCTAGGCTGGCCCACTTGTGAGCCCTCCAGGAGGTGGAGTTGGGATGAAGAGGGCCTACTTGAGTTGGTCCCCCACATAACAGCAGACGGTGTCACCGGCTGAAGTAGAGCCATTAATCGACTTCGCCTCGGACAAAAGAGAAGCGGCAAAGCGCGGCCCTGCCGCTCGCTGTCCCCCGATGAATTATGGATCGGTCCGAGTCTCTAATCTAATGTACAGCCGGACACCTCCTAATGAGGGCATCCATCTCTGCAGACAGGGCCGCGTGAGGTCAGGCGTCTTCCTCCTTAATGTCTTCTGTTAGGTGCGTCTCAGAGAACTAAATTATCACAAAGTTCAGTGGCGCTGCGCTGCCCGTAGGACTCGACTTGTCACCGGCGGCAGTGTCACAAATTCACTCTCAAATTCCACTGCGTGCTTTGGAGGGGGAGGTGGGGGCTGAACTCGCCATCCAGCACAGGTGGACTTTAAGGGGGGGGGGTCTGGCCCACCCTAACGGACTAAAAGAAATCTCAAATAAGTGATGTATACCTTTCCTCATAAAACGGCTATGGCTGCAGCTAACGTAAACCCGGCAGATTGAGAAAGTCCTCGGACCCTTTACTCTTGTGACATTTGGTCAGCTTGCACACTTCTTATTTCCTCATAAAGCGGTACTCTCAGTACCTCCAAAAGGACAAAGCAAACACAGGACTTTAGGAATATTTTGCAGATGTATGACAAATGATAAAATCTGACATCGACACGAGTGTTCAGAGCCTGTGCTCAGGACTTAGTTGTGGCAGCCATTCCATCCTCGAGTGCTTTGGGGGCCTGACACTACTAGCATCCCACCCCTGGACCTGGGGAGTTTCGGCCTTTCTTCTCTGCAGATCCTCTCAAGTCCTGTCAGGTCGAATGGAGACCATCGTTGGTCAGCTAACTTCAGACCTCCGCAGAGATGGCCGTTTGGGTTCAAGTCCGGGCACTGGATGGGCCTCTCGAGGACATTCACTATAAGCTGCTTCTGTGTTGTCTTTGGTTTGTCCTGATGGAAGGATCCCCCCGTCGTTCTCAGGTAATGATTCAGACTGAGAATCAAATGAACAAGAGTCACGTGACTTGTTCTTGGGTAATGATTCAGTTGGAGAATCAGATGAATGAGAATCAAATGAGCAAAAATTGGGCACATGAATGTCAGGTAATGTGATTCAGTTCTATATGCAAATGAACACGAACCTTGTGGCTCGTTCACGGGTAATGAGTCAGATTGAGAATCAAGTGAACAAGAATCGTGTTACATGTTTGTGGTTAATGATTCAGTGCAAGAATCTGATAAATGAAAATCATGTGACTCGTTCACGGGTAATGATTCAGTTTCAGAATCAAATGAACAAGAATCATGTGACTTATTTACGGGTAATGATCCAGATTGGGAATCAAATGAACTAAAATCGTGTAACTCCTTCTCGGGTAATGATTCAGTTCAAAAATCAAATGAATGAAAATCGTATGACTCGTTCACAGGTAATTATTCAGTTGAAGAATCAAATGAATGAGAATCAAATGAACAAGAATCCTGCACCTGATTGTCAGGTAATGTGATTCAGTTCCATATGCAAATGAACAAGACTAATGTGACTCGTTCACGGGTAATGATTCAGATTGAGAATCAAGTGAACAAGAATCGTGTTACATGTTTGTGGGTAAGAAGGAAGAAATAAGTAAAAATCATGTGACTCATTTGTGGGGAATGATTCAGTTTATGAATGAAATAAATGAAAATTATTTGATTTGTTTTCGGGTAATGATTTCGATTGAGAATCAAATGAACAAGAATTGTGTTGCATGTAACAATTCAGTACAAGGAAGAAATAAATGAAAATCATGTGACTCGTTCACGGGTAATGATTCAGTTTCAGAATCAAAAGAATGAGAATCAAAAGAACAAGAATTGTGCGACTTATTTATGGGTGATGATCCAGATTGGAAATCACATGAACAAAAATCACGCAACTCGTTCTTGGGTAATCACTCAGATTGAGAATCAAATGAGCAAAAATCACGTAACTCGTTCTTGGGTAATCACTCAGATTGAGCATCAAATAAACAAAAAATCATGTAACTTGTTTGTGGGTAACGATTCAGAACAAGACACTGGCTCCCGGTTAAGTTTGGGGCAGATTTCAAAATCCTCCTTTTAACATATAAAGCATTAAATGGCCGATTTCCGGCTTACTTGTCTGAACTTATCATGACTTACAAACCAGAGCGCACATTAAGATTTCATGATTAATAAAATAACAGTGGGAGGTCGAGCTTTTAGTTACAGGGCCCCTAAACTGTGGACTGGTCTGCCTGCTACTATAAGAGATGCCCCTTCGGTCTCAGCTTTCAAATCCCGGCTGAAGACTCACGACTTCAGTTTAGCACACCCTGACTAGAGCTGCTGATTAACTGTACAGACTGCATCTCTGTTGTCAGTCATTAGCACTAAAACAGAAGTAACATGATAGTTAGAATTTGATGCTAACCCTCACCTATTCTGTTTCTCTTCTTGGTACTCAAATGTGGCACTTGGTGCCACGGCCCACCTGCCAAGTTGTTTTGCCTGCCTATGGTAAAGTCATCCCTGATGGAGGATCGTGGGAAAGAGGGGTCCTTTTATCGGATTAGCGCTATTTCAGCTGTGGAATGGCCAATAGGGGGAGGCGGCTTGATGGCCGTGGTCTCCAGGACTCTAAACAAATCCAAATCATATTATGGGATATCATCTACTGTTAAATTCTCAAATTTTTATTGTTATACTATATTGAGGATTTGTTCTGTTCTGTGTATTGTATTGTATTGACCCCCCCTTTTTCTTTTTGACACCCACTGCACGCCCAACCTACCTGGAAAGGGGTCTCTCTCTTTGAACTGCCTTTCCTGAGGTTTCTTCCATTTTATCCCTACAAGGGTTTTTTTTTTGGGAGTTTTTTCTTGTCTTCTTAGAGAGTCGAGGCTGGGGGGCTGTCAAGAAGCACGGCCTGTTAAAGCCCATTGCGGCACTTCCTGTGTGATTTTGGGCTATCCAACAAATAAATTGTATTGTATTGTATTGTACAAGAATCAGGTAAATGAAAATCATGTGACTTACTCACAGGTAATGATTCAGTTGTGGAAGTCGGATGAATGAGAATCGTGTGCCTCGTTCTCGGGTAATGACTCAGTCTGAGAATCAAAGGAGCACGGATTTCAAAGCAACCGTGTGTGAAGTGAACGAGAATCATGAAGCAGGCAGGCGTTTCTTGGGCCTTCCTGCGAAATGAAAGACCCTGACGACATCGCGTGTGCACGCCAGCGCTCCTGGAGTAGTCTGCTAAATTGATTTGTGTGTGCTGGCAAATCGATTTGTGACGTACTGAAAAGAGTTACCCAAAAAAAAAAGCGAATTGTTGGTGAATCGCCCATCACAAGTGCGCCTGTAAAGTCATGAAGGCAGATCGCTGATAATTACACAGCAGAGAGCGTCACTCTGAGAAATTCCGACGTCGATATTGGGAAGTGTCACAGACCCAATTTCTGTTACAGAGAAGACTGGACAAGATCCTGACTCCCCCGTCTGTTGCTATAGCAGAAGACCCCAACACCGATGCTGATTGGTGGAGAGTGTGGTAAGAACAAGGCTTGCACGAGTCTCAGCTGTGAGGTCCTAACAGCATTATAGACCCCCCGGGCAAAGCAGTGCACTGGCACCCCTACCTACACAACCACTCACAGGAATAAAAATGTAAATGGTCGATAAGATTAAACATATCTATTTATTGTATTGGCACTTCCAGCAAAATCAGTTTTGAAACATTTACAAAAAACAAAGATTAACCAACTGCGGTGGGCTGGCACCCCACCCAGGGTTTGTTTCCTGCCTTGTGCCCTGTGCTGGCTGGGATTGGCTCCAGCAGACCCCTGTGACCCTGTGTTTGGATATAGCGGGTTGGGTAATGGATGGACGGATGGATGGAAATTAATCAACAAGTCACAACATATATATTAGTTAGCATGGGGGCCCCTATGCTCGGGGGGCAACTGCCCAGCGTGCCCATGCGTTACGAGGGCCCTGCTGTGAAGGAGGTGCCAAGCAGAGTCAGGTGAAATCCCAAGTGCCACGTCTGCTGATGGTTAATTCTAGTCGTCTGATCCTGTTAGACTTCACAGCATGCAATCGGTGTATTAACAGCACGGTGGTCGCCTGTCCCCGGGGTCTCCTTATTGATTTATTTATTTTTTTAGATGGCAGCTTAATCACCATCTAGGATGCCAATGAACATGCAAATAAGTGAACTCTGTGCCACCTTTCCTTTATTTCGTCACTTGTTCTCTGCTGGACAGCTCTGCCCCGATCTGTGCACGGTGACATGCGGGTGACTCGCTGGCCCCCTTCACCTGCACCTTGGGCTCTGGACACACATTTGTCTTTCTGTCGCCCACATGAGGACTTCTCAGCCTACACACACACACACACACACACGAGTGCCCCAGGCATGATCTTTGTGTGTCTTTTAAACCTCATTACTCTGCAGCACAGCACTTGTCACTCGGCGGAGGCACAGAGACATGACAACAAGTGTGAGGAGAACATGTCTCCCATCAATCCCGACATTACCTTCCTGGGGGGCTTTTTCCGTGGCATTGAAGCGCTGATGAACCTGACAAGTATATTACTCAGGTGATGGGGAAACAGGATTCATGTCAGGCACGGCTTGTTTGCCAGTCTGACAGATGCAATTGAAAAGTTTCATGTGTGTAACTGCGGCGGTCCATTACTGAAGATGCTTGCTTCATCGTAAAGGTGCCACAGAAAATCTCAAATATGGAGACGTGGGTGGGCAAAGGACCCCGCAGACCATCCATCAGGAGGACTGAAACAGCACAGGCCTTTAAACCTGTGTGGTGTGCGGCCACGGCCATTACCCAGCTGGGACGCCAGCCAGATGGAGAGGACCTCTATGGGGCACTACCTTCTCTGGGACGCTAGGTGGCAGCCCCCCTGGGTGGCACTCCCACAGGGCTCTTAGGGAATTGGATTTTGGAGCAGCCCTGATGGGTTCTGTGGGCGCCACCAGGGGGCGCTGCAGGAACTGTTGAGCCGTGTGTGGTAGCACATCCTCCACACCCAAATGGTCTTTGGACACCTGGAGCGCTTCTAAATGTCCCATAAAAGGAGCAGGCTGGCACTACTCCGGGAGCCAGAGTCGGGACAGGAAGTGGAGGTGGGAGGACTGAGAGTGACCCGAGGGAGAAGGTAGGCACGGTGTCTTGAATACCTTGGTGCTGTTCTGCGCTGTGCCAGTTGTATGTGCCCTGGACTATCACTATCATTGGCTGAGTTGAGATGCTCCTCATCTCCTGTGCCGTGGCTACTTCTCCGCTGCTCAGGGACTACCAGGAGAGTGAGACGGTTCAGCAGAAAACTGAGCACATCCCCAACTTGGGATCTGAGCTTCAACACCCTCCGCTTACGAATGGGATCTTACCATCTTCCATGTTTATCCTATGGAGTCTGATCCCGTCTGGTGTCCCCATCATGCTGCTTTTACTTTTTGCACTCTCTTCGATCTTAGCGTACTCGGTGGCGTAGCTGGGGAGGGCAAGGGGGGACATCTGTCCCCGGGCGCAGCATCCAGGGGGCGCCAAATTGATGTTACGAAATTTTAGAATTAAATGTTTCCCATTCTTAAATGCACTAAAAAATAAATAAAAAACATTCGCATACTCAGCCCATCACACCATCAGTATGAGGAGATCTTTTTCCTGTTTTTTGTCTCTTTCTGATTTCGAAGCACGTATTAGTTCTATATACCCAACAGACAATTTACCCCTCCACTACTCTAACGCGCTTGACTCCCACCCGGAAACATTTTTGACGTTATTAAACAGGTCGCGCGACTGACATGAGGCATTAGTGTATTATTGTCTAAGTTGTTGCAAACATCATTTCTGCGTGCCAAGTGATTTGTGTTAATGTGTTTGATAGAAAATTGACTGGGCTGTGGTGAAGTATTCCAGTAGATGGCTGCAATAGTCTAGACGTTTCCCCATCATATTTTCGTACGAATAAATTGTAAGTAATGCAGTTTTTATAAATATATAATTATTTTGCTTTATAATTTGCTATATACTTTCTTTATCTTGTCCTACCTGAGATCATCGATGGCACAGGAAAGATTGTCAGCCTTGGCTTTGCTGAATGTGGAGCGGGAGGTGACCGACAGCAGACATTTTGATGAACTAATCGATAAATCTGCAGCAGCAAAGGCTAGGAAAATTCCTCTTTGAAGTTAATAATTACATTTAAAGCATTATACATCAAACTATTTTTATTACTTTATACTAACTTCATTTCCAGGTTATTATATCCAATGTAATGTTTAAGTTTTTGCAATGCTATATTTGAATAATATTTTAGAATAATTATATTTTCGAACTACCATTGTTGTCTTAATTATTTTACTTCGTTCTATCTTTATAAATTTAGCGAAACCTTGAAAATATATGCATAAACGTGCTTTAAAAAATTAAAATATTTAAAAATTTTAAACTATTTAAAATAAAAAATATGAATTTGTTTTCTTAAAATACTATTATTTTAAATACATTTTTAAAATTTTTCTTTCCCTTCCCCATTGCATTTTGGCAAACAGGAGGGGGCACGAAATCTTCAGTTGTCCCCGGGCGCTGAAAACCCCAGCTACGCCTCTGACCGTACTGCACCTTTGACCGTATCAGAAAACACCAGGCGAGCTCAATCAGATCACAGCATCCGGCAACTTGCATTCCTGGCCGTCTGATTCTGCTTGATTTCACTCCCACGCGTTCGCCATTTTGGAGTCTGACTCGGTGTGACTGGCCTGCAGTGCATTTCTGCTATGAGGTTTTTCCTTTCACATTGCATGTTATATTAACTTTCATATATTTATTAGGTTCGTTCTTTCTAGAATATCCTGTACTTGCTTTCCCACAGGTCTGATTCTGCTTGGTTTCTCTCCCCCACGCGTTCACCATTTTGGAGTCTGACTCCGTGACACTGGCCTGCAGTGCATTTCTGCGATGGGTTTGTTCCTTTCACATTGCATGTTATTTTAACTTTCATATATTTATTAGGTTCGTTCTTACAAGAATATTCTGCTCTTTGTTTTTCCCACAGGTCTGATTCTGCTTGATTTCACTCCCACGCGTTCACCATTTTGGAGTCTGACTCTGTGACACTGGCCTGCAGTGCATTTCTGCGATGGGTTTGTTCCTTTCACATTCCATGTTACATTAACTTTCTTATATTTTTTTAGGTTCATTCAAACCACAATATCCTGTACTTGTTTTCCCACAAGTCTGACTCTGTTTGAATTCACCATTTTGGAGTCTGACACTGTTGGATCGGCCTCTTCTGCATGTCTGCCATTGTTTAGTCCTATTAGACTTCCCTGCTCATTGGCTTTCTCTCGCTGTCTAATTCTCTGAAATCACAGTACCCTCTTGTTATATCCCTGGGGGTCTCATTTCTTTTTGTTCACGTCGTATTATGGTTTTACCCTGACTCTGACTCTGTGAGCCTGGCCCGCAGTGCATTTCTACCGTGAGGTTATTTTCACTCCATTACGCGGTACGTTGGCATTCTCGCGAATTATTAAATTCCTTCACACTACCGGACTCTGCAGCCGTATTACCACAAGATTTCTTCGGTTTCATTTTGGAGGCTGACTCTGTTCAATTGTCTGTAATGAATTCCTCTCACGACTTTATTCACATTACATTATACTGTACGTTGCTTTCTCATATTCAGTCTGCTCACCCAGATCCAAGTATCCTGCACTCCCATTCCCACAAATCTGATTCGGCCTGATCTCACTCTCCTTCACGTTTACCATCTCGTTGCCTGACTATATTAGACTAGTGGACGCCCGCAAGTCGCATACGGCGGAGTAAGAATAGGAACGGAAAACGGTGAGAAAGGAATTCAGAAATCAAGAAGAAAGAAATACTTCTTGAAAGACGCAGTTGTGAACGGGTGTGTTGCTGGAGACGACAGATAATGAGTCGAAAGACCTAATCTCGGAAAGAGCTTGAATTTCAGCTTCACCACCATAAACTCCAGATGTTGCCATGTATTGACAGTACTCGTGACTTGTTGTGATAACTCGACTTGTATTGGAAAGAACAACAGGAAGAACGTCTCCAAATCTGTCCCAATGTGATGCAACGAAACCTACTGTCCTATGTCGTAGTGAGAGTGCATTGCCTTCGTCAACCGTTTGTGTCAAGAAATAACCCACTGATAGGAACAGGCAGTTGCCGGATCCCGGAATACAGTTGACGTTGTACAAAAACCCGTCGACAGAGAAGATACTGTCGTTCATTTTATAACAAAGGCTTAGGAAACAACCGTCGCAGTATAACGAAAATAGCAAGGAGCGAAACCGGTGCCAATGGTCGAGAGAGTACCTTCCTGTAGCAGGCTGCGGAAAAGACTCCCAGGCGCAGACAAGTGAAAGGTCACGCGGTCAGGCTAGATATCGGGGGGTGACGTGACACCAACGGGGTCATGAGAGAGGAGCGGGGAACGCGGTAGTCCGAAAGGAGGAATAGAAATCGAGAAAAGCGGCGTGGGGGTGTAGGGGAGGCCGCAGGCAGCGTGGGGAAGGGTTTGGAAGAGGACGAATAGGAATCGAGAAATGCCGTGTGGGTGGGACCGGGTTTGAAGAGGAAGCAGGACGAACCAGAAGAGAAATAGATATAAGACATTGGCCTGTTTTGCATATCTACCATAAGGATAATTCTTATTAGACTGCATTGTTCATTGATTTTCATTTAAGATCTCTCAGCACCGTGTCACTGTATGATTCTGCTTGATCTTACTGCTCTGCAATTTTACTCCTTGGAGCCTGACTCTGTTAGATCTTCCTGATGTTCTTCCTATTACGTCACACTTTATACAGGCTTTTTCACATTTATTTGGTTCATTCATGCTAGAAGATCCCGTATTGTGTTCTCACCAGTCTGATTCTGCTTGATTTCACTCTCCTGTACAGTTACCATGTTGGAGTCTGACTCTGTTAGATTGGCCTGTAGCACATTTCAGGCATGACTTTATTCCTATCATATTATGCAGTGCCTTGCCTTTCGTACAGTAATTTGGTTCATTATTACTACAGTACCCTGCATTTTGTATCACCACAAGTCTGATTCTGTCTGATTTAACTCTCTTACACGTCTGCCCTTTTAGAGCCTGACTCTGTTAGATCTCCATGTACTTCATGTCTGCTGTGGATTTCATTCTGTTAAGCTGTACTCTGCATTGTCTTTCTCTCTCAGATCACAGTACGGTGCCGCTGTATTCCTGGGGTTCTCGTTCTTTTTGATTGAACTCTTCCATACAGCTGCCATTTTGGAGTCTGGCCCTGTTAGATGACCATGTTCTGCGTGTCTGCTATGAGTTTAATCCTTTTGGTTTATACCCTTCATTAGTTTTCTCCTCTTGCCTAAATTCTCTCAGATTACGGTACCCTACAGTACTTCTGTATTCCTGATTGTCTAATTGAATTTGATTTAAGTGTCCTATGACTTTATCCTTTGGAGTCTGACTCTGTTAGACTGGCCTGTACTTCAGTTCTGCCCTCACTGTTTTCCTTTCACGTTTACACTGAACATTGGCTTTCTCACAGTAATTGCGCTCATTCATACTGCAGTGTCCTTCACTTGTATTCCCACGAGTCTCATTCTGTTTGATTTCGGTCAACTTCATTTGTAATGGTTTGGAGGCTGACTCTGTTAGCCTGGTCTGTTTTGCATGTCCATCACGAGCCTCCGTTGTCTTAGGTTGCACTTCCCATTCTCTTTCTCTGATTAGCCACTGTGGCAGATGGCCAGTGCCCTTACCTGGCTGGGATGCCATCTGAACAGAAGGACCGGGTGAGAGAACGTGCACAGGCCATTATATCCCAAGAATCGCTAGATGGCAGCCCCCCGGGTTACTGCAGCTCCATTGTTTCCCACAGGACTTCATGGGAAATGGAGAGATGTTGGATCTAGTGGGTCCTACCAGGGGGGTTCTGCAGGGACTTGTGGAGCCTGTGGACGCTAGAGGCGCTGTTGCCCCGTGAAACCCACCAGACAGACGTCCAAGACACACTTATAAAAAGCACCAAGAACAATTTTAATAATTGTTTTTTAAATAAAGTGCACAAAGCACCGCACACTCCACAATACTTCAATCAATAATAATAATAACTATAATCCAATCCTCCACTCCCAGCAGCTTCGTCACCTAACCTCCCAACTCTGGCTCCCTCTGCCGGGTCTTGACCAGTCGTTTAAATAGTCCATGACCCGGAAGTACTCCATCTCTTCTTCCAGGTCAATGCCACATCATCCTTTCTTATGTAGCCTGGAAGTACTGCGGGCTTCCGTCCTCGTGACTCCAAAGTACTTCCGGGTTGTCGTAATAATAGGAGTCCCCAGGTTCTTTGTGAGCTCCCCCTGGCGGTACCCATGGCACCCAACAGGGCTGAGGAAACGGACTCCACATCCCAGGATGCTTTGAGGGAATCCGGGGAACCATTGCTGTCCAGGGGAGCTGCCACCTAGTGTCCCGGGGGATGCAGTGCCCTGAAAAGCCTGCTCTTCCTCCTTCTTTCTGTTGAGGGACATCCCGCCCAGACTGAAACGCCGACCGTCCATCACAAGCCCTGCTTCGTTGTCTCACCATGCTAACGGACCACCAGAAGTACTCCCGGGTGCAAGATAAATGAAGCCCACTGCCTTCATTCCAGGAGCCAGAGTTGGGAGGTGGAGGACGAAGCTTGCTGGGAGGAGTGGAGATGCAGAGAGAGGAGGAGAGACGAAGAGCAAGACACCGAGAGAGAGAAGACGAAGGGCTGTGGGCTTTATTACACTTGGTCAGTGCTGCGGGCAACTCTGTGGCAAGAGTTTCACACAAATAAAGAGCCTCGTGTGTTGCCGGACTTGCGCCTGTGTCTGTAGGTGTCGGGTTTGGGGTGCTGGAGCTCCCCCTAGGGGCCACACCACCTACTGTTCAGATCGCAGTACCCTGCAGCTCCTTTCTCTTTACTTTCACTCTCCTATACTCACACTGTTTGGCTGTCGGACTCTGTTAGGTTGGCCTGCCGTGACTTTATTTTTATCACATTAAAACGTACATCGGCTCCCTCGCATTCATTTGCTTCATTCACACCACATATCCTGCACTGGACCACCACAAGTGTGACTCTCTTACACATTTGACCCTTTTTGGAGTCCGATTCTGTTAGTTCTCAGTGTTCTGCAAGTCCGCCTTTGGTTTAACCCTTATAAGCCCTTCTCTCATTATCTAAATTCCCTCAGATCACAGGACCGCGCTGCTGCATTCCTGGTGGCCTCATTCTCCTGGAAATTTACAGAGGTGCTTGACAGTTTGTGAACCCTTTAAATAAATCACCTGAGCTTGACGGGGTGAATGTTAGCGGCACCGGACCGCTACAGGCCAACCTAACAGAGTCCGACTCCAAAGCTTTACAGTGGTGCTTGACAGTTTGTGAACCCTTTAGAATTTTCTGTATTTCTGCATAAATACGACCTAAAACATCATCAGATTTTCACTCAAGTCCTAGAAGTAGATAAAGAGAAACCAGTTAAAGAAATGAGACGAAAATATTCTACTTGGTCATTTATTTATAGAGGAAAATGCTGGAATATTACATATTTGTGAGTGGCAAAAGTATGTGAACCTTTGCTTTCAGTATCTGCTGTGACCCCCCTTTTGTACGTTTCCGGTAACTTCTGATCATTCCTGCACACTGGCTTGGAGAAACTTTCACCCATTCCTCCGTACAGAACAGCTTCAACTCTGGATGTTGGTGGGTCTCCTCACATGAACTGCTCGCCTCAGGTCCTTCCACAGCATTTCGATTGGATTAAGATCAGGACTTTGACTTGGCCATTCCAAAACATTAACTTTTATTCTTCTTTAACCATTCTTTGGTGGAACGACTTGTGTGCTTAGGGTCGTTGTCTTGCTCCATGACCCACCTTCTTTTGAGATTTCAGTTCATGGACAGATGTCCTGACATTTTCCTTTCAAATTCTCTGATATAATTCAGAATTCATTGTTCCATCAATGAAGGCAAGCCATCCTGGCCCAGATGCAGTAAAACAGGCCCAAACCACGATACTACCAGCACCATGTTTCACAGATGGGATAAGGTTCTTGTGCTGGAATGCAGTGTTTTCCTTTCTCCAAACATAACGCTTTTCATTTAAACCAAAAAAGTTCTGTTTTGGTCTCATTCGTCCACAAAACATTCTTCCAATAGCCTTCTGGTTTGTCCACGTGATCTTAACAAACTGCAGACGAGCAGCAGTGTTTTTTTTGGAGAGCAGTCCTCCTTTCTCCTTGTAACCCTGCCATGCTCACCATTGTTGTTCAGTGTTCTCCTGATGGTGGACTCATGAACATGAACATTAGCCAATGTGAGAGAGGCCTTCAGTTGCTTAGAAGTTACCCTGGGGTCCTTTGTGACCTCGCCGACTATTACACGCCTTGCTCTTGGAGTGATCTTTGTTGGTCGACCACTCCTGGGGAGGGTAACAATGGTCTTGAATTTCCTCCATTTGTACACAATCTGTCTGACTGTGGATTGGTGGAGTCCAAACTCTTTAGAGATGGTTTGGTAACCTTTCCCAGCCTGATGAGCATCAACAACTCTTTTTGTGAGGTCCTCAGAAATCTCCTTTGTTCGTGCCGTGATACACTTCCACAAACATGTGTTGTGAAGAGCAGACTTCGATAGATCCTGTTCTTGAAATAACACAGGGTGCCCACTCACACCTGATTGGCATCCCATTGACTCGAATTTCACCTTCAAACTAACTGCTAATCCTAGAGGTTCACATACTTTTGCCACTCACAAATATGTAATATTCCATCATTTTCCTCAATAAATAAATGACCAAGTATAATATTTTTGTCTCATTTCTTTAACTGGTTTCTCTTTATCTACGTTTAGGACTTGAGTGAAAATCTGATGATGTTTTAGGTCGTATTTATGCAGAAATATAGAAAATTCTAAAGGGTTCACAAACTGTCAAGCACCACTGTAAAACTTTGGAGTCGGACTCTGTTAGGTTGGCCTGTAGCGGTCCGGTGCCGCTAACATTCACCCCGTCAAGCTCAGGTGATTTATTTATTTTTCTATAGAGGATCCCAGGGACGCCCCCAGCCTTGGCCCACCCGCACACACTCACAAACAAAGGCAAAATAAAGCACGCTGGGAGCTAAGGACAATTAAGAATATAATGAAATTAAATATTATAAATGAAAACAATAATGCCAGCCCTGTACCCCACGGCGATATTACATTAAACATATAAACACAAACACCAACAACAACAACAACATTTATTTATATAGCACATTTTCATACAAAAAGCAGCTCAAAGTGCTTTACATAATGAAGAATAGAAAAATAAAAGACAAAATAAGAAAATAAAATAAGTCAACATTAATTAACATAGAATAAGAGTAAGGTCCAATGGCCAGGGGGGACAGAAAAAACAAAAAAAAACTCCAGACGGCTGGAGAAAAAAAATCAAATCTGTAGGGATTCCAGACCACGAGACCACCCAGTCCCCTCTGGGCATTCTACCTGACATAAATGAAACAGTCCTCTTTGGATTTAGGGTTCTCACGGAAGGACTTGATGATGATGGTCACGTAGACTTCTGGCTTTTGATCCATCCATCATTATTGGAACATCATGATGCTTTGAGTAGGTGGTGGTGGCGCAGGAAAGTCCATGGAGTACCAAACCGGATGTAATGAGAGATGACGAGAGTAAGTCCAGAGATCTGGATGTTGAAAGGGAATGAAAAACAGGTAGACACTGTAAGGGTGGAGACGGATGGATGGTTCAGGAGCGCCAGGTAGACAGACAATCCCGACCCCAACAGCGAATACAATCCAGGACACAGCGACTAAATATGACAGGTAAACGACACACAAAATGCAGCAAACAACACTTTTCTTTCCCTTGACCACCTGCCCTCCTTTTAAACTCCTTTGACAACCTTTGACCCCAACAGCCGCTGCAGGGACTGCTGGGAGATGCAGTTCTCACTAATAGTTGCGCCGCTACAGGCCTGTAATGAATTTCCGCCAGGACTGCATTCCTATCACATTACGCTTTAATTGAATTTTTCATTCTCGTTAATAAAGTTCTTTCATATTACAATATCCTGCCCTTGCATTCCCATGAGTCTCGTTGTGTTGGATTTCCATCTCCTTCCTGTTTTCTGCTTTGGAGCCTGACTCTGTCAGATTGGCCTCTTCTGCACGTCTGCCATGATGTTTGATCCTATCAGATTACAGTTCACTCCTCTTCGGCTTTCTCTCATTACTGTCAGCTCTCACTCCTCTTTCAGGTTTGATCCTCACTTTTCTTACCACGTTTGTCCTAAATCTGCCCGGATGTCATGGCTCCTCGGCTCTTCAGTTCTTCTAGGAATTTGGATGTCTGGTTGGCCTGCTGACCCCATCACAGAATGGACTGCAATGGGACACAATTCTGACCCAAACCTCTTCAGAAGGATAAACAGACGTCATGGTGCCCTGGCTGAGGGTCACCCCGGACACTCAATGGTAGAACTCAGTAAAACGTTTGGGGATGCCCTCTGGCACACACCAGGCAGCTTCATCGGGCTCGGAATAAATTGATCCTCATGTAGCCAATAAAGCTGAGTTCCACCAAATTACAGGCACAATCCATTATGTCTCCTTAACCGGCACTGACGCGCTCCTTAATTCACCTCCTAAATTCAACTCTCATCCCTGAGCAGGCGCTAATGAATTCTAACACTCCGGTAATGATGTCCTCCTTCTGCGCCAGCCCTCCCGCTGCTCACGTTCAGTCAAACAGACAAAGAGCGGGGGTCTGTCCTGCTGACCAGAGAGGGGAGCTCCAGTTCTTCTCTACCCAGTGGTCACAGTCCACTTGATGAGGCCACAGGAGCATCTCTGGGTACAAAGCAAGAAGCAACCCTGGGCATGGCACTTGTCACGGAGCCCATAAAATGATGCCAGTCAACCCTATGCCCACATGGATTCCAAAAAAAAAAAAAAAAAAAAACTCCAAACTAATACCACTTACTCCAGATTTGAACCCATGTCCATGGAGCTGAGAGGCAGCAGTGGACCACCATGACACCCCTCTTAAGAGTCAATACTCCTAGTTAGGTTGGCTTTTTCTGTCTTTTAGTTTTTTAGAGCTGGAAATAAAAGAATCAACAAGAGTTCCTGAAACAAAATATGAATGGGGTAACGACATAATATCAGCTTAAAAGATTTTCATATAGCGCCTTTCATTGTGAACACCACCTCAAAGTGCTTTTCAGGTACAGTGTGCCAATAAGTCTGGAAGATAACTGATATAGCTCCTTTCCTTTGTGGGCATCACTTC
>JANRMT010062861.1:10349094-10383480 GCA_026402145.1 Polypterus bichir lapradei | reverse complement strand
CCTTCCCATCGTGAAGATGCTTTGGTTTAATAAGTGATTTAGTGATATCACCTCAGGATGTTTAAGTATGATGATATAGCGCCTGTCCTGAACATCACCACAAGATGCTTTAGTCCGATAAGGGATATAGCGCCTTTTCATTGTGAATGAACGCCTTCAAGTGCTTTTCATGTATAGATTGCCCATAAGATTGTAAGAAAAATTATTTAAAGCCTTTGCATTGAGGATATCATTCCAATCTGGTTTAGTAAAATAAATAATATAGCGCCATTCCTTCATGGACGTCACCCCAAGATGCTCTAGTATGATAAGAGACATAGTGTATTTTCATTGTGAACGACTTCCTTGAAGTACTTTTCATGTACAGATTGCCCATAAGTTTTTAAGAAAAATGATATAGTGCCTTTCCTTCATGGGTATCACCCAAAACTGCTTTAGTCTGATAAGTGATATGGCGCCTTTCCATCGTGAAGATGCTTTGGTTTAATAAGTGATTTAGTGATATCACCTCATGACGTTTTAGTATGATGATATAGCGACTTTTCTGAACATCACCACAAGATGCTTTAGTCCGATGAGGGATATAGCGCCTTTCCATTGTGAATGACCTCCTTTAAGTGTTTTTCATGTATAGCGCGCCCATAAGTTACTAAGAAAAATGATATAGCGCCTTTCCATTGTGGATATCATTCCAATCTGCTTTAGTAAAATAAATAGTATAGTGCCTTTCCTTCATGGACATCACTACAAGGTGCTTTAGTCTGATAAGGGATATAGCGCCTTTCCATTCTGAACAGGACCTTAATGTGCCCTTCAGGTAGAGTTTGTTTGTAAGTTAGTAAGATCAATGATATAGCGCCCCTTTTTCTGTTGTGTATATCACCCCAAGGTGCCTTCTTAACATCAGGAGGTCAGTTGATTCCCTGAAGACCACGAAACTCCATTCTTAGGACTGAACCGATTTGTGATTTACAGTACCAGAGGTGGCAGCAGCTGCAAGAACTGAACTGGCGACTGTAAGCCTCGAGTACTAAACGCCATTCAGGCCCTCAATTTACCAATTATGACTATGAGGAGACTTTCTCAAACGCACTTAACAAAGAAATCAATGAGGGCCACACACATTCACATCTGGCCAGTTCGGAGTCGTCATCAGTCATGCGCAGCTTGGCGTTGTGTGACTTCGATGAAAGAAACCTCGCGAGAATACGCGAAGGCGGGCAAACTGCTGCGCCACCGTGTCGCTCCAAACCTAAAAATGCCTTTCTGAATCAGCAGTTGTACATCCCTAATCTTCTTAAATTTTAGCTTCATATATAGATATGTTGAATAATCTATATAAACACATAAACCCCTAAATTCAAACTTGTCCCGGTCCTGGAAGGATCACGTCTCATGCCGGCGGCGTTTACTTTTATAATTGCATCCATTAATTAATTTGTTCGCTGATCCCGCTTCATGCAGTATATGAGTGTGTGGAACTCAAGCTGACGCCCTTCCTAATAGGAGCCCACCCGGTCGGATCAATGAATTCACAACATGCCTCTTTGATCATAAAACAATCAGCTCAAAAAGATCGGGCCGATTGTATTAAGGAGCGCGCACTTTAAATATACGTAATTAAGACGTGAGGACTAATTAACGTATTACCAGTAGACTGCAAAGCCCTCCGACACACGCGCGTACCCCCAGATTTGAGGCTCAGGCGCGAACACAGCGGGTCCAGGAAACGGAGGTCGGGAGGGGGTCGGATGGATAAGTTCAGAACCCAAAAGCGAACTCCCTGTGTTCCAGTTAAACAACTGACTGCGGTAACATTTTCCTGTCGCATCGGTGTGACTTCGTGTATAATTGTCGCGAAGTTTAGGAAGGCGCACGCAGCCTGTTATTAATCTTCTTACGACTGAGCGCTTCGCCGGAACGGAAAACTCTAAGAAGTTTGAAGTGAACGCGCCACTCTGGGAACGCAATGCCGCACTTAACGCCGTAGGGAACCGCGCTGGAGAAATAAAAAGAAGTGCGTTAATGGATTTAAAAAATTAACACTCATGACCTTAAAACAAAAAGCATAAAGCGAACTCCTCGAGAAAGCTGAATGTGACAGGTGTCTAAAATACTAAGTGTAGTGATATGGACCTTCACCAAATCCTGATAACACCCGTGATGTTGTATGTTTTCTTATTGTGGACCCATTCGATGTCCTTACTCCGTTTATTGCGTTGTGTTACGTCATCAGTGTGAGCCCCGCCCAGTGTTCGTTGCGTCTCCGTCAGCGAAGGTATGCGCGCTCTTTGTTATTCTCCGCAAAGTCGAATTAATTCCATTATTTTAAACTGCTTGAGTTACATTTTTTTTTGTATGTGACAGTAACGGTAATATGATCTTTGTTGCATAAAATTGTGGTTTTGAAATATTTTGAATGATATTTTCTATTAATTTTGGTTATTGATAATGTGAGTGTTTAACGGCCTTTCCACGTGTTTTTTGTTAATAGGAGGAATTGTATCAGATCCACTTGAACAGCCATTTTTTATTTTCTGTTTTAACATTTCAGGTATGTTAATTTATTTGTTTTTGTGTTTGTATACTGAGCGGTACAGAAATATATGCATGTTCTTGTAATTTAGCATCGCGTCGCAGTGTTCGTTGCGTTACTGTGAGAGGAGGAGGAGGAATTGTATCCGTACAGCCTGAACGGTCATTTTTTTATTTTCTCTGTTTTAACACTTCAGTTCAGCGTATTAATAAAAAAAATAATAAAACCATAAATTAAAAATAAAAAAGTACAGTAATCCATTGCGGTTGCATTACTCGTTCGTGGCGGTTTGTACGGCACGTTACAATTCACAACGCAGGCGCTTCAAGGGTTAACCAGATCCGAGGCCGGGGCGCAGCATCACGTGACGAGCGGTTACCTTGGGAATAAAGTGAGAGTTTACACTGAGAAATACTCATTCTTATCCCAAAAGTGGGAGATGCAGCCACGGGACCATTGGGTGCCAACTCTGAAAGGGATGATCCGTAAATCGTTGTGGGTCACTCAGCCGAAAGCGCACTTCTGTGTGTGTGTGTGCGGGCACCGGACTACATGGACAGGAATGGAGGGGAGAACATGCAAAGTCCATTCCCAAATAGACTGACACCCAAGACGCTGGATCTGCAAGGCTTCACTCCTGCTAATCGCTGCGCCACCATGCTGCTGCCCTCTTCTATTCTCCGTTATTTTCTACTCTATTCTGTTACAAACAGCACCTTCAGAAAGTCTTCCGACCCCTCAGTCACTCCGTTCTGGCAGCGATTCCGGCCTCTTGGGTGACACGAGCAGCTTCACACACCTTCATCTGGGGCTTTTCCCCCACCGTTCTTCCCCGCAGATCCTTTGTCAGGTTGGGTGGAGGTCATCAGTGGACAGCTGCCTTCAGGTCTCTCCAGAGATGTTCCACTGAGTTCAGGTCGGAGCCACTGGAGGACATTGACAGTGTTGGAAGGTGAACCTTGAGGCCAGACCACTGGTGGTTTTCCTGAAGGATCATCTCTGCACTTTGCACTGTTCGTCTTCCCCTCTCACCCCTGACTGGTCTCCCAGTCCCTGGTGTCCCCCATTACCAGACTCCTCCGCTGGCCTGATATTGCACAAGGGGTGAGTGCCGCCTGCACCCTCCAGACGTGGCACTTGAGGTCAGACTTTTGGTTTCCTCAGACCAGAGCATCCTGTTTCTCAGAGTGTCAGAAATCTCCCTTTGTGTAAACTCCATGTGTCCTCTGGCCATTTGGCCATAACCCCCAGATTGGTGGAGTGTCACAGTGGTGGGTGTCATTCTGGAAGTTTCTCCCATCTGCACATGGAGTGCAACCAGAATGACCGTTGGGGTCTTGGTCACCTCTCTCACCATGCATGGCCCTTGCTCAGTTTCAGCCAATTCTAGAAAGGGTCCTGCTTGTCCCAAAGTTCTTCCAAATGAAGGAGGCCTCTGCATTCCTGGGAACCTTCAATGTCTCGGATATTTTTTGTAGTTTTCCACAGATCTGCGCTTCGCCTCAACACAATCCTGCGTCTCCAAGCAGGCAGGTCCTTCAACCTCATGGCTTGGTTTGTGCTCACCTGTGAGCATGGGGATCATTTGAGAAGGGTAACGATTACCCAGGGCCCACTGGGTGGGGTAGGGGGGTCCACGAAGTCTGGAATGAAAAGATCATGTGACAGACGTGGAGCAGGGGGAAGGGGCCCACAGAAACTGTTCATGTGTAGGGGCCCGGGGTTCGGTGCTACACCCCTGCCTGGGTGCAAAAGTGATGGTGAAGGGGTCTCAGCCCTTTCTCGCTCCACTGGGTTTCCAAGGGCAACAAGGCGAATGTGAGCTGGGAGCCCACTGTCTTTAAATATCATATAGCGCCATGCAAAGAGAGCAATGCAGGAGACAATGGGGGCAGAATGTGACCCAGTGAGGGAACTCCACCGTATGTCCCAGGCTGGGCGGTGTGGATGAGTGTGTGCATGGAGAGGGGGCGTCCGGGGGTCTCCACAGTGAGCCAACACGATTCACTGGTGCACTAAGTCACATCCAGAATGCCGGTCTGAACCTTGGGAGCCTTGTCCTCTTAAGTAAGAAGGTCAGGTCCAGTTGCTGTCCAGCAGTGTGGCCAGGAGCCTGGTCAGGCTAAGGACCTCATGACGCGCTCTGTCCCCACAGCCCGTGAGTGATCGCCACCTGTCTTATGGTGACCTCGGGGTGACCGTGTTGTCCGGCCATTGGCTGGATGCGCTTGGGTGGTCAAAGTGTCCTGCGTGATTTTTTTTTTTTTTTGTAGCTGTAGGGGGATGATGGGGTCATTTTTTTTTTTTTTCGGATGTTGCAAGCCCCCATCGCCCTGCCTGTGTCCGGACAGGGTCTCATTGCCGCTGAAGTATTAAAGCGCAGGCCGCCGCGGCCGCCTCTCCTCTGAACGTGACGTCACAAGGCGCGACTCGGCAGTTCCGCTACTCGACCGGCGGGGTCCGCTTTAAGGAGGTCCTGGCGCGCCTAAAAAAGGGGTCGAGGGGTCGATCGTCCCGTTCGCTTTCATCTTCAATTTTAAACTTCTGCCGGCATCCCAGTTACTGTTTGACTGCCATGCGCCGCCAAGTTTACACTGTAAGCCTCATTTCATTTTCCAGCCCGGTAGTGTAGCTGGAGGTCCAACCTCTGCTCGTTGAATTATGCATTCGTGAGCGCTGCCTCCGGGTTATGAGGAACTTGTCATTTATCATCTCACAAAACAAAGAGAACACGCGGCGCGCGGCTCGTCTCCTCATAATTAATGGACGGTGGCTGCGCACCGAGGAGCGCGTCATTATCTGAAGAGCTGCCACAGATCACGTCTTGGGAGAATCTTTAAATTAGTCGGAACGACAAGCGGTCCTGGTACACGCTCGATTATCAGAGTACATGAGACGCGGGGAGCGCGCCGTGTCAGGAGATGCTGCGTGGGATAGCAGCGGAGATGAAGATGCGGCGTGACGGAGACGTTACGATAATGAAAGGAGCTGGCGGGGCGAATGCCAGCCGTTCAGACGACTCGCGGCATAAGGGGACACTGAGGTCGCCTAAATGTGTTTCCTATTATGACAATCGGTTATGGCGAATGCGTGTCAGGCAGCCTCCACAACTGGCGGTGCGCTGTAAGCAGTGGGGCGCAGCAGTTGAGGGTTTGCACTTCAGACCCTGAGGTTGTGAATTCAAATCCTGCTGTTGACACCGCTTGTGACCCTGAGCAAGTCACTTCACCTGTCTGTGCTTCAACTGGGGAAACAAAAGAAAGGAAAACAGCTGTATCTTCTTTGTCACTGGGTCACCTTATTCCACCTGCAGCTGGCGGCTATAGTCTCATTAGATTAGCGTCAGGCTATATACGGCGCTACATACAGTAAAATATTAGTGGAAAGTGTCCGGAGGCCACGTAGACCGTGTCATATCTGATGTCATGGAGATGGGACCTGTGGCCATCAGTTCATTCCACCTCAGCGTGCTAAGGAGCCATCACGCCGTGTAGCGCCTGAAACTGCGGAACTTCACCCTGGACAGCCGGACTCGTCAGTACAGGGAGAGCATTTGATGATTATTAGGATTATCGCACTGTGTGTGGAGTTAGGAGGCTTTGATGTTAAAGTCTGCACTGTTTAGGGTCTGCTGTGCCACAGCAAATAACTTTATGTAAAGTTCAATGAAAGTTTCTCAATCTGTTACACGTTACCTTTCATCTGTCTGTATATAGCGCCTTTCACATCCGTCTCTATTGTGTAGTGCCCTTCATCTGTCTTATAGTATAATACAGTGCCTTTCACATCTGTCTGTCTGTCTATCTATGACTTAGTGCCATACACATTATTATTCTGCTGACTCCTTTATCCGAGGTGACTTTCAGCATTTGAGTTCCAGTCGCTACGGTGCAGTCACGATATTTGAACCCACCACCTCAGTGTTTGAAGTCCACGCCACGTTGCCTGTTAACTACTATATAGTGCCTTTCATGTCTCCCTCTGTCTCTTATAGTGTCTTGTCTGTCTGTCTGTCCATCTTCTGTATGTCCACTATTGTCCAAGTTCAGACGCACTCCTCACATCTCATGTTGGTCACCTGCACTACAGATTTTGCTCAGGGGGCCGATGTTTCTCAAAGTCCCTTCAAGCAGCGTTCGACAGCCCTGACAGCAGACCTGCTTGCTGATCGCCGCTTCAGTTTGGTCACATTGTCCAGGAAGCCTCGCTGAAGACCTGGCAGTCTTGAGTCCTGGACAGAAAGGTCTTTACAGGACTAAAAAGGGCCCTTTAGTGGAGGAGGAGATGTCTGCAGCATATCAGGGACCACTTCTGCTCTGGCATTCTCGGGTCTTCAGCCTACCTTTTCCTCTCACTCAGTTCTCTCAGATCTTCAGTCCCCCGGGGGTCTGCCTTCTGGCCACTCTCAGCCGTACTCGGTCATCTTCCTGTCCCCTTACTGCTCTTTCTGTTATTCGCTTCCCTGGGGTTTTTGAAGGCTCTTCTTGAACCTTCAGCCCTCCTCTTCCTCCCAACTGACCTTCAGTCCTCCTCTTCCTCCCAATTGACTCTCTGACCTTCAGCCCTCCTCTTCCTCCCACTTGACTCTTTCTGATCTTTAGCCCTCCTCTTCCTCCTCTCATAGCCTTTCTCAGATTTTCTGCTCATCTTTCTCACTGCACTTACTCTTCGTCTTCATCAATTGTCCCCTTTTCAGGTCTCACCTTCCTCTTGACTGACTGGCATGATGTATTCTGCCCAGTGTTTCCTTTCATGCTCCCCCTCCTTTGTTCTCTGTGCCCATGCTCCCGATGCCCTCCGAGTTGATGCCACTTTAATGCCATGGTTTCCCCTGTCAGCTCTCTTTCTCGGTGTGTTCTGATGACCCGGTGCACTTGGTGTCCACCTTGTATGCCAGCATGCATGGCGAGTTCCTTGTCAGCTGGCAGGACGTGGTGCCATGGCACATAGAGCAGTAGCCTTTGCTGCCACTTTTCATAAACACATGGTGGAGAAGCCTTGACAGGTGAATCGACGATGGGAATGGTGGGCACTGATAGGAAGCTCATACTCTGATTAGAAGAGCCTGCCAGTCTGTTGTTCCACAAGCTACCCCACCAAATGGGGACAGCAGGTGGTGGTTGGCACTGGGCAAACACTCACCACACAGGGTCTTTTGTTCCTGTAATGTGTTAGGGTGGCAGCTGCTTGCCACTCACGAGTCGTGTCCACTTGTCCCCTCCTGGCATACACACTGCTGTGTTCAGCTGGCATTGCTGGGTAAGGAAGAGTGGCAACTTCCTGCCCCTTGCTGCGTATACTCACCCCTGTATTCCTGCCATATGGCGGGGCTCAGCTGGCATTTCTGTCATAACGAGAGAGTGGCAGCTGCCTGCCTTTTTGTGGGGTTGGCCATTCTGTTTCTTCTCGTGCTCAGCTGGCACCTCTTTGAATGAGTGCCTGCCTCTTCCTGGTTGTGCCCACCCTCTCCACAGAAGGGCTCAGCCAGTGTCACCATGCTGGAGAGTGCCACATGTGTGAGCACCTCACTGGGTGTACTTGCACCTCTACTCTTGCCATGTGCCAGGGCTCAGCTGGTATCTCTGTCTCTGAGAGCCACTCAGCTCTTCTCATCCTGTCAAGGAAAGTGAAGTTTTAGTTTGTGGCCACTGAGGGTCTCTGCCCACCCCTTCAACCCTGCAATTCAGAAGGGCTCAGCTGGCATCAGTAGGCAGAACTGGCCTAATGAGGGTTGCCAACCTCTCTGCACTTCCTTCTTTGCTGATTTTACTCTTCTATGCATGCCTTTGAAAATGCTGTGTGCCCACCTGCCTCATTGCACATATTTCTATAAAGATGCCATGGCTAGGGTGGCAGGTGCCCAACTCTTGCAGGATATACTGTCCTACCTGTGGCAGCCACATGAAGGACCCAATTGGCATTGCTGTGCTGGAATGAGGGGCATTTGCTAATTGTGCCCAACTCTCCTTGGACCTTTGCTTTTGAAAAATTTGTTTTAGAAGAGATGCCCATGCCCCGGTGCCAACTAAGCAAATCCAGAAGGAACTTGTAATCCTCCATTATTTACTGAACCCACTTAACCTAATATAAGATCTCCAAAGTCTATGCCAGCAGGGTCTTGCACAGGGTGGAATAGAGTGCCAGTACATCACAGGGCACACTGGCACACCCCAGGCTCATGCTTGGTTAATTAGCCAAACACACAAACCTTCTGGATGGGGGAGAAGACCCCACAAAGGTACAAGGAGAGCTTGACAACTCTACACAGATGGTGAACAGGCAGGCATTTGGCCCCAAACACCCGGTGTGGTGAGGCCATGGCACCAGCCAGGTCACACATGGCACAAATCTGATCAGACATCCATATGGAATGCCACTCCTCTGGTTTTTATGCCACTTGGGGCTGCCATCTTCACAGGTCCCTCCAAGTAAAGTGACTTGCTGCCATTCCCATCCAATTCAGTGAGTGCCAGCCTGTTGATCCGTGCCAGCCTTACTTGCCCTCCAGGTCTTTGAAGTGTGCTGGTTAAGACTGGCTATGTCCTGGCAGCATGCCACATCAGCAGTCCTGACTGCCACTCCAGCGGGCACTCCTCTACAGCTCACCCTGCCGCCTCATTAGGGTGGTGAGGTGGGCAGAACTGTAATCAGAGCCTTGTGTGATCACTTCTATGACAGCTTGTTGTGTCAAATCCTGCCCATCAGAAGTCATCCATGAATGGGCATGATCATGCCATCTGCACCATACTTGCTTTGGACAGTGCCAGTCAGACCTATTCTGTGTCATCCTCATAAGCAGCAACCTCAGAGCCACATTAGATACCACCTGACTTTTCTGCACATTCTAGCTTTCCCATGTTGAAGTTATTCTTGATGCCATGCTTGTTAGTGGGCACCAACTTGTCATCTCCTCAGTGTTTCCCCACTTAACATGTGTCCTTTGCTCTCTCACACACAAGCGTATTCCCACTATACAGTTGGGCATCAGCACTCCCAGGGTTGCCCATCTTGGTGACCCTCACTCAACATACCGAGTGCTCAGGCTGCTGTAAGGTGGCAGAAGAGTGGGCACCAGGGCTTTGTGAGCTCAGACTACTTTAACTTTTTATTTTGTGATTTCACACTAGCAAGTGCTAATCCTACAGAGAGATGTCACTTTGTGTTCATCAGAATATTTATTGAAAAGTGAAGATCAGTGGGCAGCGCCCACTGCGAGCGTGCCACTCATCAGATGGAACCTGATAGCTTGTGTCACTAGCCTGGGGAAATGACCCTGGGCAGTCAGATACTTCTTCGAACCGCAGGCACCATCTGCCTGTCCTGGCAGTCGCAGTTGGCACCCGGTGCCAGTTCCCACCACAAGAGGCTTTCTTTGTGCCCCCAGCTACACTGTGAGTGGCGCAGCTGCCACTTCACATTACAGTCAGCAGCTGAGAGTCCTGGCCCTGTCCGTTTGGCTTATTTCAATGTGAAACTGAAACTGGCACCACATGAGGTTGGCAGTGGCCGCAATGTAAGAATGCCCCAGAATTTAAGGGGAGCCTTATGAGTTGGCATAATTGAGCTGACAGTCTGCACATTCAGGGTGACCAGAAGCCCCTCGTTTGGTGTCAGGGTGGGCGGCCTGCTAGTGCAATGCACCCCTGCAGATTGGAGGAGGCCCGTTAACGACGTCAGCAAATCAATGGTTGGCATTCATTCAGTTTTGTCAAACGGCCTACATGGTTACCCGCTGTGCTTTATGTTGTAGTCCTGTACTGGGATGGCACCCTCTGGAGAAGACAAAGGCTGGCATCGTTCAATAAGTCTTTAGTATTGGTAGTAGGAGTGGCATCACACATCAGCGATGCCCACTACAGCTATGTGAGGAGTTGGCCTACTGAATGAGGCCAAATCACTGAAGGCTGTAATATGAACCCCCCTCACTACAAGGGCAGCGTGAAAGGCACGATATGAAATATCAAGGAGGCCATCGAGGGTCCAGGGACAGAAAATACTAAAAATATTAAGGTTCAGGTCAACCAGCCAAACGAGAGTCGGTATGTCAGTGTTTTCTCTTGGGTGGCCTGGTGGCACGGTGTTTAGTGCTGCCTGCTTACGGCTCCAGAGCCTTGGCCTTGGGTCTGTGTGGCGTTTGCATGTTCTTACTTTATTGTTGTGGAGTTTGGCCCTGGACCCCCAGTCTCCCTCCCACATTCTGAAGGCTAGCATACAGGCAGCCAAGTCGGGTGATGTGTGTCCATTGGGTGTACCCAATGATGTCCAAGGTCAGTGCCCACTTCATGCCCAGTGCTACTGGAATTTGTACTGGCCCTGCAGCAAAACTGAACTGGATTAAGTGGGTTAGAAAATTAAACAAGGTGGGTCACTCCTCGTCCACCTGGCTCAGCTTCCTTGGCCTTTGGGTAGCTGGGATACTCTGCTGGCACCTTCTAGGTGAAGGACAGGCCACCAATCTGCCTTTGGCACCCACTTTACATAGGGAAGGGTTAAGAGGAGACAAAGTGACACTGAGAGTGAGGCTGCAGCCAACCTGGAGTGGTTTACTATTTATGGGAGAATAATTCATTAATTAACTAAAACACAGATAGATGTGAAAGGCACTATATAATTATAAGATAGATAGATGTGAAAGGCACTATATAATAGATAGAGTATTAAATAGATGTGAAAGGCACTATATAATTATAAGATAGATAGATGTGAAAGGCACTATATAATAGATAGAGAGTGAAAGGTGCTATATGACAGATAGGCAGATAGATGTGAAAGGCACTATATAATAGACAGAGTATTAAATAGAGTGAAAGGCACTATATAATAGAGTATTAAATAGATAGATGTGAAAGGCACTATATAATAGACAGAGTATTAAATAGATAGAGTGAAAGGTGCTATATGACAGACAGGCAGATAGATGTGAAAGGCACTATATAATAGAGTGAAAGGCACTATATAATTATAAGATAGATAAATAGATAGATATGAAAGGCACTATATACTAGATAGAGTATAAAATAGATAGAGTGAAAGGTGCTATATGACAGATAGGCAGATAGATGTGAAAGGCACTATATAATAAAGTGAAAGGCACTATATAATTATAAGATAGATAAGTAGATAGATGTGAAAGGCACTATATACTGTACTAGATAGAGAGATAGAGATAGAGTGAAAGGTGCTATATGACAGATAGATAGATGTGAAAGGCACTATATAATAGAGTATATAAGAGATAGAGAGAGAGATGTGAAAGGCACTATATAAGCGATAGATTAATTAACTAATTAGTTTTCAACTCCAGCATATTTTCGCCTCCACAGACGTCCACCTCTCACTTCCCAGTTTGTTTTTCTCCTCTTTCTCCCCATCCCACCCAGTTACCCCCTGTTTATTGCCTCCCATATGTCAAGTGAAGTTCAGGGGGCAGTGGTGCCCACCCGGGCAGCAGTTTGTGTAAGCCAGCCCACTTCGGAGGTGGTCTTACAAGCAGAGGGTGGCTTGTCCCCTGGGGTGTGTGACTGTAGTGGTAGCCCCTGAGGACCCCCCTGGGCAGAGACTCATTCCTCCACTCCTCTGCTCCACATCGCTCCGTCTCTTCTTTATGGTGACTTTCCCGATGCCTGTTTTCCGGTGGTCTTGTCTGTTTTCGGATCCCCCAGGCAGTGCTGATGTGCTCCATGGCGGCTGGATGCGTGAATTTGAGCCTCTCTGCACACGGGACAATACGACAACTACAACTAAAATTTCAGTCTCCTTTCATTTAGCGCTCTTCACACTGGGATGTTAGTGGCTTTGAACAACATAAGAGACGAGCCCACCGAGGATTCGCGGAGCCCCTCAGGGGCCCACGCAGCACCGACTGCTCGATTCACTTTCTTTTGCTGGAAGCCATCTGTCTTGTCAGAAATTCATTTAATATCACAGCCAAGATGGACAACCTGCCAATGGCACCTGGGATTAATTCCATCCTACGCCAGCCCCCCCACTGGGTACAGAGGTGGCAGGTCGAGCACAGGCGTCTCGTGAACGTGCAGCCGCTCCTCCAATGTGCCCTCAGTAGGTGAAACTGCCCGGGTGACGTGATGGATCATCAATTTTGTGCAAGCTGCGGTTTATATTGTGACCAGCAGGGGGCATAGCAGCGCCCCCCCCCCCCCCAGAAGAACACAAGTACACAACACAGTCCTGGGTTCAAATACAGAGCTTCTTTATTATTTTTACTTCCACTGTTCTCCCACCCAATTATCAAGCCAACTCTTTTTCCTCCTTCCACATCTCCCTTGAAGCCTCCCGACTCCGACTTCTCTTACTGGAAACTCAGCTTTTTTCATGCCCAACCTGGGAGTACATCCAGTGCCACAGCATTGCCCACCTAAAGCACTTCCAGGTCAGGTGGGGGTCTTTTAACGAGGTCATACTGATCCCTTATAGCTCCCCCAGGGCAACACCCAAGAACCTCAACAGGTCTGTCCTATAGGACTACAATTCCCAGCATGCCCTGCACATAGTCCTCATGATGCCCTGCCAGTGGGATGTTGCCACCTTGTGTACAGGGCTTAGAATATTACTTTGGGCAGTGGACACCTCTTGTCCTCCATTCCAACTGGGACGCCTGTCTGCCCCCCACGACACTCACGTGACCCACATTGATGCGTTTTCTCTGCCCTTTCCCACCCATCTGGAGCTGTCAGGCCCAAACTCTACGAAGTGAAATTAAAACTCAAAAGTCAGCGTCAGTTCACTCGGACCCCAGAGGTTGATTTTTTTTTTTTATATCCCGCCCAATTGTTTGGCTGTTTGTTTCCTTAAGCTGTTCTTAAAAACTCAAGTGATGGCGGATACTAAAACCTCTTAGGGGAACGAAAAAGGGGTCCGCCTCATGCCAGCTCCTGCGAGGTCTTTGGTGCCACAGATCAGCTTTAGCAGGAAGACGGGGGTCTCATGGCAGCTCCTTCTGGGGATACGACCTTCATGGCTAGACAGGAGCTCCTCGCGTTCGATTAGGACGACTGAAGCTTGAGGAAGGACCCCTCGTCGTCCAGGATGGCAAATTTCTGTAATCTGCGCCGGATGTTAATAAAGAATTGTGAAGTGCCACATTCCATTATGAGAGGCTGACAGAAAGCTAATTATCAGCGTAATGGATGCCGCGCAGCTCATCCCAGCCTCATTAGAGCGTCCGTAATGCCAGCGTAATTGGACCCTGTAGCTGAGAGACCCCTCAAGAGTCAAGCCGTACTTAGACACGATTTTGGTCAAATGGCTCTCCTCAGTCGTGAGGGTTGGGGGGCACTGAGTGAATGAGTGTGCCAACATGTGCCCCCCATGTGTGACGACGAGGGAATAGGAGGACAAGTGTAGATGTGGAGGCAGAGCAGTGCCCCCCTCTGTGCATTGGGGGGTCCATCTCAGTGTCCTCGGTCGTGAGGGGGCTTTCATTTTTGGGGGTGGGGGCATTGAGTGAATGAGTGTGCCAACATGTGCCCCCCATGTGTGACGTTAAGTGTATAGGAGGACAAGTGTGGGTGTGGAGGCAGAACAGTGCCCCCTATGTGCAGTGGGGGGTCTCTCTCAGTGTGCCCCTTAAGTTACTTCATTGTCCGTGGCATGTTGGGCAGAACATTCTGGAGTGTGTTCAACATAAATGGTGCCCCCCCCCCACCCAGTCTCCATAGCGCACAATGAGTGTTGAGTAAGGGTCCCGGACCTTCTGTCATGTGTCATATTTCACTTTTTATTTTTTGTTCAAAAATGTCTAATCTCCTGTTTTCGCTTTGTTATGTTGCGTTTTGAGGGGTCTGAAGGCTGGCAGGCTTTGTGTAGATCTGACGAGAGCGGGGGGGCCCTTTGTATCTGGAGGCCCCACCCTGCGCTGTGGGAGTTTGGGCGGGGGCACCTTCTGTGTCAGTGCATGTGATGAAGTGGGCAAACGTGAGGTGGTTCTGGCATGGCACCGTCGTTTAGATTGTCACACATTTGAAGTCCCCCCCCCCCCATGTGACACTTGAGGGGCTCGTCCTGGTGGGGCACAAGTGGGGTGACTGCTCTTTCAAGGTCAGTGCTGTTCACCTTCTTATGACATTTGTGCATCATGTGAGTCATCACCCTCAGGGTGGGTGTCACCGCAGTGGCTCCTCATGCATACGTCCATGGGTGGGCAGTGTGCCCCCCCCATTTTCAACATGATGTGCCCCTCCAGCCCCTCGTGTTCTGCTTGCCTCTACTCCCCAGTATCCCCGAGTCTCTTCAAAATGCCAGCTTGAGTGTTGCTTTAATGCCAATCGGAGTTCTGAATTTCAGACTCCCCCAGGTGGGCAGAGCCGGACGTTGGTCGCAGACTCTACAGATGGTCGATACCCCGGGCTGGCTGATTTCTTCTCCTCCCTGCCCTCCTTCTTCACGTAAAGATTTCATGTCTGACGCACTCCAGATGTCCCAGCTCCCCAGATAGAGGAATTAATTTTTATAGACTTGGAACGTTGCTGGCATTGAAAATTGCTGGGATGTTTGTGAAAGCGCCTGCCGTACCTCGGACCCTCTTGTCGATTATCGGTGAGCCTTCACAATGCGGGCTTGGATCAAAGACGATGGCCGCCCCTCAAGGGTTAGGGCTTCACGTGCCTGCCCAGGAGAAGGTGCCACCTCCTGCCACAGAAGCTGGTTTTGTGTTTGAAGGAAAACTTTGTCCCAGTGATGCCCGCCTCCTCCATGTCCAGCCCCCACCACCACGCCACCCCGACAGTACTGGTCACCTTTAACCCTTTCCCTGCCCTTTTCCTTCACATTTACAGATTTATGTTTTGTACCAGGCAGCCGGAGCCAACTGCAGCCGCATCAGAGCCAAAGCAGGCACCAGCCCTGGACACACTCTTTCTCACTCTCTCTCTCACACACACACACACACATTAGTGCTTCTCAAACTGTTGGGGTGGGGGGGTGATCAGAGGTCCAGAAGAAAAACACAAACACAAGCAGAACATGTAGCCGCAACTATAGTGCCACCCTCACCACATCCTGCATGCTTGAATTTCTGCCCACTTTCCCTCTTTCTTCCTGTCCAGCTGTCTGATAGCCCCTCATTGTAATCCATGCCATCCACCTCATACTTCCAGCTCACCTTATTCTACCTTCCCTTTCCTCCTCACTCGTTCATTTTCACCTCCAGTGCGTCTACAAATCCAGCTTCACATGATTCTCCCATATTCTCCATTCCATTTTATAAAAACTTTCAGGAATAACTCTTTCATGTTTATTAGTTCTAGATCTTTTTGCTGTAACTAATAGAAAAAATGAAACTATTAACCCACTGTAAAGGTTTTTAAAGATTTGTTATTCTAAACTGTTACCCGGGACATGTACACATCCAGTCTAACAAGATGGCCCAGCCCACGTACTGGCCACGCCCACCACCACACCCCTTTCCTTTCCAATTCCTTATGCTCCTGTTTTTCCCCGCCCAGAACGTCTATAGCTCTAGCTTACACCCCCACTGTGTCACTCAACATTTGACCACGCCCACTCACACGCCCCTTCCACTTACAGCTCCACTTTCCTCCATTGTTCCCACATTCCCCAGTCCTCTACACATTTTTTTAAACCTTCATGAAAATGTCATTATCACACATCATATATGGCTTTTTTGCAAATAATTTCTTTATTAGGTTTATGTCTTTTTGTTGTAATGTAGAGTTCAAACTATTCATCATCGTTTATTACTGACAGCTGCTATAAACTGTTACACAGTACATTTACACATCCATTGCCCTGCCCACTGTTGACCACGCCCACTGGCACGCCCCTTTGATTTCCAGTTCCTGCTGCTCCTGATTTTCCCACACCTAGAACTTTACAGCTCCGAATCGCAAAGACACACCCAACAGTTGACCACGCCCATTCCGTAACCCCACCCACTCCTTGTTGCAGTCCCATTTCCTCTCATTGCTCTCACATTGCACAGACTTTCATTAAGTCTTTAACATATCTTAGGTCATTTTTTGTCAATTTCAGTTTCCATAACTAATATAAAATTGGAATTACTGACCCATTGTAAAGGTTTTTAAAGGTTTATTAAAGAACAATACATTTTATTTCTACTGTGCCTTCACCATACTCAGAGAAAGATGTTATAAACTGCTCCCCAGTATATCTGCACATCCTGTTGACCACGCCCATTGCAATTTCCAATTCCTGATGCTCCTGTTTAACCCCACCTATAATTTATCACATGTATCCACGCCCATTTCTAAGCCCCACCCACTAATTGTTGCAGATCCTATTACCCTCATATTCTCCAGTCCAGTACATGGTAACACTTTATTTTCATTAATAACTCCTTGCATACATTATTTATTATAATTATTATTATAGTTCATTATTCATTAATTTTATATCTTCCATTTCTATTTTAGATCTTTCTATTTAGATAACTAATATAAAATTGAAAAGTACTGACCCACTGTAAAGGTTATTAAAGGTTGTAATAAACTGTTTTCCAATGCATCTATGCATCCTGTTGACCACGCCCAATTTCTACAGCTCTGGTTTACTGACATGTCACTCACATTAATCTACGCCCACTCATAAGCCCCTCCCATTTACTGTTGAAGCTCAGGTTTCCCCCATTGTTTCCATGATCTCTGGTCCATTACATGGTAACAATTTGTAAGAATTTTTATTAATAAGTCATTAACAAACAATATAAGAGACTTATTTTGCAAATCATTTATTCATTAAGTTAACTTCTTTTTGCTATGGCGAATATAAAATTGAAACTATTCACCCATTGTAAAGGTTTTGAAAATGCTAATTTTAATGAAAGCTGTTATAAACAGTAACCCAGTACAGCTAAATGTCCCTATGGTTCTGCACACATACTGGCCACGCCCATCACCACACCCCTTTCATTTACATAACTTAATTCTCCAGTTTTTCCCCACCTAGAATTTCGACAGCTCCAGTTTACCCCCCTACACTCTCTCAATTTTTGGCCACACCCATTCCCAAGTCCCTCCCACTTACTGCTGCAGCTCCAGTTTCACCCCATCCTCCCCAGCCTTTATAATTTTCATTAATGAGGCATTAACACACATTACGTGAAGCTTCTTTACAAAGCATTTATTTGTTATTTGTACTGTTGATGTTTTTTGCTGTAACTAATTCCAAGTTGAATTAATCATTGAATGTAACTTTTTTAAAGGTTAATTAATGAAAGTTATTCTGAACTGTTTCCCAGTAAATCTACACATCCAGTTTCACTCTATGGAACTGCCTACATATTGACCACGCCCATCGACACACCCCTCTTCTAGTTCTTGATGCTCCTGTGTTTCCCCGCCAAAACCTCTACAGCTCTGGTGCCTCACTTAACATTTGACCACGCCCACTCGCAAAGGCCCTCCCACTTTCCTCCATTGTTCTCATGTTCCCCAGTAATAATTACTAATCATGTTCATTGATAAGTCATTAACACACATCATATATGGCTATTTTGGAAATCATTTATTCAGATTTTGCTGTAACATATGTGAAGCTGAAACAAGTCATCATTGTAAACATTTTTAAAATTTTATTAATGAAAGCTGCTATAAACACAGACATTTACATATCCAGTTTCACTTCATTGTCCTGTCCGACTATTGGCCACGCCCATTGCCACACCCCTTTAATTTCCTATTCCAAAATGTTCCAGTTTCTCCCCACCCAGAATTCCTACTGTTCTGGTTTACACTCACTATGTGTCCACGCCCATTGCGTAGCCCCTCCCACATGCTACTCTTGTGATTTACTGTGCCCTGTGTTATGTAATAGTCTGTTATTTTTGTGTATTTCTCATTTTCCTTTATGCTCATGAATGTGTATTGTTCCTTTAACCACACCTTTATTCGTTGTGCTTGGTGGGTGGAGCCACAGGAGGCGGGGTCTCCCTGCTATCACTCCTCCTGAGCCCACCCCCTGGCTATTAAAGGCCGGAGAAGCATAAGTTCAGATCGGGAACTCGTTGTGTTTGTGTTTGGAATATCCCGAGTATTGCTGTTTTTGTTTCACTTACCGGATTTTGTGATGTTCTTGCTTCTGTGTTTTGGGATTTGTTTTCTTTTAGGGACCTCCTTTTTTTTGCCACTTTTTACTGATTTAGTTTTATTTGAACAAATCCTTCCTTTATAAAGTCTCTTTGAATCCTCTCTTGCAGGCAAGCCAGGGGTTTACATTCATCCCTCCTCTTGATATATTTTTGGATTTTTCTCATCATTTATCCCAGCTTCCCATTTTTGAAGTCTGCTAGGCAAGAATCAGCAGTTGGAGTAAACTGGACTGGGCAGGCGTGCCTTCTATGGAGCATTTTGGAGGACTCACCCCGTTTTCGTTAAGTTTTGATGACTCTCAGTTTCACTACCCTGCCCATTTTGCCAATGCCCACTGCCTCCTGGGTTTCTGCCTAATTCACTCCCCCTTTCAGCAGAACCCTAGCCAAGCGTGACGGGAGATGTGACGCCCCATCTTCATTTTTGAGCCCCACATCTCAATCGATGCTCGTCAGTGATCGTCACAGGTCGTTGTCCTGCCTGCTCCCAGGAGTCTTCCCAGATCTAAAGGTGTTCGGGTGCCAGCCTGGTGTTCTCCTCTTGAAGAAGGGCGCCCCCTAGTGTAGTCTCTGAAAGGCGCACAGGGCTGGTCAGCCGTGGTGTTTCTTCTGTTTGCAGATTTCTTTTCAGGCCGGCCTGCTGGACAGTATGGAGCCTCCTAAGTGTGACACTCCTGGAGTCATATCTTCAGAGAGCCCCCTGGATGGTGATGGCATTCAAGACGACATCTGCTTCTTTTCCATTTTTTTATTACAATTGTAAATCAAAACAACAAATTCAGGGAAAAGAAGCAGATTAAGAATTCTAAGCAAGAGAAGACTAAAGGGCAGCCGCGTCCCGTCACGCTTTGTGTCTCCGCAAACTTAATTTGCATTTGTGCTCGAGCGGCGCTCACTTTCACTTCTTCGCGTGCGTTTTAATTGCCTTTGATGAGAACAGATGCCCTCATTACGGCTCCCTCTTGGATTACGAGAATCGATTTTCTGCACGCCGGCTGATTGGAGTATCACAAATGAAACACCCGAGGGCTCCGGCCTGTCGCGTCCTGTCAAGCTGATGTCTGATTAAAAAAAGAAAAGTTCCGCGAGAAAGGCACCCGTCCTCTGGCGCTGCCCGCTCGGCTTGAGCTGGGCCGTGGGCTCTCCGACCCGATGCCACCTTCTCTGACCGAGACAACAGGAGGTGACCAGAGGCTGGCAGGGTTTGGGGGAGCCTTGATACCCAGAGGGCACCCTGCTACTTTAACATCAGATGGTGGAGAATGAATGACAGGTGAGACATCACACTGAGCCACACTGAGCAGAAAAGTGAGACGCGTCAGGCCAGCATGAGTCCTACTGACTGGACCGGAACGGACCGGACCTGAGCAGGACTGGACTGAACCGCAGTAAACTTAGGGCCACACCAGTCTGACCTGGGCTGACCCGAGTCATGCCGTGCCCAACCAAGATGACCTGATAGTGCCACACAGGAGTCAGATGAGCTGGCATGAGGGACATCATAGATCCATAGACTTGAGGTGAGCTGTGTTGAGGACCACTATAATCAGCTCAAGTGACATGAGCCAGATCGACCGGAGTGGAGCTGATCTGGCCTGACTTGAGCTGACCTCGGCAATTCTAGGGTGGCATGACCTGACAGGGGGCACACAGAGGTCAGATGAGGTGGCATGAGGGACATCATAGATCCATAGACCTGAGGTGAGTTGACCTGAGGACCACTATAATCAGCTCAAATGACATGAGCCAGACTGACCGGGGTGGAGCTGATCTGGCCTGACTTGGGCTGATCTCAGCAATTCTATCATTCATCATATGAAAGTCTTAGATATAAGACATGATGGTCTGGCCTGAGATGAGCTGGACTGAGATAACCAGGATGGGCCTGAACTGGCCTCAGTCAAAATGAACTGACCTAACCTGGGTTGATCGCAACAATTCTAGGGTGAGATGACTTGACAAGGGTCACACAGACATCAGATGAGCTGACGTGAAAGGCACCATATGAAGCTCATAGATATGAGACATGCTGGTCTCGCTTGAGATAAGTTGACCTGAGGACCACCAAAATCAGCTCAGCTGATATGAGCTGGACTGACCTGAATTAACCATGGCAGAGCTGAACTGGCCTGACTGGAGCTGATCTCAGCAGTTCTAGGGTGGGATGGCCTGATACGGTTCACACAGAGCCGGCATAAGGGACATCATAGGAAAATCATAGATATCAGACATGCTGGACTGTCCTGAGATGAGCTGACCTGAGGGGCGCTATAAACAGCTCAGCTGAACTGAGGTGGCCTTTAAATGACTGGGGAAACATTGAACTGGCCTGAACCAAATTAAACTCAGCAGATCTGCACCAGGTGACCTCACCTGGCCTGACCTGAGACGGGCAGCCACCATAGGGGGGCTTACAGTCTCTGACGTGAGTGGGGTCGCACTGAAGGTCTTAGGAGCACAAGTCTGCAGTGGCCTCAGGTGCCCTGAAGGGGATGGGGCAGAATTTAAAGTGAGCCGATGTGACCCACGGCACGTAAGACTCGAAGTAAGCTCAGCCATCTTGACTCACGCAGGGGCACAAACTGGCCAGAGCTCAGCTGTCCCTCACACAGGTGGACCGCGCGGGGGATCCAGGGCCATCTTCACAGCATCATAGGCCCACCCTGGGCAAAGAAGAGCACTGATAGCAAAACAGAAACATACATAGGCATCAGTAAAAATGTGGGCCCCTATGCTCGTGGGGCCCCCCCGGGCAACTGCCCAGCGTGCCCATGTGTTAAGATGGCCCGCACCATCCCTCCCCAGGCCTGCCCTCATGTTAGTCTGAAGATGAGGCCCCTGGTGGCGAGATGAAGGGTTACGGTGCTGCAGCCCACCAATGAGACCCCAACCTGAGTGTGTCGGCCAAGTGCGGTTTGGGTGAATTCAGGGGTTCACAGCCGCAGTAACCAAGAAGAGACGAGTTTGGACACATTTCTCCATCACGTCCTTGTCACGTGTCACCGTTTACGGGGGGTTTGCTCTACAAGTCGCCGTGACAGGCGCTTTATTCCGCTGAGATTCATTATCTGCGCTCTGTTCGTTCCTTGGCTGTATTTTGATTTTGTTGGGACGCTTCTGTGATTTTCTTTTTTTTTTGGACATTTTTCTCTCAATCCCCAGAAACCCGAAGGTTCCAGTTCATCCGCCGAGGAGGCTCTTGACGACATTTTCTTTCTTTTTTTTTTTTGGAATTAATATTCCGAGAGTGGCCTTCCTCTCATCTGGGAGCGGCGCTTTGCTTCTTTTTTTTTTTTTAATAACAGCGCTTGAGGTAAAGCTTTTCCTATTTAATCCTGGAGTGTGTGTGTGTGTGTGTGTGTGTGTGTGTGTGTGCGCGCATTTTCATGAATTAGTGCGCGGCCGCCTCTTCTCCGAGGCACCAATTAATGGCGTGATGATGAGCGCGGAGAAGGGGGCTCGTCACCAAGGCGGACTTGTGATGAGATTTCTGATAAACCTCTGATCCGGGGGTCTTTTGCCGTCTGACCGGATGCCACCCCCTTGTATTTCAGTTCTCGCAGGACAACAAACTAAAAGAGGAGTCTAATCCCTTTACTCCTCCCTCCTCATCCTCGCGCTCCTTGCTTGTACCCTGAGCTCCTTCTGTGACTCTCGGCTCTCCTTTTCTCCTCCTTTCTTCTTGTTCTTGTGCCTCCTTCTTCTCGTCTGTTCAGCCTCTCCTTCTTTCCCTCTTTTTTCCTTCACTTTTCTCATTTTTCTTCCTGTTTCCTCACCTTTTTTTTCCCACTCCTTTCCTGCCATCTGCCCCACGCTCTTCTCTTTCTCTTTCTCCCTTTGCTCTCTCCCTTCTTTCTTTTCTCTATCACGCTGTTCCAGGGCGGTGCTGAGGTGTTGCACGGCTGCACTCGGGTCCCAATCCGGGTGGTTTGTCATGTGGTGGGTGCAGCAACCCTAACCCTAACCCTCCTCCTCCTCCTCCTCTTCCTCCTCCTCCTCCGACCCCCTTCATTCCTCCCTCTCACCCTTTCCTGCTGTCCTTCCCCTTAGGTCAGGTCTTTTCAATATGGCTATCGTCACTTGTCTGTTTCTTTCTCCCTCTCCGTTTTTTTCCCCTTTCTTCATTCCTTCCTTCTTTGCCTCCTTTTTGTCTCTCTTTCTTATTGTTCTTTCTCTTTTCACATTGTTGTGAAGTTTGGGCCCTCCAACCTCAAAAACAGGCTGCAAACTTGAAGACCCTTACAACATTCAGAGGTGGCCTGACCCTAAAACTCACATTTCAAGCTTGTGCTTGGCACATTTAAACAAAGCCCTGCGTAGAAATCTCTCAAAGGGAGAGGAGAACTATAAAACAAAACCCTGGCCCTCCTCTCCCTCCATTCACTCCATTCGTTTCGCTTTTCCACCTTCAGCTCCTTCCTCTGTCCCAACTCTGCCTCCTCTCTCCTGTAATGTTCTGCACCCTTTAAACTCAAAGTAAACTTCAAAAGCAGACCCGGCCCCGAAACTTAAAATCAAACCAAAGTCAAACTATCAATCACTCAGATAGAATGGGGAGGTATTAAAAAAAGGAACCCCCCTCTCTTTCTGTTGTTCTTATGGTCCCTTTTGCTTTCCTCCCCCTTTTTCACTGTTAACCCCTTCCCCTCTCCCAACTCCACCCACATTTTGTTTGAGGCCCTTGAAACTCAGAGTAGGCCTTAAACTTCAAAAAGGCTGCAAGAAGCCAAGTAGACCCGGCCCCGAAACTTACAATCAGGCTTGTGGCCCGCACACCTAAACCAAAGTCAGCCTGTAAATCTCTCAGGTAGATCGGGGAAGTATAAAAACAACAGACCCCCTCTATCTTTCTCTTGTTCTTATGGTCCTTTTCATTATCCTCCCCCTTTTCCACTGTTAACCCCTTCCTCTGTCCCAACGTTGCCCACCCCAATGTTTGAGGTCCTGGAAACTCAAAGTGGGCTTTAAACTTTAAAAATGATGTACACTACAAAGTAGGCCTGGTCCCAAAATTTACAATCAGGCTTGTGGTCCGCACACCTAAACCAAAGTCAGCCTATCAGTCGCTCAGATAGAACGAGGAAGTATTAAAAAAAACGGACCTCCCCCTTTCTCTTGTTCTTATGGCCGCTTTTGATTTCTTCCCCTTTTTCTTTTCCACTGTTAACCCCTTCTCTGCTTCAACTCCACCTAAATTTTGTTTGAGGCCCTTGAAACTCAGAGTGGGCCTTAAACTTCAAAAAGGCTGCAAGATGCCAAGTAGTCCTGAAACCTAAAATCAGGCCGGTGACCCACACACCTTAACACAAGTCAGCCTATAAGTCTCTCAAATGGAATAGGGAACCTGTTAAAAAAAACCCGGATCCCCCCCTGTACATTCCTATGGCCCTTTTCTCTTTCCCTCTTTTCCACTTTTAAATCCTTCCTGTGCCCCCCCTCTGTGCCCCGTGTCCCCCACCCCCCCCGAACCCACAATGTTCAAGGCCCTTGAAACTCATAGTAGCCTTTCAACGTCAAACAGGCTGCAAGATGCCAAGTAGGCCCGGCCCCGAAACTTAAAATCAGGCTGGTGGCCCGCACACCTAAACACAAGTCAGCCTATAAATCTCTCAAATGGAATAGAGAACATCTTAAAAAATAAAACCTGCCCCCCCCCCCTTCATTCTTACGGCCCCTTTCTCTTCTTTCCCACTTTTCCACTATTAACCCCTTCCTCACAGGGAGAAGGGAACTGTGGACAAAAGAAAAAAAAAAGCTCTGCCCCCCGTCTCTCCCTATCCCTGTTTCTCTTCCTTATGACCCCTCGCTCTTCACCTTTCACTGCTCTCTCTCTCCTTCTCTCTCTTTTCTGTCTGTCTCCCCCCGTTGTCCTTTTGGTCTTATCTCCCCCCCCCCGCCCTTCTGTCTTCTTTATCCCTTTACCTCTTGCTCTCTCTCCATTCACACTCTTTTTGATGGCCTTTTGTTCTCTTTTCTACCTTTCACCCCCCCCAGTCTGTCCTCTCCCTTTGTTCTTTTCCTGCCCTCCTTTTCTTTCTCTTCTTTTCTCAATCCATCCCTGTCACTGTCCTCTTCCACTCCCTTTCCTTTCTGCTCCTTGTTCTTTTTTTTTCTTCCAGTAAATAATAACAATTCCCGGCCCCTTATTTATGTGTGTTTGGTATTTCTTTGTCGTTTTTTATATTATTTGTTCGTCTTTCTCGTTGTTTGATGTACTTACTCTGTTTTACAGTTTCATTATACTGGCACGGTGACAATGAAGGCTCCTCTCTCCAGCCCCTCCACTCCTGCATGTCTGTCTCCTTCTCCCTCTTGTCTTCTTTATCCCCTTCTCGTTCTTATAGCCCCCCTTTCCTCTTTTTTTCCTCTTTTCTATCCTACACTCCTCTCTCTTCCTCCCTTCCGTCTGCTCCCCTCTGCTGTTCCAGACCTTCAACAAGCCCTTAAATCACAAACTCGGCCAGGCGGGCAAAGTCAAAAATGAGGCGAGCGGCCAACAGACGTGAACAGGACCAGGGAACGGGCAGCCGGTAGGAGCAGAAGGGCCCTGACCCTCCACGCCCGCGCCTCGCGCCTCTCATGGCTCCGCTTTGTCTCTCTGTCGTCATTTCCACCTGCCACTCCTCCCTGCCTTTGCTCTTTGTCTCCTCTCCTCCTTTTTCTTTGGACTCTTGTGGTTTCCTTTCCCATTCATTCCATCCCCTCTTCCCTCTTGTCATATCTCTTGATCCCTGCTCTCCTTCTCTTTCTTCTGACCCTTTCATTCTCTCCTGTCTTCTGTCTCATCCCACTCCTTTTTTTTCCTTTCTCTCCCTCTTGTCTGCCCTGTCCCATTGTTCTTCTTCTGCTCTCTCTCCCTTCACTCTCTTTTCCTCATGCCCCTCTTTCTCATTCATTCTCTTTTTTGCTTGTCACTCCTCCCTTTCTCTCCATCTTGTCTTCTTTATCCTATCATTCTTTTTCCCTTTCTCTCTCTCTCTCTCTATCCCTATGTTCTTTTCCTCCATTGACTCCTCCCTCTCTCTCGTCTGCCCTCTCCCTTTACTTCTTTTCCACTCTTCTTCTTTCTTTTCATTCCAGTTTCCTCCTCTCACTCTCACCCCATCCTGCCTTTCTTCTTATCCCCCATCTCTCTTTTTCTCTCTCTCTCTCTCTCTCTGCCAGCCAATCAGAGGCTGCCATTCCCTAATTAGTTAATCAGCCTCTGCCTTGTCAGCTGTGATTTCCTCTTCTCCTGACAGGAGGAGGAGTGCCCGGCCCCCGCACCCCCGGAGCTCTGCTCGGTTACCTAGCAGCCCGCCGCCCCCATAATTGGCTGCATTACCAGGCGCTGGCGCACAGATAACAATGGCGGCTGTGTGGACGGTGCGTGAGAGTGATGACACCGGTGTTCTGATTACGAGGGGAAGCCTCCTGTCACCTCCGTCTGATTGCTTTTTAATCTAATAGCCTCGGCTCGGCTGCCAGGACGGCGTTGGCGCCGATGTTGCCCGGGATATTGAGCTGGCTGTTAATCTCGAGGCTTAAACCCTTGCAGCGCCCTCTAATCAATAGACTAATATTGTCAAAGCCAAGGAGATTGGCAGAAAAGCCCAGGCTGGTAAAAAAAAAAAAAAAGAGAGAGAAAAGAGAGAAAAGTGACGGCTTTTAAGCTCCTCCGAAGGTATTTAGCAGAGCAGGGCACAGAAAATTGAAAAGCGTCTTTACGCTCTCGTTCACATCCGACTCTAATAAAAGCTATTTGGTGATGAATTGCAGGTCAAGACCGTAAGTGTGGGCACCCACTGGCGAACCCTCAGGGTCCACCTATGCTAAGGAGACACCATAAAAGCTTCCAGGAGGGCGTGAACCCAGTGCCACCCTGCTGCAAAGCCTTATGGGTAAGAGAGTTTGGCAGTTATTGAAGGAGCCACACCCTGTGAAAGCCCTCATCTTCTCCTCTGTGCAATATGGGAAAAGCACCTCACAGACGTTAACACTGCTTTTACAAATCCAATTCCTAATGACATATAACAGACCCCTGTGCTTTGCATTTGTCATTCCAACAGATGGTGCATCACAAACTTTAGCAATGCTTTTACGAATCCTATTCCAAATGGCATATAACAGAAACATTTGCATTGCATTTGTTATTCCAACAGATGGTGCATCACAGACATTAATACTGGTTTTATGAATTTATACCAAATGGCATACGAGTATATCAGACACATATACTGCTTTGCATTTGCCATTCCAACAGATGATGCATTAAAAAAATTAGCATTGCTTTTACAAATTCAATTCCTAATGACATATAACAGCCACATATGTGCTTTGTATTTGTTATTCCAACAGATGGTGCATCACAAACTTTAGCAATGCTTTTACGAATCCTATTCCAAATGGCATATAACAGAAACATTTGCATTGCATTTGTCATTCCAACAGATGGTGCATTACAAAAATTAGCATTGCTTTTACAAATCCAGTTCCTAATGACATATAACAGACACATATAAGCTTTGCATCTGTCATTCCAACAGATGGTGCATCACAGACATTAGTGCTGCCTTTTACGAATCCCATTCCAAATGGCATATAACAGAAACATTTGCATTGCATTTGTTATTCCAACAGATGGTGCATCACAGACATTAATACTGATTTTATAAACCTATACCAAATGGCATATATCAGACACATATACTGCTTTGCATTTGCCAATCCAACAGGTGGGGCATTACAAAAATTAGCGTTGCTTTTATGAATCCCATCCTTAATGACATATAACAGACACATATGCTTTGCATTTGTCATTCCAACAGACGGTGCATCACAGACATTAGCATTGCCTAATATGAATCCCATTCCAAATGCCATATAACAGAGACATACACATTGCCTGATGCACTGCAAACGTTAACGCTGAGATCTACGTTGATGACTTACACTTCAATCCATCTTAGACAAGTAGCACAGCTTGTAACAGACTAAACTAAGAATATTTAAAATATTTCTTATTACTGGTTTAAAGTATCTTATAAGGACTGGACACTTGTATTTCTCACAAATGTAGTAAATGTACTCATTTGCTTTACATATTTAACTTTAACAGAGAGTTTACTCACTGGCACTACTGATACTGTGTATATAAAGCAATTTTCCCAATCCGCTAAACATATGGACTGAGCTTGCTTTGCTTCATTTGACACACACTGTTCGTAACTACTATACAATCTTTCTCTCTATATATAAAACGACAAAACGTCCAGCGTCCAGCTGTGCCCGGGTATCACTTGGCAACAGCCATCAGGTAACCACAACAATATCTTTTAAAAAGCAGTTACTGTACTTTGAATTAATTAAACCTAAGCTGAATTCTTCTTCTTTGGATGAGGAGGGTTTAGAAAGTTTGAAAAGAGAAAAAGAAAGGCAGGCTTAAATGTCGAATGAGCAGAGACGGTAGGCAACAAGAAGCACAAAGAGCAGACAAGTTCACCTGATAGTTAAGGACCGGACTCCATAAACATTCATAAACTCATAGAAAACAGGAGATCAGTCAGCAGCTCCTTAGCATTTGCATCTGGCGGTGACAGCGTTCGAGTCTCCACCAAGTTTTGGCCCAAATTGTTTTAAGATGACCATCATGCCAGTGCATTACATCTTCAGTCTTTAGTTTCCAGACGTTTATAGAGTATTCGAGTTTGACAGACAAACCTTCTTTCTGTTGTGACTGGTTGTTTTAATAATGTTTTGTGGCTTTTCCAGTAACTTTCTGGAACTTGATGACAACCCTATGAATGGTCCTATTGTGTGCCGTTTAGGCCTCCAGGCTTAGGGCACAATCATTTCAGGTGGGTGGAGCTCAGGCTATGATCAATAATGATGGGTGGAGCTCAGAATATTACAACTAGTGATGGGCGTGGCTAAACATGTCAGTGTGGGTGTGGTCTTAGGGTACTATCATTTCAAGTGGGTGGAGCTCAGGCTATTATCAATAATGATGGGTGTTTTTAGGTGTGGTCTGTGCTAGAAGGTTTGGCCAGTAGCATGTCTTATCAGTTTGGGTGTGGCTAAAGGCATTATTAATCAAGATGGGTGGAGCTCAGAATAGTAAAAATAATGATGGGTGTGGCGAGACATGATCTGTGTTGGAAGGTTTGGCCAATAGCATGTCTTGGCAGTGTGGGTTTGGTCTTATGGCACTTCAGGTGGGTGGAGCTCAGGGTATTAGCAATAATGATGGGTGTGGTTTGGTGTGGTCTGTGCTGGAAGGTTTGGCCATTTGCATGTCTCATCAGTGTGGGAGGGGCTGAAGGCATTATAATTCAAGGTGGGTGCAGCTCTGAATATCAATAATAATGATAGTTTTGGAGAGATGTGGTCTGTGCTGGAAGGTTTGGCCAATAGCATGTCTTATTAGTGTAGGTGTGGTCTTAGTGCACCTAATCATTTCAGGTGGGTGGAGCTCAGGCTATTTTAAATGATGGGTGTGGTTAGGTGTGGTCTGTACTCGAAGGCTTGGCCAATAGAATGTCTTATCTATGTGGGGGTGTGGCTAAAGGCATTACCATTCAAGGTGGGTGGAGCTCAGGCTATCAATGATGGGTGTGGTAAGTGGTGGTCTGTGCTGTGATTTACAGCTTGATGAATTCAGGGATGGCTGTGGTTTACAATGTGCAGTGAGAGAAGTGAGCCTAAGAAAGGCACTTTATATGAAATCAGTGTTGAATATTTTCGTGTGAGGCTTTCAACTTCATTTATTGTTGTTTAACACAGAGCTATGGAAGCAAAGTATGAAGTTAAAATGGATGGTTTTGTAAAAGAACTGTGAAGGGCACTATAGAAAATAAATAATGTTTCAATTAAGCTGTTTGCAGTTTCATCTAAAATATAAACATATTCAACAACATGAATCTAAAAAGAAAACACAATAAAGAAAGAAATAAAAACAACAGACGCTATAGTGACACTATGACAAGGTCCTGTGTGGCGGCCATCAGCTGGTGGTCACCCAGGGGGTGCACCTTGCATTGCCATTCAGGTGGCAGCGTGGCAGGCTCCCTATTCAATTCTCTTTATCTTGCCTGTTTTATTGAATCCCTCGTCAGACCACCAGCTCCAATATGCCCAGCGCCCCCCCCCAAGCTGGGGAGTCGGCCGCAATCTTGTTCGGCGGTTTGAACAGTTTTCCCCTGATACAGAGAAATCAATTCCGTGAGTTAGTCAACACTGAAATGTGACAGCATCCGTGGAAAAAAAATGAGAAAGGAGACGCAGGCCTCTGGAAGGAACAACAGCTGAGCGCCAATTCACTGCTGTCTGGAGGTGATGGCGGGGGGGGGGGGGGGTGGGGGGGGGGCCCGGGGTCTCCAAATCTAGTATTAGAAAGGTAAATGGCTGCCTCTCGGAGAAGGGAGAGCAGATGAGGTCTGCCCATCTTGGTAACATCAGGTTGAATGCTTATCTGAGTACAGAATGGACCCTCCAGGAATGTGCCAGGCTTAACATGGCACTGGGGGTAGGGGTGCCTGAGCCTTCGCACCCACACTCCTCCTCCTGTGGGTAGAGTGTTGACAGATGCTGTCTAGCAGGTGATTTGACTTTCTCCTTGTGTTCTTATGCCACCCCTGATTTTCTCCAGTTGGGGTTCTGAAAGACGCTATACAGAGTTTGATTAATCTCTTGTTATGATCTGAGTGCACTCATAAAAGAGGCATGAGGTCTCTAACAAGATACATAAAGCAGCTCTAGCCCAGCTAGAAACTGGCCTCACCCCAGGCAGCCCAATCCTAAACGCTACTGGCAGGCTTTGACCTGCCTGGGTCCCAAAAATTAGAAGCAGGCTGTAGAAATTGAAAAATATATGAAATGCCCAAAACAGATCAACATACCCTTCAAGGGAGAGTCTTCTCAGAAATAGGCCTCACCCCAGGTAGCAGTCCGCAAGCTTTACTGGCAGTCCCAAAACTAGGGAATAGGCTTTTGAAGTTCAAAAAAGATCCAAATTCCCTTCGAGGGATAAGAAGTCCAGCCTTCCCAGGAATAGGCCTCACCCCAGGCAGCCTGACCCCAGACTCAAAAGGCTTTTATGATTTGAAATCCTTTTGCATCTTCCTCAATCATCAAGCGCTCATGTTGTTTGGTTTATGGTCCTGTATCTGGTTATGCCATTTATTTTTCATTTTTCTGTGTACATCCCTAGTTGTTTAATTTTTTGCCCCATTTTGAGTGCCATTTTGTTTTCATAGCAGTGGCTGCTATGTTTGAGTCCTGGCATTAGGACAGCTGATCATGACCAGGGAGTAGTTGATGCAATGGGTTAAAGGGTTGGCTGAAGGTGCACATTCACTTCCAAGTTGTGGACAGAAAACCCTTTTTCAAAATGACTTTTTGCTTAAGCTGTTTTGTTTTGTCATCCTGGCTCTGACTTATGTAAGTGTGGGTGTGGCTTAGCGCATTAGCATTCCAAGTAGGTGGAGCTCAGGATATTAATAATAGTGATGGGCGTGGTTAAATGTGGTCTCTGCTAGAAGGTTTAGCCAATAGTATGTCCTGTCAGTGTGGGTGTGACTAAAGTCATTATCATTCCAGGTGGGTGGAGCTTTGAATATTAATAATGATGTGTGTAGTTAGACAACATCTGTGCTATAAGGTTTGGCCAATAGCATATCTTGTCAGTGTGGGTGTGGCTTAGGGGTCTGTTATTTAAGGTAGGTGGAGCTCAGGATAGTATTAATAATGATGGGTGTGGTTAGACGTGGTCTCTGCTAGAAGGTTTGGCCAATAGCATACTAAAGTCATTATCATTCCAGGTGGGTGTAGCTCTGAATTATAATAATAATGGGTGTGGTCAGACGGATTCAGTGCTAAAAGGTGTCCATGATTTAAAGCTCGATGGATTCAAGGATGGCTGTGGTTTACAACACGCAGTGTCAGAAGATCAGGTGTGGTTAAAAGTGTCAGTCAGTTATTTTCCTGCCTGCTATATCCTAGCACAGGGTCACAGGGGTCGGCTGGAGACAATCCCAGCCAGCACAGGGTGCAAGGCTGGAACAAATCCCCGGGTAGGGCACTAGCCCACCACAGGAGATACACACACACACACCAAGCACACACTTTTTAGGATCGCCAATGCACATAACCTGCATGTCTTTGGACTGTGGGAGGAAACACAGACACGGGGAGAACATGCAAACTCCACGCAGGGAGGACCCTGATGCGAACCCAGGTCTCCTTACTGCAAAGCAGCAGCGCTACCACTGCACCACCATGACGCCCATTGGTTAGAAGTGTCCCTAAGAAGGGCACTATATAAAATAAAAGTTAGTTATAAATGTCCCAGGCTTACAAATCAGTGGTGACAGGTTTATTCTTCTTTCCCACAGAGTGAGGAGAAGCTCTATACAAAGTAAAAATGCTTGGTTTTGTAACATTCTCAAAGAGCCATGAAAGGCACCGTATAAAATAAAGAATGTTTCTTGTCTCCACTTTGTTATCTTTCAAGGCTCTTTAAAATGTATTTTTGTTCCACACACTTGTCACTCAGCCAGATACCTCCATAAAGATTTCCAGGTCTGAAGTATTCATTATGTTAGGCTGTAGTTCTCACTTCTGTAAGTTTTTACTGTTGGTGCTCACTGGAAAGGCGCTATATAATGGGCAATAAAGTTTGATTGACTAAAACGGCAAACATGTTGGTCCACATATCTCCACGAGCACAAAGAATAAGCAAAGTAAGCTGGCATAGGCACGGTGGTGCCACTTGTGCCTCCTGTCCCCAGCTGGCATCTACAGAGGGGAGCCTAATGTTCTGTAAAGCCGCCTGACTGCCTGATTCATCATCTCCTTGTCGTTTTTACTCTCCAGACCATATGGCCAAGTGGAGGATTTCTTTTCTGTGTCCCTTGTTATTTTCTAAATCCCTGAATCCCTCTGTCCTGAGCATTTTGCCCAGTTGCCCCCCTGGCCTTGGTGCATGCTCCTTGCCATGGAGATTTTCCCATTGGTTTTACCACACATAAGGCACTGGTTGACCCAGCAGGGGGAGCTGTACACTGGAGAGCAGGTCATTTTTGGGGGGTGACAACAATGACACTTTAACATTTCCAGCTCTTACCATGCAAGTGAGGTGATTCCTGCCACAATGAAGCAGAAAAAGTGGAGCAGGGCACACCCAAGGCAGCCCGGCCCCAACTCAAATAGCAGGCTCCTGGCCTGCACAGGCCCAAGAATAGGGCTTTTAAATATGAACACATGCAGAAAGGAGAAGAGGGACAACAAAACCAACCTTCCTTTAAATACTCAAGAAAAGGTCATTTTTAGGTTTTAGTCAGTGCCTCATCTCAGCATAAGTGTAATGTCATGTATTTGTGTTCTTTCTTATATTATTGTGTTTTGAGTATTATTTATCCATCCATCCATTATCCAACCTGCTATATCTTAACTACAGGGTCACAGGAGCCAATCCCAGCCAACACAGGGCGCAAGGCAGGAAACAAACCCCAGGCAGGGCACCAGCCCACCGCAGGACACACACACACACCCAGCACACAATAGGGACAATTTAGAATCGCCAATGCACCTCACCTGCATGTCTTTGGACTGTGGGAGGAAACCCACACAGATACGGGGAGAACATGCAAACTTCGAACCCGGATCTCCTAAGTGCGAGGCAGCAGCGCTACCCACTGCGCCACCGTGCCACCCGAGTATTATTTAGTTATTAATTATTTGTTATGTATATATTTTATTTTTGTATTATTGCAGGTTAGGTGCATTGGCAATTCTAAATTGTCCCTAGTGTGTGCTTGGTGTGTGGTGTGTGTGTGTGTGCGGTGGGCTGGCACCCTGCCCGGGGTTTGTTTCTTCCCTTGCGCCCTGTGTTGGATGGGATTGGCTCCAGCAGACTTCTGTGACCCTGAAGTTAGGATATAGCGGGTTAGATAATGGATGGATGTATTAACATTAACTCCCCTGTATGTAGAGTTTTAGGGGCCACCATGATGTTTCCAGGATTTGAGGCCTCAAAAAAAACAGAATTTTACATAAAGGCAAAACAAAAGCAGAATTACAAAACAATAGAAAGTTAGTGAGCAATTAAAATAATAAATTATTCAAGAAACATGGGCAATAACCCCAGTTGAACCATAACAAAGTGGAAAAGTGGGCGTGGCTTTATTGTCTGATTTCTGCATTCATGTGGGTGTGGTTTAGAGCAGTATAATTCCTGGTGGGTGGGGCTGAGAAGTTTCAGGAAGATTATGGACGGAGTCAGACGTGGCCTATGTGTTAGAAGGTGTGGCCAACACCGTTTTACAATAGTGTGGGTGTGTCTTAAGGCATACTAATTCATGGTGGGTGGGGTTCAGGATTATAAGATTAATAATGTGCATGTGTACTCTGTGTTAGGAGGCGTGGCCATCAGCATTTCAAGTCAGTGTGGGTGTGGCTTATTGTATTATAATTCCAGGTAGGTAGGGCTCAGGCACTTCTGGAAAAGTATAGGTATGGTCAGATGTGGTCCGTTCTAGAAGGAGGGTGGGGTTCAGGATTATCAGGATAAGGATGGCAGCAGTTAGATGGGCATGATGAGGTCAAGATGAGTTCAGTTTGTAACAAGCAGTGCAAGAAGTGATATATGTGAGTGGGCATGATGTAAATGCCTGATTCCTGCATGAGTGTAGGTGTGGTTCCAGCTGGGTGGTGGGGGGGGCGGCATAGAAACGGCAAGAAAATAATGGGCATGGTCAGATGTGCTCTGTGTTAGAAGGTGTGGCCAACA
>JANRMT010062861.1:10310069-10322795 GCA_026402145.1 Polypterus bichir lapradei | reverse complement strand
CCACGGAAGACAACAGTGGTGGATGATCGCAGAATCATTTCCATGGTGAAGAGAAACCCCTTCACAACAGCCAACCAAGTGAACAACACTCTCCAGGGGGTCGGCGTATCGATATCCAAGTCTACCATAAAGAGAAGACTGCATGAAAGTAAATACAGAGGGTGCACTGCAAGGTGCAAGTCACTCATAAGCCTCAAGAATTGAAAGGCTAGATTGGACTTTGCTAAAGAACATCTAAAAAAGCCAGCACAGTTCTGGAAAAACGTTCTTTGGACAGATGAAACCAAGATCACCCTCTACCAGAATGATGGCAAGAGAAAAGTATGGAGAAGGCGTGGAACAGCTCATTATCCAAAGCAGCCAGATGAATTCTGAGGTGTTCAGAGACATACTGTCTGCTCAAATCCAGCTAAATGCCGTCAAATTGATTGGGCGGCGGGTGTTTCATGATACAGATGGACAATGACCCAAAACATACAGCCGAAGCAACTCAGGAGTCTATTAAAGGAAAGAAGTGGAAAATTCTTGAATGGCCACCTGATCAGTCACCTGATCTTAACCCAATTGAGCATGCATTTCACTTGTTGAAGACTAAACTTCGGACAGAAAGGCCCACAAACAAACAGCAACTGAAAGCCGCTGCAGTAAAGGCCTGGCAGAGCATTAAAAAGGAGGAAACCCGGCATCTGGTGATATCCAGGAGTTCAAGACTTCAGACTGGCATTGCCAGCAAAGGGTTTTCAACCAAGTATTAGAAATGAACATTTTATTTCCAGTTATTTAATTTGTCCAATTACTTTTAATCCCCTGAAATGAAGGGATTTTGTTAAAAAAATACTTTAGTTGCCTCACATTTTTATGCAATCTTTTTGTTCAACCCACTGAATTAAAGCTGAAAGTCTGCACTTCAACTGCACCTGAGTTGTTTAATTTGAAATTCATTGTGGTAATGTACAGAACCAAAATTAGAAAAAAGTTGTCTCTGTCCAAATATTTATGGACCTAACTGTAGATAGATAGATAGATACTGGGACAGATACAACTTGAAGCTGCCACCATACAGACCCTCTTCCATAAAGTAAGGTCAAAGGGATGAGGGATTGTGCGTCATTCTTTAGGGTGGGAGGGGCTTTTAAATTTGTCACCTCTTTGTGGTGGACATGTTGCAAAATTAAATGAGTCATAGGGAACTGATCTTGTCATATTGGGTCCTTTGCTGCACCAATCACTAATCCACCTGAGGGTCCAGTTCATCCCACCAGACCTGTCACTAGTCGAGATTTTAGATTTTGTTGTTAAGAGAATTTGCATGACAGTGAAACATAAAATCAATAAACTCCTTTTCAGTGTTTTAAATCCCAAATCACTGTTGTTGTCAGGCTCCACCCCTGAACAGTCATTTTCAGTGTTTTTTGCCCTGGCTCCTCCCATCACATGACTGCAACCTAATTATCATTGGTAGGCAGTTGAAGAGGATGGGTGGGGCCAAACTGCTTATGAAAGGAGAAACTAAAGGTGAAGGAGGGAGGGGCTAAGGGAGGAGTTAAGGGAGAAGCTGAAGATAAATATTAACGAGAGACAGGCACTGGAAGCCGAGTCTACAGCAAGTCTTCATGAACTTCAGAGGTTCTGCTCCCTTTGGCTTCACTTACAAATTTCGAGGCTTGGAGTCTTTAGGAAGCTCTGTCTCCTTTATTATCACTTACAAAGCTCAGCCCCAACCATTTAGTGTTCAGTAAACTTTGGACCTCACATTTGTCTTTCGCTTAATGCACATTCAAGCTTGAAACCCAAAGGCATCCTTCATGCAATGGATAGCCAAGTATAGACCCCAGATTCATCCCTCAATTAGTGGCCAGTCAGCTTTGGACTTATTTCTCACCTGTCCAGTAACGAGTTTCAGACTCCAGGGTCATTTTATAGCCTACAGTACCATCAGGTGTGGACCCCAGGATTATCCTTCATTTAATGGATACTCTGGTTTGGACTTGTTTTTCACTTGTCCAGTGGGTAGTTTTGGACTCCAGGGTCACTTTTTCAGACTAGAGGACACTCAAGTGTGGACCCCATGTTTATCGTTCATCGTCTAATTTACATTCAGGCTTGGACCCCCAGGTTTGTTCTTCACTTAGTGGAAGGTGGAGTTTGGACCCAAGGATCACCTTTTATCATCTAATAGACAGTCAGGTTTGGAACCCGGGGTTTATGCTTCATATTCAAATGGGCATTCAAGTTGAGACCCTTGATTCCTCCTTCACCAGGTGGGGCAGTTGGCTTTGAACTACACACCAGTTCCTGATCCGCTCGGCGTCCACAGTCATTTTCCATTCCGCACTTGCCCCCTTTCGGGTCCTCCCAACCCCCACCTCTGTCCTCCCAGACAGCTCTGAAGCCCCTCGCTCGCTCATTGCTCATTCGCCTCCACCCGCCGTTTCCGCGGCGCCCGCCCAGCGCTCGGCCCATTTTAATTACACACTGGGTAATTTCCAAGAGTAATTATTCTTGCATTTCATCCCCATTTGCCGATAACCTTTCGTGACCGTATCTCTTCTTGCAGCGAGCGCGGCGCGGGATGACGCTCTCCCCCACCGGTGCAATAACACAACACGCTGGCAAAATGGTTTTCTATTTTTAAAGTTAGAATCAAAAAGACAAGAAACTTAGCAGGCGAGGCTCGAGAGCGCATGGCGGTCGTCCGCAGGCCCACGGGGGCTTCAAACTGAATTAATGAGATTTGAACTCCCCTTTTACCGGAGCCCTGATTACTACTTAGTGACATTCCGCGGCTGGCTCTCTTCACCCAGCGTGCGTTAATTGCTACTTTATAGAGCGCCTTGCAGAGCTTTCAGTGTGCGAAGTCTTTGCTGTGAAGAGTGGGCCTGAAGTCGATGAAACTTTGTGGAATCTCAACCTCACTTGCCGCCACCTTCCTCCTCCTCTGCTTTCTTTTTCCGTCAATTTAAGGTCAACGATTTCTTTTGGCGAATGTAACGTGCGTGTGAAGGGCTTTGGGACTGCGCTTCCTACTAAAGGCGCTATAAAAATACGCAGTGGAGGCCTGAGCGCTCAACAATGATTAACTCTGGAACTTCTATTGAGTCCGCTCATCCGCCTCTGTGCATAATGAGCACATATGGAGGCGATTGTAACGTACATGTTACAATTTGGGACTGCACGTACTATTAAAGGCGCTATATAAGATAGATAGATAGATAGATAGATATGAAAGGCAGTATATGATAGATAGATAGATAGATAGATAGATGTGAAAGGAACTATATAACAGATAGATAGATAAATAGATAGATAGATAGATATGAAAGACACTATATAGATAGATAGATAGATAGATAGATACATAGATGTGAAAGGAACTATATAACAGATAGATAGATAGATAGATAGATAGATAGATAGATAGATAGATAGATAGATAGATAGATAGATATGAAAGGCACTATATAGATTGATAGATAGATAGAAAGGCACTATATAATAGATAGATAGATAGATACATACATACATACATACTTTATTAATCCCAAGGGGAAATTCACATACTCCAGCAGCAGCATACTGATAAAGAACAATATTAAATTAAAGAGTGATAACAATGCAGGTATAACAGACAATAACTTTGTATAATGTTAACGTTTACCCCCCGGGTGGAACTGAAGAGTCGCATAGTGTGGGGTCTCCTCAGTCTGTCAGTGGAGCAGGATGGTGACAGCAGTCTGTCGCTGAAGCTGCTCCTCTGTCTGGAGATGATCCTGTTCAGTGGATGCAGTGGATTCTCCATGACTGACAAGAGCCTGCTCAGTGCCCGTCGCTCTGCCACGGATGTCAAACTGTCCAGCTCCGTGCCTACAATAGAGCCTGCCTTCCTCACCAGTTTGTAAGGTGTGAGTCGTCCCTCTTCTTTATGCGGCCTCCCCAGCACACCACCGAGTAGAAAAGGGCGCTCGCCACAACCATCTGGTAGAACATTTGCAGCATCTTATTACAGATGTTGAAGGACGGCAGCCTTCTAAGGAAGTATAGTCGGCTCTGTCCTCTCTTACACAGAGCATCAGTATTGGCAGTCCAGTCCAATTTATCTTCCAGCTGCACTCCCAGGTATTTATAGGTCTGTACCCTCTGCACACAGTCACTTCTGATGATCACGGGGTCCATGAGGGGCCTGGGTCTCCTAAAATCCACCACCAGCTACTTGGTTTTGCTGGTGTTCAGGTGTAAGTGGTTTGAGTCGCACCATTTAACAAAGTCCTTGATTAGGTTTCTATACTCCTCCTCCTGCCCACTCCTGATGCAGCCCATGATAGCAGTGTCGTCAGCAAACTTTTGCACGTGGCAGGACTCCGAGTTGTATTGGAAGTCCGATGTATGTCGGCTGAACAGGACCAGAGAAAGTACAGTCCCCTGTGGTGCTCCTGTGTTGCTGACCACAATGTCAGACCTGCAGTTGCCGAGACGCACATACTGAGGTCTGTCTGTAAGATAGTCCATGATCCATGCCACCAGGTATGAATCTACTCCCCTCTCTGTCAGCTTGTCCCTGAGGAGCAGAGGCTGGATGGTGTTGAAGGCGCTAGAGAAATCCAGAAACATAATTCTTACAACACTACTGCCTCTGTCCTTGACTACACACAGTAGTGGGCTAAGTCCTCAAAACTGACTTCCTATGGACCTTCTATTGAGCCAACTCATCTGCCTCTGCTCACAATGCAGACATATGGAGGCGATTGTAATAAAAATGTGAAGGGCTTTGAGACTGCACTTCCTACTAATGGCGCTATAAAAACACAGTGGAGGGCTGAGCGCTCAACAATGATTAGCTCTGGAACTTCTACTGAATCCACTCATCTGCCTCTGCGCTTAATGAGCACATACGGAGGCGACTGTAACGTACGTGTAAAGGGTTTTGGGACTGCACGTACTATTTTTTTTTTTTTTTATTAATTTTATTACAATCCATACAAAGCAATCAAGTTTTTACAAAGAGAAAAATTAAGAACAGATCGATCCCCACCCCTGAGAGAGAGAGCAAGCCAAACGGCGTTAAATTTAAGGCTTGGAGACATACCTAAATTAATAAATTCTCTGTGCCATGCACGTACTATTAAAGGCGCTATATAAACACACAGTAGTGGGCTATGTCCTCAAAACTGACTTATTGTGGACCTTCTATTGAGTCAGATCCTCAACTTTTGCCCGTAATATCAATATATGGAAGCGATTGTAACTGAGCTTACTCTTAAAGGTGATATACAGTGTGGAACGAGCCCCGGACACAGACAGACGGACATCGTAACGTCACCCAACACATGTTTATTATTTACAATATTTGAATGCACAACCCAGTGCTTCCAGCACCAATCCCCCAAAGTCCAGGCCTCATAGTCCAATGCCTGCCTTCTCTTCTCCAACAGGACTTTGTCCACTCCTCGCCCAACTCCAGTCATCGAATGAAGGGAGGCGGCCCCTTTTATACAAGCCCAGATGGGCTCCTGGTGCTTCCTGACACTACTCCGCGGGCACTCCCCTGTGTGGCGGAAGTGCCGGCTGCACACCCGGAAGCCCTCCGGGTGTCCCCAGTCTTCTTCTCCCCAGCACTTCCTGGTGTGGCGGAAGTGCTGAGGTCCAGGGCTCTTCAGGCACTGGGGCGCCCCCTGGCGGTGATCACGGGCCCCTACAGGGTTGAGCTTCCAAGCTCTGCACCTGTGGTCCCCAGTGCAACCAGGGCAGTCGCCCCCTCATGGTCTGGAGGAGATGCAAGCCCTCCTCCGGTTCTCCTGGGCGTCCCGGCTGGGTACCACCCCCAGCCGTCCGCCACAACAGACACGTAGTCGCAGGCTGAGTCCTAAGCACTGAATTCTTGAGGAACGTCAATTGAGCCGATTCACCCGCTTCTGCTCACAATGTCTGTACTGTATGTGTAAAGTGCTTTAGAGATGTGCTTACTGTGAAAGGCGCTATAAAACACACAGTCACGTGTTGACTCTTAAATATACTCTTGGAAATGCAGCCGAGTCAGATCACGTGCGACTGCTCATAATGTTGATATATGGAAGCGACAGTAAAGCGCTATTTGACTGTCTCTGCTATTAAAGATGCCGTGCAAACACACAGTCGCAGGCTGAGTCCTCAATACAGTCTTCCTGTGGACCTTCGATTGAGTCCGCTCACCAGCTTTTGTTGACAATGTAGACATATGGAAGTGATCTGAATGTTCACGTAAAGTGCTTTGGGACTACACTTACTATTGAAGGCGCTATATAAACACACAGTGGGCCCTCAACACTGGCTTCCCGTGTACCTTCTATTGAGTCAGCTCACCAGCTTCTGTTCATAATGCCGATATATGGAAGTGATCTGAATGTTCATGTGAAGTGCTTTGGGACTACACTTACTATTGAAGGCGCTATACAAACACACAGTAGTGGGCTAAGACCTCAGCACTGACGTCCCGTGGACCTTCTATTGAGTTAGCTCATCTACCTCTGCTCACAGTGTGGACATATGGAAGTGATTGTAACATAAATGTAAAGGGCTTTGTGATTGCACTTACTATTAAAGGCGCTATATACAGTAAAACACACTGGGCCCTCAACACTGACTTCCTGTGGGCCTTCTATTGAGTCAGCCCCTCAGCTTCTGCTCATAATGTCGATACATGGAAGTGATTGTAACGTACATACAAAGTACATTGGGGCGGCACTTGCTACTGAAGGCACTATACATACACACACAGTCGCAGGCTGGGTCCTCAGCACTGACTTCTTGGGGAACTTCAGTTAAGCCTGTTCACCTGCTTCTGCTCACAATGTCTGTAGTGTATGTGTAAAGAGCTTCAGAGATGTGCTTACTATGAAAGGCGCTATATAAACACGCAGTCACGTGTTGACTCTTAAACATTCACTTATTGCGCAACTGTGGTTGAGTCGGATCACGTGCGACTGCAGATATTTGGAAGCAACAGTGAAGCGCTTTGGGCCAGGGCTTACTCTTAAAGGCGCTATACAAACACACAGCCAAGGGTTGAGTCCTCAGCCATGAGTTCTTCATAAACTTCCACTGAGTCAGCTCACCATCTTCTGCTCCCAATAAAAGTATATGGAAGCGACTGTAAGGAATTATTAAAGGCACTATAAAAACACAGTGGTTCAGTCTTCACCATGGACTCTCTCAGGGACCCTCAACTGAATCACATCACCAGTCATTCCTCACAACGGAGGAGTCTAATAAATGATGGAAGAGCTTTCAAACTGTGTTTTCTGTTAAAGGCGCCATAAAAATACAGAGTCGCAAGTCTGCTAGTTCCGTGACTGAGACCTGGCAGGTAAGATGACTTTCTCAGGGAAATAAAAGGAGTCTGACCGTCATGTTTTATATAGCGTCTTTCAGGGTGAATATCCTCTCAAGGCACTCTACAGGTTTAATACAACTGTTTTCATATGTCTATTAATTGAGCCCTGGCAAGATAAAAGAGAATTGCTGGTGGGCAGGGCCGGATTAAGTTGGGTGCTATTGATGCTGCAGCATTAGGCCCATTCCTGAAATAGGCCCAGATGAAAACAGATGAGAATTTTCCGGAAGTTGAACAGTTTTCCTTTGCTATATTAACCTCAAAATAATTCTTAGAATGAAATTTGGAGTCCGACTTTCGGACGCCTAGACACAGCATTACTTATTATACAGTTACTGTTGTTCTTTGCGCTGTGACGTAACTATAACGTTGTTGTGTTTATTGTTAACCGAAGATTTCAAGTTAATGCTACCAATTTTACATTAAACAGTTTACTTAGTAATTTAGCTGCATTTTTTGCAATATCTTGGGGATTCTTGCCACTTTATTATTGTTTGGTAAGTGCCGCGTAATAAATATTTCACCTTGAGAGTTAGTTGTACAGTAAAAATCCATGGCTATTTAAATGGTTATCTGTAAAGGTAAAACTAAAAGCCGACCCTCGGGCCCAGCATGGATGTTTAGAATTTTTAAAATCCTCGACAGGATTCTGGTCTATTATGAAATTTAAATCATGGACAAATTTTTACCCTCATGAGCCTGAACTGAGTCACTTTGACCCAATGTCTCTGCAAATTCATTTTTTCTTACTCTGTTTCCTAAGAGAATTGTGAAATTTTGTGTATTTCATTGTTAGGTTTTCTGCATTAAGTGCACTTTTCAGACAATTGCTATTGAATGTTGACGTTACATAGTTTGATGTTAATCTCGAGTTGTTACGATACTACGTCGTTATTATTATTCATGTTCAATAAAGGATGGCTGGTTGCGTCGCAAGCAATTAAGACTCCTTGGTCGGTCTGAGTGCGCATGTGCGGTGAGTGTCAAATGCACAGGCACCAATGCCGAGAAAAAATAGGCCCTGCAGCATCAGGCCCAATTTCGTCTTAATCCGGCCCTGCTGGTGGGAACAAAACTGCGGGTTATTTTTATTTTATAGTGCCTTTCCTAGTTCACAATGAAATTCAGCTGTTTAAATAATACTCCACTTTGAGCCATGGCAGGTGGGGATACATGGGGTCAGTGACGGGTTTGAACCTACTACTTACTAATGTACGATGTCAACTGCTACTGCTGGCTGCCTCTTTTTATAGCGACTTTCACAGGGAAAGTCATCGCGGGTCAAATGAACGCACGACTCCAACTGTGCAGTAAATGAACGCTGCGAGTCCATTCAAAGCTCCTTCTTGAAAGGGTCCTAGAAAGGTCCAGGGGATCAAGCTTGTGACTTCGATGGCTCTTGCACCGTCTGCAGTTTTTTGGGGAAACACAGATGTACCCTCCCTGCCGCTGAATTTGAGTAAAGATGAATCGGGCGCACCTAGAAGGGTGGGACGGGGCGTGTCTAGTGACGTACGCTGGGCAGGGCGTGCTAGGCGGGAAGCGTATGGGCGGAGCTTGTTGGGCGGGAAGTGCTCCCGTGGTGACATTGGGCGGGGCATATTAGGCGGGAAGCGCACTGGTCGGTGTTGTTGAAAGGGGCGTGCTGGGCGCGAAGGGCACAGGCGGGGAGGTTGGGCGGGGCATACTAGGCGGGAAGCGAAATGGTCGGTGGTGTTGGACTGGGCGTGCTGGTCGGGAAGCGAAATGGTCGGTGGACTTGGACTGGGCGTGCTGGGCGGGAAGCGCACAGGCGGTGATGCCGGGCAGATTGCGGACGCAACGCCTTTAATGAATTCCTTACGACTGTAAACGAGATCATTAGCAAGCTTCGGGGAAAGGTGAGGAAGTTTTTTTTAAAATATTAATTCTTAATAAATGCCTCGCAATGATTGAAGGCTCGGCAGCAGATGGGATAATTATTTTTAACAATCCCGGTAATCACCCCCGCTTGGAAAACATTGCACACTAAACCGTATTAGCCTCATAAACTGCAGCTTCTTATAAATCCATTAAGTGGACGTGCGCTGGGATTTCGGCAGGCGGCTGTGCTGCTGCCTTACCGTGCCGCTTGAAAAAGGCTGCATGAGACAGGTTTTTTTTTTTTTTTTTAGTTAAAAAATGCAGTGATTTGTACATGTTCTATGTCATTAAGATGAAATGTTAACTTGGCTTTTTTAATAATAGGAGGAGTTGGGTTCTTGCTCCATAAATCCATCATTTCCCATTCCATCTTCTGCTTGCTAGATTAAATGTCTTTACTAAATCACCTCGTGCCACGGAAGGGATTTTAATTAAAAGTAAAATAAATAAATAAATTAAATAAATAACATTTATATCTTTAGCATTGCTTGCTGAAGTTGACCTGAAACGCAAAACTTTTTTTTTTTCCTTAAAAGATTAAGCGGCGGTGCCAGCGTAGTACTTTTGCAGCACTGCAATTAATAAAGACATTAATCACACCGACCCGACCTGCTGGGGCAACAGATGCTTGGGAGCCACAGGTCTGGGATCCAGCGGTTAATGCCACGTGTGCTCCTGGAAAACAGTGGGAAAAAAATGTGACCAACGAGTGCTGGCACAGCATTCACGGTACAAGGCGCTATATAAGATCACACGCTCGTTGGTTGCATTTAAGTCGTCGTATCGATAAGGAAAAACTGTAAGGGGGCACGCAAGGGTCGTTATGCACAGAGCCATAAAATACTCAGTGCCAGATTAAGACCATAACTTCTTAAAGAACTGCTACTGAGTCAGATCGTCTCCTTCTGCGAACAATATAGATATGTGAAAGCGGGTGCAATTTACATGTAAAGGGAATGGGGACAGCGCCGGCTATTAAAGACACTATAAAAACACGCAGTCGCAGGTTGAGTCCTCGTTATTGATTTCCTCCGCGACTGCTATTGAGTCAGGTTATCAGTCTCTCCTCACAATGTGGATATATGGAAGCGACTGTAGTGTTTGGGGACTGCGCTTACTGTCCAAGGCACTACAAAAGACACAGTCGCAGGTTGAGTCCCAGTTTACTTCTGGTGGAATTTCAATTAAGTGTAAAAATCTTTAGGACTTTGCTTACTAATAAAGGCAATATAAAAGCATGCAGTCGTAGGCTGAGTCCTCAGCACTTGTAGGACCTCCGTTGAGTTCATTCATCAACTTCTACATGCAAAATAGAGATATATGGAAAGAACTGCCAAGCACTCTGCAGCTAGGCTTACTGTTAAAGGCGCTATAAAAACACAAAGTCAAAGGTTAAATCCAAACAATGATCTCCTGTTGAACTTCTGTTTATTTATTTTTTATCAGTAATGGCGCACTGCACGTTATCCACTTAACTTGAGCATTCCTAGTTTTTCATCCTCTTTCTCTGTCTCTGTTTATCATTCGTTTGCTCAGGTTGATGCGCTTGCTGCTTCCTGACCAGCTCTTCTTCTTTCCACCCTAGCGGCCCTCTTCTTCCGTCGGCATCTTTAAAACTGATTAAGTCAGTGTTTGTGTTGCGATTACTTAGTATTTTTCACTGGCAATTAAGTGTTCAATCTGCCTTAAGAATGATTTAAGATATGAAGAGGAAGAGGAAGTGACAGTGAAGGTGGTAGGGATGAGAACGGCGCCCATAGGCATGCGCTGCACGTCCGCCCTGCTGGCCGTTGACAAGAGTTGATTCTACAATAAAATTAAAATAAAAACTAATGTATATATACAGGTGCCGGTCATAAAATTAAAATATCATGACAAAGTTGATTTATTTCAGTAATTCCATTCAAAAAGTGAAACTTGTATATTAGATTCATTCATTACACATAGACTGATGTATTTCAAATGTTTATTTCTTTTAATTTTGATGATTATAACTGACAACTAATGAAAGTCCCAAATTCAGTATCTCGGAAAATTAGAATATCAATTAAGACCAACGCAAAAAAAGGATTTTTAGAAATGTTGGCCAACTGAAAGGTATAAACATGAAAAGTATGAGCATGTACAGCACTCAATATTTAGTTGGGGCTCCTTTGGCCTGGATTACTGCAGCAATGCGGCGTGGCATGGAGTCGATCAGTCTGTGGCACTGCTCAGGTGTTATGAGAGCCCATGTTGCTCTGATAGTGGCCTTCAGCTCTTCTGAATTGTTGGGTCTGGTGTATTGCATCTTCCTCTTCACATGGGGTTAAGGTCAGGTGAGTTTCCTGGCCAATCAAGAACAGGGATACCATGGTCCTTAAACCAGGTACTGGTAGCTTTGGCACTGTGTGCAGGTGCCAGGTCCTGTTGGAAAATGAAATCTGCATCTCCATAAAGTTCGTCAGCAGCAGGAAGCATGAAGTGCTCTAAAGCTTCCTGGTAGACAGCTGCATTGACCTTGGACCTCAGAAAACACAATGGACCAACACCAGCAGATGACATGGCACCCCAAACCATCACTGACTGTGGAAACTTTACACTGGACCTCAAGCAACGTGGATTCTGTGCCTCTCCTCTCTTCCTCCAGACTCTGGGACCTTGATTTCCAAAGGAAATGCAAAATTTACTTTCATCAGAGAATATAACTTTGGATCACTCAGCAGCAGTCCAGTCCACTTCTGACGCTGTCTCTTGCTCAAGAGTGGCTTGACACGAGGAATGCGACAGCTGAAGCCCATGTCTTGCATACGTCTGTGCGTGGTGGTTCTTGAAGCACTGACTCCAGCTGCAGTCCACTCTTTGTGAATCTCCCCCACAGTTTTGAATGGGTTTTGTGTCACAATCCTCTCCAGGGTGCGGTTATCCCTATTGCTTGTACACTTTTTTCTACCACATCTTGTCCTTCCCTTCGCCTCTCTATTAATGTGCTTGGACACAGAGCTCTGTGAACAGCCAGCCTCTTTAGCAATGACCTTTTGTGTCTTGCTCTCCTTGTCCAAGGTGTCAATGGTCATCTTTTGGACAACCGTCAAGTCAGCAGTCTTCCCCATGATCGTGTAGCCTACAGAACGAGACTGAGAGACCATTTAAAGGCTTTTGCAGGTGTTTTGAGTTAATTAGCTGATTAGAGTGTGGCACCAGGTGTCTTCAATATTGAACCTTTTCACAATATTCTAATTTTCCGAGATACTGAATTTGGGACTTTCATTAGTCGTCAGTTATAATCATCAAAATTAAAAAAAATAAACATTTGAAATACATCAGTCTGTGTGTAATGAATGAATCTAATATACAAGTTTAACTTTTTTAATGGAATTACTGAAATAAATCAACTTTGTCATGATATTCTAATTTTATGACCGACACCTGTATATATACAGTACAGGCCAAAAGTTTGGACACACCTCCTCATTCAA
>JANRMT010062861.1:10287973-10301239 GCA_026402145.1 Polypterus bichir lapradei | reverse complement strand
GCTAATGTTTGTGAGGCACCATCTGTTGGAATGAGAAATGCAATGCATTTTATTCATACAAATGTCTGTGATGCTCCATCTGTTGGAAAGACGAATGTAATGAATTGTATTACTACAAATGTTAGTGATGTGCCATCTGTTGGAAAGACAAATGCAATGTATTGTATTACTACATACTGTATGTTTGTGATCTGCCATCTGTTGGGATGACAAATGCAGTGCATTTAGGTTAGTAAGTCTCTGTTATATGCCATTGGTTATGGGGATTTGTAAACGTAGTGCTAATGTTTGTGATGTGTCGTCTGTTGGAAATAGAAATACAATGCATTTTATCACGACATGCATTACAAAATTCATTGCAATAGATGGTGCACTGCAAACATTAACACTGAAGTCTACATTGATTATTTAGATTTCAACCCATGTTAGATGGATAACACAAGTTGTCTATATAATAAAACACTTGAAGTCTGTGTGTCTATATGTGTGTGTGTGTCAGGTCCCTCCGAGCAATCTGATTGGTCTGTTTGGCTTTGTTCTGATTGGTTAGTTTCACTGTGCTTGCTCAGTCATATGTGATCAAGATAGGAAGCATCAGTGAAGGGAGGCTGACAGACACAAACATAGTGAGGAACGGTGTAGGAGGAGCGCTGAGAGTCGTTTTCAAGGACAGGAAATATTCACAAGAATACAAATGATGTTTTTATAGTGGGTAATGGGGGCCTGTCTGTCATTAGTGGTAGTCAGAACCTGGAAAAGAGGCAACAAAAAAATAATAAGAGTCTAAGCAGCAGGTTTTAATGGAATGTGATCGACAGAGGAGGCACCAGGAAAGAGAGGTTAAGATACAGAAGCCTAATGATAAAAGGCGATGGAGAAATGCTGAGTGTACACATAAGGCAAGAGATATTCAATATTTTTACATTTATTTTATTAGCTGTCTTTGACATAGACAGTTATTTTAATAATTATCAACCAAAACAGGAGGGTGTACAGTCAGTTCCTCTTTTTTTTTTTTTTTTTTTTAAACTTTAACCACTGCCTTCAAAACTTCCAAAAACATGCAGGTTCGGTTAATGGACAGTTTTAAATTGGCCAAGTGAGGGCGAATGAGCCCTGTAATGGCCTGTCTCCTGCTTTGTGTCCACTGCTACCAAGATAAGCTTTGGCTTCTCAATGCCCTGAACTGGATTAACGGGTTTACAGTGGGGCAGTGCAGATCTTGAGTCTGAATCAGAATTTCGAGCCTTGGTTAGGTTGGCCCTGAAGGTGTAGGCCCTGTGAAGGACCAGCCTCCCACCTAGGCCTCTTTCGTCGCAATCCTTGACATTACGTGATGTTTTGATGTGAGCTAAAAATATTCGGAGAGCAAGAAAAGTAAAAGTGGGTATTAACTGAAGCCCTTGGCTGGTGACCACAAACAACAGCCTTGGCGCTGAAATTAGGCTTGCAGATCAGAAGAAAATATGGTGAGAAAATGTGCCAGGGGATCATTTAGCAAAGCTAAGCCACCCCCGACCCCCACAAACCCAGATATCACGCCAAGACGCTGTCGGTATACTGTTACTTGTCGGAGATTTGAGACTTTATCATATCATTGCCCACCTATTATTTCAGACCTCCCCACCCTCCCTTCACCATCTTGGTCTGGAGCCGGGGCTGTCAGACAGTGATGGCAATAAAGCGGCTGTCAAGGATCCGCGGAGCTTACAAAGGACAAGCGGACAAGTCAACGACTGGGCAGACCTGCAAAGCGAGATGAAGAGGAAAAATGGAAAACAGATCTCCTTGGAGAAAAGCCGCCATACAACAAACAAAGTACAAATGGAATGTGTCAGAGCGCGAGCGGGCGGAAATTAATTATGAAATAAAAATATAACGGCGAGACAAAAAAAAACTGGAATGTAACAAAGACTTTACTATGGGAGCTGCGCGTCGCCGAAATTAATCATGAAATAAAAATACCCCTCCGTGGAGAGCGCAACAATGGGCCCGCCGAAAGAATGGGCTGTGCACTTGTGCTTCTGCCAAAATTAGCCCAGAAAGAAAAGAAACGAAAAGAAGAGGAGGAGAGAAGCGCTCGTCTTGGAAAAAGCGGACACGTGTGCAGTGCGCCACCCTGCCGAACTTCACACACGAGAACAAAAGCGCGACGCCTCCATCTTCACCTGAACACCCGTAGATACCGACCGCACCCCCAGCCCGCGAGTCAGCCATCACACCCCACAAAGAGTCTGCCCTTTTCACCCCCGCCGTTTTATTCTTAGCGCATTCATTAAGGAGCGCGCACGCGCGCGCCTGCTGCAAGGTCTTGAACAAAGGGTCCACACTGCATAAATCCCACCAACGCAGCCAATTATATTCCCAAATAGACCCATTGATTGCGATGCGTCTTCCGAGAGACGCTCCTACTTATCTTCACGGTGAAGCCCTGAACGATCCTCGAAAAAGTCTTTCAAAATGAAGCGCGTTTCGATTTCTTACGCAAACCCCATTCAAGCTGCGCAGGCAGTGTGGCCCCCTACTGCCCTGCGTTTCGTAAAATTGCTGGTTTGACGCGTCTCTTTAAAAGCCGATGTCACTTTACACTACTTAAGCCGTCTTAACGCCCGGGCACGCTGGGTAGTTGCCTAATCTATAGGGTGGTCCGGATCTAATTATGCAATTTTCATTACGCTATAACTTATTAAGTTTATTGACGAAATGAAGAATCGTCTTCGCGCCGAACTGGAATCGTCCCCACAAAAATCAAAGTCATCCAGACGATCTGGATCTGCATAATTAGATCTGGACCACCCTGTATGTATGCTGTGACTTGCTGTTAATATATAAATACTATACTAAACTATAAATATTTGCTATTGTGTTACAAGTGGACATTAGCATTCGCCTCTGATTTAGTATCAGGGCCACCCCTGCAGCCTCACGTGCGTGTATGTGTATGGATCGCGCGCACTACATCACGTCAAAGCGTATATGTTAACGTCACTGCAGCGCAATTCTCGGCAAAGAAATTTCGCTAATGTTTGTGTTGAACACGTGATTAATAATAAATAATTCATATAGTAATTTCATACTGTGCTATCTCCATTTATATGTTGACATTTTTGTGTTTTTCAAGGCTCATGTTTATTTTGTTCAAACGTTTGTGTTGATTAATCTTTTTTAATGTTTAAACACTGGTTTAGTTGGAAGTACCAGTACAATAAATATATGTTTAATTTTATCGACCATGTATATTTTTAGTGGTTGTATAGGTAGGGGCCCTAGTGCACTGCTTTGCCTGTAATGCTGTTAAGACGGCCCTGACTTGTAGTCTCAGGTTATGCCAGACTTGCTGACTGCGGTTGCTGCTCACTTCGCTGCATGGACCATGCCAGTTTACACCACTGCAGATCGCCGGGCATATCAAATTTAGCGACTGTGTGTCAACATTCTAGCACAGACCTGCGAAAGGATTTAATAGGTACAGCGAGTTCAATGTCAGTCTCCGCTCTTATTTTTCTTTTATATTCAAGTGCAGTAGGTAGAACACAAGACGTCAGACAGACGATCTTCTCTTCCGCTTGTGAGGTAATCAGTTTGCGAAGATGTGAGATCAATTTTACAGTCAGGTGTAAAGTATCTTTGAGATGGACTTCACTATCTAAAAGCACTAAATAAAATCAAGTGAGTTTGTGCAATACCCTTCACAATGACCATGAGCAAATCAGTTCAGTGCCAGTGTGCCCAAACTGTAGAAAAATGGAAACAGTGGTACTGCCACCTGTAAAATACGTGTAGGAGGGCTTTGCTAATTAATAAAATCAGGTTTGTTTGCTTAGTCTCCTCTACTTGCTCACCTGGTAAATACAGGGACATGTGGTCAGGGTAGGTGCTATCATGAAAAGTAAAAAAACTAATAATGATAGCATAAAATAAATGTGTCCACTGGTCTGTGCGATAAATTTGTTTTCTGTATGATTCCAATAATTTGATCATGTTTATAGTCAAAATCGCTGAATTGGTGCATTCCCTGTTCAAATACATGGGACAAACGTGAGGTGGGTAGCGACGAGCCTCACCTCACCTCGGACTGCGCTGTCACTCACACACGGGGTTGATGCCTGTGATTGGCGCGTGCCTGTTGCTGTCTCTCTGTATGTCGCCAATATAAGGTTTGCAGACACGTTTATTATACACCTGACTTTCCACAGTTTGGCTAGTATTTTTAATTGAATGTGTGTGACATATTTAGTCTTGCTGATCGGAAATAAAACCTCAGTGAAAAGGCACAAGGTGAGGCAGACAGTACCGTGCCACACCACAGGGGGCGCATGTGAGCCCAACAGGTGCTCGTTGCTGCTGTTCTTCTACACAGAGACTCTATGCATCAATAAGATAGCGATATCAGAAAGTCCACTGCACTGCAGCAGTCCGTTTATTTTTATTTTTTTTTTCCGATTGACTGCCAAAATGGAAGACTAAGACTTTTAAAACTAAAGGAAAATAAGGAGGGACTTTTACAATAAAGTGACAGAGATTTTTGTGGAGAAGGATAAGCGCATGGACTTCATTTACAAATAAAGGTAAGAACATAAACGGTTTTCGGTTTTATAAAAAATGAGATCAGACTAAGAAAAAAAAAATCTAATATTCAAAAACTAAATTTTGACCTTAAATAAAATATTCTTTTGTTTTTCTTGTTAATTTTTTGTTGAACAGTCTGTAATAAAATTGATTAAAGCATCAAAATTACAAGCTTTTAAAAACAACTAAATATTTCAATTAAGGTCAAAATTGAAATCTGTATTTTTTGTACACCTCTTGTGATATTTGCCCGGACACCACCAGTCGGAAACCACATCTTTATTAACACACACGTTTATTTTTCCCCAAATAAACACAGGATCCAGTCCCGAACAACACACAAAGCACTTAGCAATAATCCCCAGAATAAACCTTCTGTTTCTCTCAGTCCTTCGCCGCCTCTATTCTCCTCCTGGGAGCTTCGTCTTCGTCCTCGTCCTCGTCCTAGTCCTACTCCTACTCCTACTCCTACTCCTACTCCTACTCCTACTCCCGACTCTGGCTCGTTGACTGTTAGGAGGCGGCGCCTTTTATTCCCGCCCGGATGCATTCCAGGTGGCTGGAAACGATCTTCTGGCAGCACTTCCTGGTGTGGCGGAAGTGCTGCCCTTTGCCCCGGAAGCGCTCCGGGCGTCCATGGCAGGTTCATCTGCCATCTTGCCTGGTGTGGCGGAAGTGACAATTCTCCAGGTCCGATGAAGCTTGAGGCACCCCCTGGCGGTGGCCACGGGTCCAAACAGGCCAAAACCCTGTTTTGCCAGGTAATGACCCTGGCAATCTGCCACACTCTTTATACTTTAATTTTTATTGAATGAGTGTGAATTGTGGAATTGCAATGGCAAATTTAGAGCACATGGAGGGTGAGGAGCAAATGCGCTCTCTCTCTGCTCTCTCTCTCCTCCAGAAATGTAACGTTCTTTCTTAGCCAAATATGCGCCTTACCTGTGTGTGTGTGTAAAGAATGCTGATGAGATATGAAACATAACCAGCATTAATGTGCCAATTGAATAGTGAATAAGCTACTCTTTGGGGTTCATCCATCATCCAACTACAGGGTCACGGGGGTCTGCTGGAGCCAGTCCCAGCCAACACAGGGCGCAAGGCAGAAAACAAACCCCGGGCAGGGCGCCAGCCCACTGCTGGGCACACACACACCAAGCACACACTAGGGACAATTTAGAATCGCCAATGCACCTAACCTGCATGTCTTTGGACTGTGGGAGGAAACCGGGACACCCGGAGGAAACCCACACAGACACGGGGAGAATGTGCAAACTCCACGCAGGGAGGACCAAACCAGCGCTACCTACTGCACCACCGTGCCGCCCTCCTTTGGGGTTCATATATTTGTGTCTCACCAGCCATGAACCTCACCGCACGTCACTGGGTAAATATTGCGTGAGCGACTTCTTCTGTTAGTATTCAGATTCTGAAAACGTGGCATTCGTTGTAGAGTTACGTGTAAAATACGAGACGGGGGAACGGTTCGCTATCTAAAGGCAGGTGAAGTGACTTGCTCATGCAGGTCACACTGGGCTAGCAGTGGGAGTTGACCCCACAACCTCAGGGTTTGAGGTCCAAAGCCTTAACCAGCACACCGCCCGCCTTACATTGATGTGCGTGTGTTCAGTCTCTCCGCTAAGTCAGCGTGTGCTAACGGGCGCGGCACTTCACCTTCTGGAGCTCTCGTTACGGAAATAAGTTCAAACGATGAAGCCAACAATTGTGAGTCGCAAAGTAAAAACGGAAGCGTGACTCACTACTTGTCAGCCTTTGTTCTCGCATTTCAAACGATGCGGACCCCGCGAGGTCGGGTCGGAAGGACGCCTTTCAACCTGCACTCTGGGTAATGGGGTGCCCAATTTCTTACTCAGCCCAACCTGTTTTTTTGTGTACCACGTGGTTTTTGTTCCAGGTCGAGTATGGACTGGAGGTTCAGTAAGGGCCAGCACAGCGAGATGGTGGGACAGACGGGGCAGGCGGATGGAGGACACGTTTCATTTTCCCGCTCGCTCTCCTCGCCTGGATGAATTGCGGCTCCCGGAATTCCATTTTCTGCTCTTGACTGAATGAATTATTTGTCTGTTGGCCAAACGCTTTCTAATTTCTGATAATTTGGCTTCTGCTTTACAGTTTATGTAAACTGCAATAAGAGATGTAATATATTCATCTTTGTGAATGGATTAGATGAGCTGGTCGGTTTATTAATGTGAGCGGCGCGTACTCAGTGGGTCATCTTTTCTGTATCAGTGAGATTTTTAATTAAAAACGACTCTCCCGCGGTGCGGCGGCGGCGTGCGGCCTTTTCTCCGGTCTGCCTTCAGCGCTCTCTGGCTGACACTGAAATGTCGGCCAAACAAAACAACACACGAGTCTGGCTGCCACAAGCTTAGGAGTTAAACCACCCGGCCATCTTATAAAATCTGAGCGTTGAGATATCTGGGTGACCCCTGGCGGTGATGTCTCCAGACCGCTGAGACTGCTGGCTTTCGTGCCAGAGCACTTTGTTGGTGAGGGGGGCAGACCATCGCGGTGTCACCATACACGTCATTTCATTGTTACTACGGTGCTACGGTTAGAGCTGGGGGTGTCCAGCTCCGCTGTGGCTGCAGGTTTTCATTATAACCCTTTTCCTAATCAGCGATGCAGTTTTCCCTGTTTTCACTTAATAGCCCCGTTTTGAAGAATTTAGTCCTCAGAGCTAGAGGTGTCCAAATCAAGGTATGGCCATCTGCAACCATTAATATTGAGGTATCATTGGCATTTAGACTTTTTGCACATAATGTGGCACAGCTCAGTTACCCTTTAATATCATAGTGCTATGTTATATGGGTTAAAGAAGGTGGCACTGACCAGAAAGCAGGAAACCAGAGCTGGAGGTGGCAGAAATAAAGATGTCTCGATGACTCCAAGATGGAAAGGCTGCCAAAGGGGCTTCAAATGAAGGACTAAGTAAACAACAACAATAACAACAACATTTATTTATATAGCACATATTCATACAAACAGTAGCTCAAAGTGCTTTACATAATAAAGAATAGAAAAATAAAAAAACACAATATGAAAACAAAATAAATCAGCATTAATTAACATCGAATAAGAGTAAGGTCCAATGGCCAGGGGGGACAGAAAAAACAAAATAAAAACTCCAGACGGCTGGAGAAAAAAAAATAAAATCTGTAGGGATTCCAGACCATCAGACCGCCCAGTCCCCTCTGGGCATTCTACCTCACATAAATGAAACAGTCCTCTTTGGATTTAGGGTTCTCACGGAAAGGCTTGATGATGATGGTCACGTAGAATTCTGCCTTTTAGTCCATCCATCATTGTTGGAGCATCATGAAGCTTTGAGTAGGTGGAGGTGGCGCAGGCCACCACCACAAAGAAACAGAAAAGAGAGTAGGGGTCAGTACGGATTGTAGAGCTACCCTGAATAGTTATTATGAGGAAATTGAACATATAGAGTATCAGGATTAAGTTAAATTAAGTTAAATTGAAGTTATAGAAAGGCCATGTTAAAGTAATATGTTTTCAGCAGTGTTTTAAAGTGCTCTACTGTATTAGCCTGGCGAATTCCTGTTGGCAGGCTATTCCAGATTTTAGGTGCATAGCAGCAGAAGGCCGCCTCACCACTTTTAAGTTTTGTTCTTGGAATTCTAAGCAGACACTCATTTGAGGATCTGAGGTTACGATTTGGAATATAACGTGTCAGACACTCCGATATATAAGAAGGGGCGAGATTATTTAAGGCTTTATAAACCATAAGCAGAATTTTAAAGTCAATCCTGAATGACACAGGTAACCAGTGTAGTGACATCAGAACTGGAGAAATGTGTTCGGATTTTCTTTTCCTAGTTAGGATTCTAGCAGCTGCATTCTGCACTAGTTGCAAACGATTTATGTCTTTCTTGGGTAGTCCTGAGAGGAGTGCGTTACAGTAATCTAGTCGACTGAAAACAAACGCGTGAACTAATTTCTCAGCATCTTTCAGTGATATAAGAGGTCTAACTTTACTTATGTTTCTTAAGTGAAAAAATGCTGTCCTAGTGATCTGATTAATATGCGATTTAAAATTCAGATTACAGTCAACAGTTACCCCTAAGCTTTTGACCTCCGTCTTGACTTTTAATCCTAATGTATCCAGTTTATTTCTAATAGCCTCATTGTATCCATTATTGCCAAGGTAAAGGGTCAGAACGCTGAAGTCAATGGGAGATTTCAGTTTTGAGTTTAAATGCTTGGGATCAGCAGTACAGAATAACAGGGATTGTGGAAGAGAGATGAAAAAGAGAGTGCAGGCAGGATGGAGTGGGTGGAGAAGAGTGTCAGGAGTGATTTGTGACAGACGGGTATCAGCAAGAGTCAAAGGGAAGGTCTACAGGACGGTAGTGAGACCAGCTATGTGATATGGGCTGGAGACGGCGGCACAGGAGACAGAGCTGGAGGTGGCAGAGTTAAAGATGCTAAGATTTGCATTGAGTGTGACGAGGATGGACGGGATTAGAAATGAGGACATTAGAGGGTCAGCTCAAGTTGGACGGTTGGGAGACAAAGTCAGTGAGACGAGATGGCATTGGTTTGGACCTGTGCAGAGGAGAGAGGGTATATTGGGAGAAGGATGCAAAGGGTAGAGCTGATAGGCACTGGGAAAAGAGGAAGGCCTATTAGGAGGTTTATGGATTTGGTGAGAGAGGGCATGCTGGTGAGGGGTGTGATAGAACAAGATGATGAGGACAGGAAGATGTGGAAGAAGATGATCCGCTGTGGCGACCCCTAATGGGAGCAGCTTAAAAAAGAAGATGATAGTGCAACCAATGGATTCTCTTTTTTTTTTTTTTTAAACGTTTTTAAAATATTTTGTTTTGTTTTGGTACAAATGACTAAGAAACAAAAATGCAGTGTGCACAGCTAATCAGCAGCTCTAGTCAGGGTATACTAGGCGGAGTGGTGGCTCTGAGGCTAGGGATAAGCACTGGCAATCGGAAGGTTGCCGGTTTGAATCCCGTAAATGCCAAAAAGGGACTCTGCTCTGTTGGGCCTTTGAGCAAGGCTGTTAACCTGCAATTGCTCAGCGCTTTGAGTAGTGAGAAAAGCGCTATATAAATGCAAAAATTTTTTTTTTTTTTAGACTAAAGTAGTTCATCTTCAGCCTGGATTTAAAATCTGACACTAAAGGAACATCCCTTGTAGTATCGGGCAGATCAGTCCACAGCTGTAATTAAAAGCTACTCCTTACTTTATTAACTCTTTCAGGGCTGGTGTCGACTTTTGTCAAAAGGAGGAGTTGACGACGGCAATCGGCTGTAAACTGTGACAAAACCAACCGTTATGTTTTAGTTGGACTCTCGTTGCTAGAAGGAAAGTTAAATTCATTGGTTTGACCGAGATTTCCTGTAGCAAAGCACAAACAACAGCAGAAATGGCACTGACATCTGGCAAGAGACCAAAACGAATACCTAAAGCAAACTACTCCGTGGACGACGTTTTGCCTATTATCTCTGAACTGGACTATGACTTGTCAGACTCAGATTTTGATACAAGTGACTGAAAACGAATGTGGGGTTCCAGCTTCAGCTGATTGGTCCCCAGTCAATTGTTGTACTGACAATGTTCGCCAGGGAGGACTGCCACTTAACAATGATAAGAGGTAGAAATCGGATTGCAATGCACTGTGACCGTGACCCAGCCATGCAATAACAGTGTGCCGTACATTCTTGGTAAACTGGCAGCCGCAGCATGCAGCAACAGACGTTTTATGTTGATTTCTGTGTGAAACCATTGCTTGTCAGAAAATGTTTTTTTGGAAAAAATATTCAGCCCTCAAAGAGTTAATCCTTAGAATCCTACGTAGGCTGGCATCTTGAGGTCTTAACGTGTTCTCTGGTTTGAAAGTTCAGATAAGTAAGCAGGGCCTTGCCCATTTAAAGCTTTGTATGTTAAAATGACGATTTTGAAAGTATAACTGCGAGTCAGTAAGAACCTGAGAACTGGAGTTATGTGTTCATACTTTCTGATTCTTGTAATAATTCTTGAACAGCATTTTGAAATGAATGGAGGCTGCAAAAAGAACCATTTGAGCTGTCAGTAAATAATGCATTGCAGTAGTCAATCCTAACTCCAACCAATGGATTCTCAGCTCTTTATTTCCCCCTTTTGGGTAGCTCACAATGCTTGCTTTTGTCACACTTGGCAGGAAATTTATATGCGACTTTTCAGGCTTGCCGTTTTTGTGTAAAGCTCCCCTGATGTTGGCTCTGAAGCCACTCATTTGTATGAGGGAATGCCAGCACACAAATCAAATGGTGGCGACTCATCTCCAAGACTCATCCATGCCCAAGCTCCCTCTTCAAAGTCACTGTCCCCAAATCCTCGTAACGGTGCACAGACTCTTCGAGACGGTGGTGTGGTCTTCGTTTCCACTGCGGTCGTGTGGCCAGTGACAAAGACACAACTGCAGAGGACTTGAACGCTAATGTTGATTGCTAAGCTAACACAGAGGTGTTTGATTGTGCCCATCTGCATGGTGATCTGTCCAGCACAGGTGGGCAAGTACACCTCCATGTGTGGAGCTGCAGAAGTACCAGCCTCTGGGCTGCCTTCCTTCACTAAAGTGACACTACAGATGGTCTCAGCTTGGAGACTCTGAGTGACAACTCATACAGGTGTTCCAGTCAGAATCAGCCATGCATAGGATGCCACACTTTAAAGTGAGTCAAGGAGTTGACTGTTACATTCAAATTATTTGCTTAGTTGACGCTACGAGACAAAAGAGGTCAACAAGACGCAGTAAACATCAGTCTGGGGGAACATTTAGCTAGAAAGTGGTCTGCCATATGACGATCCTGCAGTTATCGATCACAACTGGTCACCATTCTGAAAACTTTACACGTGGACTCCTATTCCTAAGAGTGCCATGGTATGAGGAGTGAGCTGGGTGCCATCACGGACCCTGGGAGTTTACATGATGAGCAGACCAAAGAGGGGAAACAGAAAGAGCATTGCTATTTAATTAAATGGAGGTGGCATTTAAAGGGAGGGGAGTAAAAAACGAGCCAGCTGTGGCATTGGGAGGGTCAAGAGGCTCAATAAGGAGTGCCCACCTCCAGCCCCTCATGAAGAAGTACCCAAGAGACACCCATTTACTCCCTTTAATATCCAAAAAGCGCCCTTTCAATAGAGAGTCTTTGTCACAAACATGCCTTCTCATTCGTGTGTGCCAATTTGCCAGTGTCCTCATTGGATTTTTTTGCAAACTGGAAATAACAAACACGGTGAAGAAGTGCCCAATTTCGAAATGCTCTTTTTTTTTTTTTTGTCATTCAGCTCTCCTCAGTTAAAGATGCCCAGTTGATTGCCTTCTCGTCAATATCTGCCAGGTTTCCATTAAGAGGTGCAGTGCTGCCAGCCTACTCTTAAAAGAACTGCCCATTCAGCAGTCTCCTGTTTTAAGAAGTGTCCATCTCCCTGATCTTTCATCAAGAAGAGTCCTGTGTTCATTACAAGTTTGCCCAGTTTCTCATTAAGATGTGCCCAGCTGGCTGCCTTTATCTTAAAAATGCCCAGTCACCAGCCTCCTCATTCAGAAACCTGTTAATAAAATCTCCTTTTGCCAGCTTGATTGTCAATTATTTTTCCATTTGCCAGCCTTCCTATGAAGAGGTGCCCAGTTGCCTGCCTTCTGGTTAATGTCTCCTCAAAATGTGCCTGGTCATCAGCCGTTTCATTATCAAGTGCCCTGTTTTAAGTGGTCCAGTCACCATTTGTGAAGTTTCAGTGATCAGCAGCCTACTTATTAAGAAATGCCCAGCTGCCAGCTTTCTTGTTAAGAAGTTCCCACTTGCCATTGTTCTCATTCTGAAGTGCCCATTTGCCAGCTTTTTTGGGTCAACCATATCATTGACAGTGCTTGGTCACCTGCATTCCCATAAGTTTGGTGCCATCAATGTATGCTCAATCAACACATTATGTGGCCACAGAAGATGGGTAAAAGAACAGCAGTGACAAAACTTGATGCCAAAGTCAGCAGCCATGCCAGGGCAGAAATCCAATGGCAAAGTCAAAGAACAATAAACGACAAACACACAGTAGACATACAAGAGAGCCCACCACGCCACACCACACCACGAGGGCATTCAGATGAACCTCCAGGAGTTGTCCCTGCCTTCACAGGCTAAGGCCCGTCCTCCACTTGAGCGACCACCCACAAAACACATGGAGCATAACACGGGCATAGATAATACAGCAAATAAGAAACAAAGTCACATTAACATAAAGCAACAACTTTAAAAGGGACAGAAAAGACATAAAATACAGATTTGAACCTCAGCCATGGGAGGAACCCTGACTGAACTGTAACAAGTGCAGATCATCAGCAGAGCAACTTCAGGCCCTTGTTAAGGTGCTGACGCTGAGGTAGCCAGCCTCGGCCATTTTGTTAATGTGTTTGGTTTGTGCCGCCCTTTCAGAGTCAACAGTGATGGGAGCAGAGCGGCCCACCCATCCGTCAGTCAGCCAGTTTCAGCCAACACTGAGATATCAAAACTGAGGCAGCCAACCCCGGTCATTGATGAGGGTGCTTTAATGCTGAGGTAGCCATCCCGTGAAATTGATGCTGAGGTAACCAAACTCGGCCATATTGTTAATGAAGAATTGCACTTGTTAAAGTGGCTCTTGGCCTTCACTAAGGTAGGTTGAAAA
>JANRMT010062861.1:10269031-10282009 GCA_026402145.1 Polypterus bichir lapradei | reverse complement strand
CCTTTGGATGTAATATGTTGCTGTGTGAACTCTGACTGCTGATTGCCACACCCCTTTTAGCTGACTCATAGTGAGGTGTGACCCCAATTGTTAATGGCTTGGCTGTAATATGCTGAAGTGGCGCAACCTGTTTGCTGATTTACAGGCCCCTTTAATTAAGTTGTCCCATGACCCCACCAAAGCTTTGCCAGTTTGGCTGTAATCTGTTGATGTGTGACCCCCTCGACTTCTGATTGTCACACAGATTTTCGATGAATTATACTGCAGTGTAACCCCCAAAATATTAACTGTCACAGCACTTTGGCGGTGGTATATTAAGAGGTGCCCCCTGCTGTCTGGTTGCCATGCCTGTCACGGCTGAATTATATTGAGGTGCGACTCCAGTTTTTGATTGCCGCTCCCCTCTGGCCTGTGTCATGTTGAACGATCACTAACTGATTAGTTGCCCCTTTTAGTTCCATTTTGTTAAACTTGATGTCTTAAGTTGTAACTCTGAGTGTTGTTTGCCACGCCCCTTTTTTGGGCGGCATTACACTGAAGTGTGATGGCCCCACCCTCTTTGGCTCTGATTTGTTAAGGTTTGACACCGATTAAGGATTGACACACCCTTTTGGAAATGGAGTCCATTAATCTGTAGCCAATGGGGTCGGTTTCTCACTGTTGAGGGGAGAGAAGGAGAAGGCAGGGTCAGTGAAATTGCCACCCACTGGCGGGTTATTACACACCTGGACAGAGCCTGTAAGGAGAGCCTGCGCCTGGGTGACAATGAATTGATAATCTTGGTGCTTGGAGAATAACATCTTTAGCCACTAGGGGGCAACACTGCCTACTGAAACCTAAAAATGTATCCAAAATGACTTCCAATGTACAACTGTTCAATAGCTTCCGTATTTTTAACGCTGAAGAAATAGCCTCTTGATGGCAGGGACTGCATCAACAATCTTGGGGCTTAAAGTGTAATATTTTAGCCACTAGAGGGCAGCACTTACATTTACATTTACATTTATTTTCTTGTCAGATGCTTTTATCCAAAGCAACTTACAAAAGGAGTAAACATACTCGAGTAACATTTGGCTCGGGCCTGTTTGTTCAGCAAGTGTAGTAGGACAGGTAACAAAAGTTGATGGCCACAAGTGACCAGATGTAATAATTAATAAATTTAAAATCATAGATTACAATTGATAAAGCAATTCAACTTAAACAACAAATTAATTGTAAAGGATCACAAAGGAAAGGATTTTTTCTATCAATTAGACAGACATTCCCCGAACAGAGGGGTCTTCAGTTGCTTCTTGAATGCAATGAGGGAGTCAGCAGTAGGGATGGAGGTGGGCAGCCCATTCCACCAACTAGGAACTACACATGAAGAGTCTGGATTGAGACCTGATACCACGTAGCGGTGGCATCACCCTGGCAGATCTGAGTGCCACCCATATACGCAGGTGCTGACCCGTTGATTACTGCGTAGGCAAGCATCACGGATTTGAACTTAATGTGAGCTGCTACAGGGGGCCAATGTAGCAAACCTGAGGAGAGGAGAGACGTGTGCCCATCTCGGCTGGTTAAATACAAGACAGCTGGATAGGACGTACGGGTAATCCTGTCAGGTGTGAGTTGCAGTAGTCCAGACGTGACAAGACCAAAGAAAGCCTGGACCAGATGCTGAGTTGCATGCTCTGTCAGATAAGGTCTGGTCTTGCAGATGTTGTACAGCGTGGACCTCTACGAGTGAGAAACAGCAGAAAAAGAGAGCTGCTCATCAATCAGCACCCCGAGGTTGGGTACCAACATGGCAGGCGTTAGCGACAATGAGCCAAGCTGTATGGAAATGGGGAGTTGAACAGACTGGCCGGCCGGGATCACAAAAAGTTCAGTGTTTGCCAGGTTGAGCTGTAGATGGTGGTCCTTCATCCAGGTTGAGGTATCAGTAAGACATGCAGAGACTCTGACTGAGGCCGTTTCGCCAGCTGTGTGTATCATTGCCATAGCAATGATAAGAGAACCCATGGGATTGGAGGAAAGAGCCCAGCGAGGTGGTGTACAGGGAGAGGAGTAGAGGACTCAGCACCCATCCTTGGGGCACCCCTGTGCATGTCTGGCACACCCTTGACAATACCAGGACACACTGTAGGATCTGCTCGAGATATAAGACTCCAGCCATCTGTGGGCAGTCCTAGTGATGCCAGGGTCAGAGATGGTGGCAGGAGGGTTGTCATGGCTGACTGTGTTGAAGGCAGAGGAGAGAGGTGGCAGGATCAGGAGTGATGACATGCTGGTAGCTCAAGCAAGTTGTAGCCGGTCGACCCCAGTCAGGACAGCCATCTCAGTCAGGGGGCTCCTCTTGAAGAACGGACTGGTTGACATCGAGCAACTCATTCTGAGCAAGGAAGAAAGAGACCCGGTGAGAAAGGGAAAAGTAGGGAATGGAAAGGAGAGAGAGAGAGAGACGGGCCTGCAGTTGTTAACTTGGGCTGATTTTTCAAGGAGAGGGTGGGAAATGTGCCTGAGCTGAGTGAAGTGTCACCGCTGGAAGCTTACAGTTTGATCCAAAGCGACTGCCAAATTACTAGTGGAGAGCAGGATTGTTTCCATGCTTTCAAAGCTGCTCACATATCGAGTGAGAGTGCATCCCCAGGAGTCTTACATGTCCTTGTCTTCTTCTTCTTTCGGCTGCTCCCGTTATGGGTTGCCACAGCGAATCATCTTCTTCCATCTCTTCCTGTCTTCATCATCTTGTTCTGTTACACCCATCACCTGCATGTCCTCTCTCACCACCTCCATAAACCTCCTCTTAGGCCTTCCTCTTCTTCTCTTCCCTGGCATCTCTATCCGTAGCATCCTTCTCCCAATATACCCAGCATCTCTCCTCTGCACATGTCCAAACCAATGCAATCTCGCCTCTCTGACTTTGTCTCCCAATTGTCCAACTTGAGTTGACCCTCTAATGTCCTCATTTCCAATCCTATCCATCCTTGTCACACCCAAAGCAAATCTTAACATCTTTAACTCTGCCACCTCCAGCTCTGTTTCCTATGCCAGCCCAAATAACATAGCTGGTCTCACTACCATGGCCCAGGAGCAACCTCTGAGTGGCCCAGCCCGTGGTCCCGCGAGGGCTCCAGACTTCAACTAAAATGATCACAAATGCGACCAAAAATAGATATGACTAATATCATTTCTACTTAGTTTGCCAGTGGTGTATTGTCATTGAAACTTTAAAGTAGTATATTGTAACAGATGCAAAAGGCTTTTTTTTATATATATATTGTTGAGCGTATATGTGTCGTTAACATATGTGTCGGTACGGGCTCCCCTAGCATATCCCTGAGCTACATGAAGGTTGTTTTATATCCCGCGCTGGGTGTGAGGGAGTCGCGGTGAAAATGACATCAGAGTTGGAGATGCGTGCGGGAAAATATTTCTGAGTACACGCCGCTGCTGAGGGGACGGCTGAATTTCAACGAGAGGCTGGATATGATGCAACCGCTCATCAAAACAAAAGGTAAGCTTGTAAAACATTTGAAATTCCTCTGCCCATCATATACAGTGGTGTGAAAAACTATTTGCCCCCTTCCTGATTTCTTATTCTTTTGCATGTTTGTCACACAAAATGTTTCTGATCATCAAACACATGTAACCATTAGTCAAATATAACACAAGTAAACACAAAATGCAGTTTTTAAATGATGGTTTTTATTATTTAGGGAGAAAAAAAATCCAAACCTACATGGCCCTGTGTGAAAAAGTAATTGCCCCCTTGTTAAAAAATAACCTAACTGTGGTGTATCACACCTGAGTTCAATTTCCGTAGCCACCCCAGGCCTGATTACTGCCACACCTGTTTCAATCAAGAAATCACTTAAATAGGAGCTGCCTGACACAGAGAAGTAGACCAAAAGCACCTCAAAAGCTAGACATCATGCCAAGATCCAAAGAAATTCAGGAACAAATGAGAACAGAAGTAATTGAGATCTATCAGTCTGGTAAAGGTTATAAAGCCATTTCTAAAGCTTTGGGACTCCAGCGAACCACAGTGAGAGCCATTATCCACAAATGGCAAAAACATGGAACAGTGGTGAACCTTCCCAGGAGTGGCCGGCCGACCAAAATTACCCCAAGAGCGCAGAGACGACTCATCCGAGAGGTCACAAAAGACCCCAGGACAACGTCTAAAGAACTGCAGGCCTCACTCGCCTCAATTAAGGTCAGTGTTCACGACTCCACCATAAGAAAGAGACTGGGCAAAAACGGCCTGCATGGCAGATTTCCAAGACGCAAACCACTGTTAAGCAAAAAGAACATTAGGGCTCGTCTCAATTTTGCTAAGAAACATCTCAATGATTGCCAAGACTTTTGGGAAAATACCTTGTGGACTGATGAGACAAAAGTTGAACTTTTTGGAAGGCAAATGTCCCGTTACATCTGGCGTAAAAGGAACACAGCATTTCAGAAAAAGAACATCATACCAACAGTAAAATATGGTGGTGGTAGTGTGATGGTCTGGGGTTGTTTTGCTGCTTCAGGACCTGGAAGGCTTGCTGTGATAGATGGAACCATGAATTCTACTGTCTACCAAAAAATCCTGAAGGAGAATGTCCGGCCATCTGTTCGTCAACTCAAGCTGAAGCGATCTTGGGTGCTGCAACAGGACAATGACCCAAAACACACCAGCAAATCCACCTCTGAATGGCTGAAGAAAAACAAAATGAAGACTTTGGAGTGGCCTAGTCAAAGTCCTGACCTGAATCCAATTGAGATGCTATGGCATGACCTTAAAAAGGCGGTTCATGCTAGAAAACCCTCAAATAAAGCTGAATTACAACAATTCTGCAAAGATGAGTGGGCCAAAATTCCTCCAGAGCGCTGTAAAAGACTCATTGCAAGTTATCGCAAACGCTTGATTGCAGTTATTGCTGCTAAGGGTGGCCCAACCAGTTATTAGGTTCAGGGGGCAATTACTTTTTCACACAAGCCATGTAGGTTTGGATTTTTTTTTCTCCCTAAATAATAAAAACCATCATTTAAAAACTGCATTTTGTGTTTACTTGTGTTATATTTGACTAATGGTTAAATGTGTTTGATGATCAGAAACATTTTGTGTGACAAACATGCAAAAGAATAAGAAATCAGGAAGGGGGCAAATAGTTTTTCACACCACTGTAGGTCCTCTGTTACGAAGATGTCTTTGCCCTGTGGAATTCAGTTGTCCCTTCTGACTTCGTGCAGGCACACTAAGGTGTGATTGTCACCGATCTCCTTGTGTTGGTGCATCTTTGCATGCTGTTTGTCTTTTGATTGAACGCATACTCCATGCAAAATACCGGCCTGTCCGTCAGTAAACATGTGCGAGCAGTCGCCTGCCCACTGTTTCGTCATACACAGTGATGTGATGAAGTCTGCGTTTTAAAGTTGAAAGTGTATTATTGTCATTTCACCAGGGTGCTCAGTGATCGACAGCAGACATTAAACGTTGTTAAAATGGTATCGAAAAATTGCACTTCGTTAGTTATTACTTCAGTCGTTTTGGCGTGCGCATAATATGTTCTGTTGCTAATAAATTCTTCAACGGGAACTCGTCAACAAAGAAACCTGGGAAATGATTTAGTAAAAATAATAATAGTAATAATTATAATTAATGATTAATTACTTGACATCCAACAACTCTGTACAAAGACATTTTAAAATAATTGTACTAATCCACTTTCACTCCATACGTGCAGCCATGGGGGAAAAAAAATTCAAGAGGAACGGCGTTGTGGAACTCAAATGTAACCTCTGCCATATCAGTGATTAGAAACGTGTGAATAAAATAATTAAGTTCCATGAAAAAAAAAAATCCCTTGCCTGTGCCTTGCATGACCACCCCTTTAAATTGTGGGAGGGTCTCATATTTCAAAAGGGAAACAAATGGAATTGCTAATACTGCGCATTTTTTTATTTTCATTTTACGCACTTTGAGATGTGAGCAAAATGTTTGTTTTTTTTATTTCAAAAGTGGGGAAAAAAGCATTGCTACTACTTCAGATTCTGTTCAGTTATAGCTTTTTGTTGTTTTTTTAATACATTTTTGATGTGCCTGTGTCAGATTTTTAAAAGGGAAGCAATGAATAAACATTACTTGTTTTTAAATACATTCATTTCTGTAAAAATTTTAAAATTTGTCATTACCTGCTGGCTTACCGCCTGCTGAAAATGTCTGGCCCAACTAAATTTCTTGGTGTGAAAATCTGGCACAAATGAAATTGTAATTGAATAGCCCTGCTGTAGACCTTCCCTTTCACTCTCGCTGATACCCGTCTGTCACAGATCACTCCTGACACTCTTCTCCACCCACTCCACCCTGCCAGCACTCTCTTTTTCACTTCTCTTCCACAATCCCCGATACTCTGTACTGTTGACCCCAAGTATTTAAACTCATCCACTTTGGCCAACTCTACTCCCTCATCCTCACCATTCCACTGACCTCCCTCTCATTCATACACATGTATTCTTCATTCCACTCCTCTCAGATCTCCACCTCTCCAGGGTCTCCTCAACTTGCTCCCTACTATCGCTACAGATCACAATGTCATCAGCAGACATCACAGTCCACGGGGACTCCTGTCTAATCTCGTCTGTCCACCTGTCCATCACCACTGCAAATAAGAAAGGGCTCAGAGCCGATCCCTGATGTAATCCCACCTCCATCACTCCTACCGCAGACTTCACCACAGTCACACTTCCCTCGTACATATCCTGTACAACTCTTACGTGCTTCTCTGCCACTCCCGACTTCCTCACACAATACCACAGCTCCTCTCGAGGCACCCTATCATACGCTTTCTCCAGGTCCACAAAGATGCAATGCAGCTCCTTCTGGTCTTCTCTAAACTTCTCCATCAACACCCTCAGAGCAAACATCACATCTGCGGTGCTCTTTCTTGGCATGAAACCATCCTGCTGCTGACTAATCATCACCTCACTTCTTATCTGAGCTTCCACTACTCTTTCCCATAACTTCATGCAGTGGCTCATCAATTTTATCCCCCTGTAGTTACTGCAGTCCTGCACATCCCCCTTATTCTTTAATATCGGCCCACCAGTCCACTTCTTCTCCACTCCTCAGGCATCCTCTCACTTTCCAAGATTCCATTAAACAATTTGGTTAAAAACTGCCATCTCTCCTAAATACCTCTGTTCTTCCATAGATATGTCATCTGGACCAACGGCCTTTCCATTTTTCATCCTCTTCATCGCTGTCCTTACTTCCTCCTTGCTAATCCGTTGCACTTCCTGATTCACTATCTCCACATCATCCAACCACTTCTCTCTCTCGTTCTCTTTATTCATCAGCCTCTCAAAGTACTCTTTTCATCTGCTCCACACACTCTCCTCACTTGTGAGTACATTTCCATCTTTATCCTTTATCACCCTAACCTGCTGCACATCTTTCCCAGCTCAGCCCCTATCTGTAGCCCACCGGTCCTTTTCTCCCACCTTAGTGTCCAGCCTCTCATACAACTCATCATACGCTTTTTCTTTAGCCTTCGCCACCTCTCTCTTCACCTTGCGCCTTATCTTCTTGTACTCTTGTCTACTTTCTGCATCTCTCTGACTATCCCACTTCTTCTTTGCCACCCTCTTCCTCTTTATACTCTCCTGTACTTCCACATTCCCCCACCAGGTTTCCTTTTCCTCTTTCCTCTTTCCAGATGTCACGCCAAGCACCCTTCTTGCTGTCACCCTTACTACATCTGCTGTAGTTGCCCAGCTGTCTGGTAACTCTTCACTGCCACCCAGTGCCTGTCTCACCTCCTCCCTAAACTCAACCTTGCAGTCTTCCTTTTTCAACTTCCACTATTTGATCCTTGGCTCTGCCCTCACTCTCTTCCTCTTCTTGATCTCCAACGTCATCCTACAGACCACCATCCTATGCTGCTTAACTACACTTTCCCCTGACACCACTTTGCAGTCTTCAGTCTCCTTCAGATCAACTCTTCTGCATAGAATGTAATCTTCCTGTGTGCATCTTCCTCCACTCTTGTACGTCACCCTGTGTTCCTCCCTCTTCTTAAAATACGTATTCACCACAGCCATGTCCATCCTTTTGGCAAACTCCACTATCCTCTGACCTTCTTCATTCCTCTCCTTGACACCATACCTACCCATCACCTCCTCATCTCCACTGTTCCCTTCACCAACATGCCCATTGAAATTTGCTCCAATCACCACTTTCTGTCCCTTGGGTGCACCGTTCATCACTTCATCCAACTCACTCCAAAAATCTTCTTTCTCACCCATTGCACACCCAACTTGCGGTGCATATGCACTAACAACACTCATCATCACACCTCCAATTTCCAGCTTCATAATCATCACTCTGCCTGACACTCTTTTCACCTCCAAAACACTCTTGACATACTGTTCCTTCAGAATAACTCCTACCCCATTTCTACTCCCATTCACACCATGATAGAACAATTTGAATCCACCGCCGCTCCACCTGGCCTTACTCCCTTTCCATTTAGTCTCTTGCACACACAATATATCAACCTTCCTTCTCTCCATCATATCTGCTAACTCTCTCCTCTTACCAGTCATACTGCCAACATTCACAGTTCCTACCCTCAGTTCCAATCTCTTTACTTTCCTCCTCTCCTCCTGCCTCCGGACACATCTCCCCCCTCTTCTTCTTCTTCGGCCAACAGTAGCCCAATTTCCGCCAGCACCCTGTTGGCTAACAGTACTGGTGGTGGTTGTTGTTAACCCGGGGCTCGACCGATCTGGTATGGAAATTTGTATTGTTGTCTGCATATTGATTTGACAAAATTTTACACTGGATGCCCTTCCTGACGTAACCCTCCCCATTTATCCGGGCTTGGGACCGGCACGAAGAAACACACTGGTTTGTGCATCCCCTGTGGCTAGGTTAGTCTTACATTTCCTTGTATTAATTAATTAATCAATCAATTAATTAATTAATTAATTTGTTATGTGCTCTGGAAAGTCATAGTCATCAACCATACACTGAATAAGGACATGTTGGTTTTAAAACGACTGTGGAACCAAAACATTCCTTCTGAGATTGTATCAAAAATTTTGGGGTTTAGAGCACACCAACCTTAGCCACTAGGGGGCGACACTGCCCTCGCAAAACACCGATGCCCTTATACAAATGAACTTCCCCCTCACAGAGGTATGGATGATTTTTTTTTTTGTGGCACTCGTGACGTGAACGCTTCATTCTCAGTTCAATGCCCTACCCTATTACGCCACAATATCTTGTGATTTGTAAGTTGCTTTGGATGACAGGTGACAAGTGCAATGAATGCATTTGAACAAACACCGACTTTGAGTTTTTAAAGGACTTTAGTTGCTGAAGCTCTTAAAAGGTCCGTTTTCTCAAAGATGACAATTTAGAATTTCATAGGAAAAAAAACGGAGACAAATGTTTTCGCGGCAGCCTGGAATTTTGTGGTTCTTGACGGCCCTGAAAGCCTGGACTCTTGGGCGGGGGGGCTTGATTCCGATTTCCAGGACGGCGCTCTGTCGGCTTCACCCCTGCGATGTCATTAATTGGCTTAATTTGCATTTTTTTTTTTTTTTTGCCTGTCAAATCTGTGTGGATAAAGAGACTGCTGCAGGGCTGCTATCAAATAATTGTTGTGTTAATACTTCATGTAAGAAGCTTTGTAATTAATTTCCTAAAACAGTCTGAAAATGTAAAATCCATGCTGTTCACAAGTTCGTTTTTTTTTTTTTTTTTGTTTTTGTTCTTTGCCAAAATGTATAAATTAATCAGCGACACTTAGACACAGCAGTTAGTTAAAAGATTTAACGGGAGGGAGAAGCGGCTCCTTTGCGCCGCGCGCGCCGCCAGTGACGTCACGTTGTCAAGCGCAAGGAAACGCAGCTGCTCTCGCTTTTGAGGGGAGGGGGGGGAGGCACAAAGGTGGGATGCGGGATGTTTCTCCACGGAAAGGAAACGCTGAACAACCGCATGAATAATTGGTTTGATGGCATAAATGCCCGTAGGGGCAACATGTAGGACGAAGTAGTCCTTTGGGAAGAACAAACGTATTCGCGCTCTGCTGCTTTCTAAATGAATCCTTGGGTGAAAAAGGGTGGCTTTGAGGACACTCGGGTGGCCTGATGTGGGGTCGTGGGAGGGGTTGTTGCTTGAAGCAAGGTGATGGCGAGGCGTGTGTGTGTGTGTGCGTTTGCGAGTGTGTGTGTTGAAATTAAAATTGAATGTGGATAGAAAAGGATGAATAGTCGTCTAATGTAAACCTAATCGCACAGAATCCCAGAGGGCACCTTCAAAAGCCAAAGACGAGACAAAAGAAGCAACAAAGAAATGAGCCGTGCATTGTGAGAGGCCTGGGATTACACTGAGCTCCTGCGTCGCCTCGGGATTCAAGGAAGAAGCTTCCGCGCTAAAACTGCAACGAAGTGTGTCGGTGCCTCACCTGGTCCAAGCCCCCAGGTCCCCGAGGAGGTCTGGAGGATAACTTGGGTCTGCTGGTGACTGCACACCAGGCCACTTCATTCAGTCGGCGCGAAAACAAGCCAGGCTCTTTATCTCTAAATTGGCAATCTGGATTGTATACACTTTACAGTCTAAACGTGAAATTGAGACACACACACACACACACATATATATATATGTCATTCTCTAACCTGCATGATCCTGACCAGGATTATTAGGCGGTGCTGCAGCTCAGGCAGGAACAAACCCTAGAGAGGACGCCAGTCCATCGCTAGGCAAACACACATCAAGGCCAAATTAGTTTTGATAATTAACCTAACCTTCATGTCTTAGGACGGTGGGGGGAAACTGTAGTACCAGGAGAAAACACACACAGACAGGGAGAACATGCAAACTCCATGCAGGCAGGACCAGGACATGAACCTTGGTTTGCTTACAGCAGCAGCACCTACCAGTCTGACACTCTTATCATTTTAGATTATATATAAATATTATATTTATATCTATCTATATAAAAGCCAAATACCACTGACTCACTCATCACGAAATCTCCCAAACCATGAGGACTCGGGTCTTGAAATTCGGAATGTAAGTTAACCTTGGCCCATAGGTGTTCGCTAAGAAACGGTTTTAAAAATTTCGTGGTCCAGGCGTGTTCTGTCCGTAAGTCTGTCCGCTTTTCACGAGAGAATTACTTAACGGATTTAGATCTGGTTGTTTTCTATAATTTAATTGAACTTTCCGGTTGATTTTGCGACTTCTCTCATCGCGCTAAGTACCTCAGTTCGCTTGCGGTAACGATTTCATCCATCCATCCATTATCCAACCCGCTATATTCTAACTACAGGGTCACGGGGGTTATACTGGAGCCAATCCCAGCCAACACAGGGCGCAAGGCAGAAAACGAACCCCGGGCAGGGCGCCAGCCAACCACAGGCGGTAACGATTTATTTATGCAAATCAAAGAGAGTGACTGTGGGCCTAAAGCAGAGGGGCGTGGCCTCTGTTGGAGTTGGTCTACGCCTCGCTACGTGTTGGAGTACACCTTGCGTCCGCTTAGCTAGCTAGCTAGATACCTGTTTGTTCAGCAGACGTTATCATCTATAGATTGTTAAGGAGTAACGTTTGAAATTTTTGAGAGAGAGAGATCAGAGCTCCGTGTGTTTTAGAGGGTAGCTGCTGATTGCCAGAGATATCACAGCCATGTGCTTTTAACCCCACGCGGGGAACGCTCTCCCATCAGAGCTGAACACCATCAGATATTGTGCCAACGTCTATTGATTTTTAAAGTTTGTCCTGTTTCATTAATATGTTGGCGCAACCACGGGGTTCATCTAGTATAAATATATGTTGCATAGTGGACAGCTTAAGAGCTCTCTCTGGTGATTGCAATTACCTGTCTCTCCAGGGGTTGGCACTGTGTCCTAATGCCTGTTCCCTTCCTCCCTCTGCAGACCATATCATGGACAGCTTAACATCTCCAACGTCACTTCTGGTGTCCATCCGCCTGGACCCGCCTTTTCCTGCCAGAAGGACATATAACAGGAAGTTTGGCCATTTTGAGATCGGTTCACTGCAGAATTCCAGTCTGAAAAGATGTGCTTTGCAATTAGTGCTTGTTTTTCTGCTTTTCAGTTATACAGGGTCACCGACTGGTGCCACATCTCTCTATTGTGGTCCGTCTAATCTATTATGTTATGTGTACAGTATACAGTATATAGAGAGAGAATGAGACAGAGAGAGCAACTTGATTTTATTTTGACAAAAGTAGAGGGACTGGATTGTCAGGCTTTGTTGGGCTCAATGGCCTGTTGTCTTCAATACTCGCTAAGAAGAATTTTAAGGCCATCATATTCCTTTCAGTTTCAAGTTGGTGGTGGCCGTGATGTTGCAGTGGACATTTCAGTTTTTGTAGTCATTTTAAATCCAACATATTCCTATCGGTTTCTGGTTGATGGCTGAGACATTCCAGGGGACAAAAAAAGGCAGAAATTTTATACTCCCAGGGCTTCACTTTCACTCCTTATAATCTAGTTTTGAACTGAGAAAAATAAGATTTGTTTTAAACATCTTTAAACAATCAGGTGATATCTTCTTTAAATTCCCATTATGTTGATGTAGGACTTTTCCACAGGTGTTGGTTTTACAGCTTTTGGTAACAAGATGTGAGGGTAAGTGCAAAAAAGAAAATAAAGAATCAGTCGCACACTTACTGAAACAAATACAACAGCAATTCATACATCAGCCATTTGGCTCAATGGCACAGAATCAAACAGGGGCATCTGGCCACCCAGTGAAATGATGATTTAGGGTATGTTTTTATTTTATCTATCTATTTATCTATCTATCTATTATATTGCGCCTTACACATCTATCTATCTATCTATCATCTATCTATCTATCTATCTATCTATCTATTATATAGCGCCTTACATCTATCTATCTATCTTTCTATCTATAGTCCCTTTCATATCTATCTACCTAATATAGCATCTGTCTATCTATAGTGC
>JANRMT010062861.1:10230696-10245635 GCA_026402145.1 Polypterus bichir lapradei | reverse complement strand
CTCTACAGTGCATTATATAGCGCCTTTCAACAGCAAACGTCCAGTGTTATAAATAAGGTGCAATTATTCTATATCTATAACTATAGTGTGAATATTACAAGATGAATTGACTCACAAGAGGGTCACTGCTGAGAACTGAATCTCTCATCTCTTTACAGGACATTATATAGCGCCTTTCAGAAGCAAACCCCATCCTTATAAACAAGGTGCAATCATTCATCCATAACTGTATTGTGAGTACGGTGAGATGAATTGACCCGCACAGAGAGTCCGTGCTGAGAATTGAATCTGTGATCCCTCTACAAGACATTATATAGCGCCTTTCAGAAGCAAACCCCATCCTTATATGTAAGCAACAAGCATTCATCTCTAACTACAACGTGAGGACAAGGAGATGAATTGACTCACAATGGGGTCTACACAAAGAGTCAGTGATGGGGACAGAAGTTGTGATCCTTCTACAGGACATTATATAGCGCCTTTCAGAAGCAAATCCCATCCTTATAAACAAAGTGCAATCATTCATCTATAACTACAATGTGAGGATGAAGAGATGAATTGGCTTTCCCAGGGTACACACTGGCAGGCAGAGGTGAGAACTGAATCTCGGACCTGTCTACAGGACATGATAATATGGCGCCTTTCCACAGCAAATCCCATCCTTATAAACAAAGTGCAATCATTCATCTATAACTGTATTGTGAGTACGGTGAGATGAATTGACCCGCACAGAGAGTCCGTGCTGAGAATTGAATCTGTGATCTCTCTACAGTGCATTATATAGCGCCTTTCAACAGCAAACTTCCAGTGTTATAAATAAGGTGCAATTATTCTATATCTATAATTATAGTGTGAATATTACAAGATGAATTGACTCACTAGAGGGTCACTGCTGAGAACTGAATCTCTCATCTCTTTACAGGACATTATATAGCGCCTTTCAACAGCAATTCCCATCCTTATACTGTATGTAAGCAACAATCCTTCATCTAAAACTACAATGTGAGGACAAGGAAATGAATGTGCTTGCACGGGGTAGACACTGACAGTTAGGGGTGAGAACCGAAGCTGTGATCTTTCTTCAGGACATTATATAGCGCCTTTGAATAGCAAATCCCATTCTTATACATAGTGGACATTTAAAACTATAGTGTGAGTATTGTGAGATGAACTGACCCACAACAGGATCCACACAGAGAGTCAATGCTGAGAACTGAATCTCTGATCTCTCTACAGGACATTATATAGCGCCTTTCCATAGCAAACCCCATTGTTATAAAGAAGGTGCAATCATTCATCTCTAACTGCAATGTGAAGACAAGGTGATGAATTGACTTTCACAGGGTTTGCAGAGAGTGAGTGATGGGGATGTTATATAGCGCCTTTCCATTGTAATTCCCATGCTTATAAGTAAAGAACAATCATTCTTCTATAATTAGAATGCGAGGATGAGGTGATGCATCAACTTTCACACATGTCACCCAGACACTGTGATCTATATAGCGCCTTTCCTCATCTCTCTATGCAACCAACCATCATTCATCTGTATCTATAGAGTGGGTACTACAAGTTGAATTGACCCCCCCCCCCCCTACAGCAGGGTCCACACAGAGAGTCAGTGATGGGGTCTGAATATTTGCTCATTCTACAATACATATAGCGCGCCTTTCCATTGCAAACCCCAACCCTATAAATAAGGAGCAATCATTCATCAATAACTAAAATGCTAAGAGATAAGTTCACAGAAAGTCAGTGATGGGGTCTGAACCTTTGCTCATTCTCCATTATATAGCGCCTTTCCATTGCAAACTCCCCATCCTTATAAGTAAGGAAAAATCATTCATGCTGTATAGCGCCTTTCAACAGCAAACCTCATTCATTCTTATGCCTAGTGTAAATACTACAAGATGAATTGACAGACATCAGGGTACAGCCAGACAGTCACTGATGGGGACTGAAAATCTGCATATTCTGTATTATATAGCGCCTTTCCGTAGCACCCCCCCAATCCTTATAAGTAATGGACAATCACTCATCAATAACCAAAATGTAAATGCTAAGAGATACGTTGACTTTCCCAGGGTTCACAGAGAGTAAGTGATGAGGACTGAGATGAGAACCTTAGCTTATTCTCCATTATATAGCGCCTTTCCATAGCACACACACACACCCACCCTTATAAGTAAGGGACACTCATTCACCAATAATTATAGTGTGAATAGTAAAAGATGAATGGACTCCCCACAAAGAGTCGGTGATGGGGGCTAAATCTGTGATCGCTCTACAGGACGTTATATAGCGCCTTTCCATTGTAAATCCCACCCTTATACGTCTATCTATAATTACACTGTGAGGACCAGAAGACAATTGGACTTTCCCAGGGTTCACACCAAGAGTCAGGGGTGAGAACTGAATCTGCGATCTTTCTGCTGTCTATTATATAGCGCCTTTCCATAGCTAACACCATCACAGACGTGTAATTACAAAACAAGGACTAGGAGATGAATTGACTCACAGCAGGGGTTCACAGGAAGAGCCAGTGGTGAGGACTCAGTCTGGGGTCTTTCTACATTATATAGCGCCTTTCCACAGCAAAGCAGTATTCCAAGCTAATGTATTCTTGCCGAACTTTCCTTGTTTGTACGATGTGAGCGCTGAGAGGGGGCCGAGTCAGTGATGTTTCTAGTTATAGCGCCTTTTCACTGCAAACCCAATCCCCTCTGTATTACAGACGATGTACAGCCAAGGCTTTATTATTACTGTGTGAGCCCTGAGAGGTGCATTGACCTGTCCAGGTCAGCGTGAGGACTAAACCTGTGATCTTTTTTTTTCATTTTTATAGTGCCTTTCATAGTAAAATACCCAAGAAACAAAGACCTGGGCTGGAGCCCCGACAAAGCCGAGCCGGCCACAGTGGCGATGCAGGCCCTGGTGGCATAAGTGACAGAGTAACAATAAGACCGGTGGCTGCTTTGACAAGGAGTCAGGAAGACTGAGGCTGCTGAACTAATCCACTAAAGCCAACCAGGACCTTCACGGACCACCCCAATCCGGCTAGCCCCCCCCCAACTTCTACCTGCCCGCTTCAGAAATACCACAAGGGGGAGAAGCTTCAAACTCTGGCTGGTGGAGACAAACCCAGATGAAGAATCTTAATAAAGGAAGATTTGTATCAACACAAAAAAATAAAGGACAACAAGCATTTGTGTAAAAGGCAAAAAAGTTCAAATTGCACAATTCATAAGGAAAACATAAATCAGAAAACCAATAAACCCTAAATAAAGTGAACAGGACAACACACTGCAAGCAAACTCAATGCACTGCTGCGCAGTGTCAGCTCTGAGTGAAGAAAGGAGGGGCCAGCAGCAGTGATGTCATGGTGACCACGCCCCCCACAGACCGGGGCTCCACCCACAAACTAGAGGCAATCGCAGTAAAATTACAGAAACACAACATAAATATCACAAAGTAAGCCAAAACTCACAGAAACAGCATAAACAACATGAAAAGTAATCATTTAAAACAAACAAAAAAAAACAACAGGAGACCAAAAATCCAAACCTGAGATCTCTCCTTCATAGAAGAACGAAGACTTACCTCAGTTTTGGCTCTAGCAGTTGTGCTCAGGTCCCTCCTGTTTGCTTTCCTTCTTTCCTTGAGATGTTTCCAGAACTTGATTGGCGTCCACCTGAGGCAGACTGACTTGACTGGACATCACTTAGAAAGGCACATGTTGTGTCCCTGTGTATAGAAGGTCCCCCAATTCACACAAAAGCCAAGTCAAGAAGTCCAATGACTTCTCTGAAGACCTCCGTGATCAGATTGTGGTGAGGCACACATCAGGACGCAGTAATAAAACCATAAAACCAGGACTCTTCCTAGAGTGGGCTCTGTGGTCAGACTGAGCAATGGGGGTCTTGGTCAAGAGCTTCAGAAGTCCTCTGCTGAGATGGGAGAACCTGTGAGAAGGACGTCCATCTTGGCAGCACTCCACCGATCAGACATTTATGTTAGAATGGAGGCCACTCTTGAGCAAAAAGGCATTTGCATGACATGGAGATCTGAGGAGAAAGAATCTCTGGTCTGATGAAGTCTTAGGGCAGAACCCCAAGCACCAAGTCTGGTGAAGACCAGGCACTGCTTGTCACCTGCTTGATGCCAAGCCCATGGTGAGGTACGGTGGTGACAGCATCAAGCTATGGGGGGTGCAGGGACAGGGAGACTGGTCAGAATTGAAGAAAGGATGAAGGCAGCCAAATACAGAGAGGACCTTGAAGAAGACCTGCTCCAGAGTGCAGGCCACCTCAGACAGTGGTGGCAGCTCACCTTTCTGCATGACAATGACCCGAGCCATACACTGGAGTGACTTGAGTGACCCCCCCAGCCAAAGCCCAGACTTAAACTTCAGAGAACATCTGCGGAGAGACCTGGAGATGGCAGTTGGTAGACACTTTCCATCCAATCCAACAGAACTTGACAGGATCTGCCAGGAAGAACTGAATAAACTGCGCAAATCCAGGTGTGCAAAGCTTGTAGAGACTCGCAAAGCAGACTTGATGATGAAGGGGCTTCTATAAAGTGCTGGATTAAGGGTCCGAACACTCATAGGAATGAGAGATTTCAGCTTTTTGATTTTTAATAAATTTCCACACATTTCTGACAACATGTGCTCACTTTGTCATTATGAGATATCGAGTGTAGACTGATGAGCAACAATGACAAGGTTACCCGTTTAATATGAAATCTACAGCACAGTCAAGTGTGCAGGAAGATGAAGGGGTCTCGGCACTTTCTGAGCCCACTGTAAATGCAATCCAGGGACACAGCCATGACGGTAACACAGCAGTAGCCCCTTTACCGGCTCTACAGGACTTGTTCTTGATAACATCTTGATGTTATATAGTGCCTTTCACAAAAGCATGAAGAGTGCCGTTCAAAGCCATGCCAGCTGGTGCTTTAAGGTCAGACACGTGAATGGTGTCCCATTTCAGAAGGCAATTAGCTATTAGGTGGTAAGGGGGGGATTTTGGGGAGCAAATTGACCAGGCAGTGGTGGTCAGTGTAGCCAGGGCATTGGGGTACACCCTAATCTTTTCAAAAGATGCCCGGGCATCATTTATGACCACAGAGTGTCAGGACTTTGGTTTTAGGCCTCATCTGATGTCTGCTAACATAAGAAGCTCCGCATTCATTTTATTATTACAGGTGTAAAGCAGACCGGCATTGGCATTCCTGAGGACCACCTAACCATCATGGAGCACTGGAGTCCTGCTCTCTGTAGATGACAGAATGGAGGACATGTGCCTTCTGCCTCAGCGATGTCTCCTTCTACCAGTGTGGTGCCCGCAGAGCGAGCGCTGGCCGTGGTGCTGAATCCCGGATTTGCTTCCTCGGACTCAGGGTGTCCCCTCTCACTAAGGTCTCAGAATTCCATTTGCAGGGACTGCCGGGGAATTCTCAACGGGATCATTTCTGAGAGCTGATTAAGAAGTCACTTGTCACAAAGTGAGCCCATGATTGGACCTTGAAGGGGGCTCACTGGTATGTCTTGCTGTTCAGTTTCACTGACTGGGGCACAAAGTCACCCCTCCTGTTCTCCTCCTTATTTTTTGTCACTAGTGCGCCTTACCACTTCATTATGACACAGCAATCCATTAACGTCGGTGCCGTCGCCATGGTAACCGCCCTGACAGGAAGACAACACTTCATTCAGGGCCGCCTGCTCCCGTGAAGAGAAATTTTATTATCTGCCCGTCACACAAAGTACTGTCAGCGTACCCTCAGGGACAGAGCCCACCAGGCACAGCAAAGACAGGGTGACACTTATCTGGTATCCAAGAAGTCACTCGATTAAAGTACCAGGCTTTATTTTTGTCATAAACAGCATCAGAAAGTAAGTTGTGTGTATTGATGGCTGGACTGGCAGATGAGGTGTCTTGTCAGGTGACACTCATAAAGTGAACTGGTGACACACTTCTGCCAATCGCCCTTCCCTAATTCTATTGAATGAGATTCAGGCACTTGAGTAATCCTTAAATGTATGATGGACATGAGAGCCATGTAAGGCGCTATAATGTGGAGCAGCAACAGGAGAATGCATGATGGCTAAGTTCAAATGGGGGCTAAGGAAGGCCGCAAAGACAAAAAGGTCATCCAAAGTGGAGTGGCACCTGAGTGAATGGGTGGGCCAGCTCAATTAGTTAATTAGGGATGCACTTCAAAGCAATGGCACATGTAGTGAGTCTGCTTGGACCAAAGAGAGAAAGAGGGTGGAGAAGGTGTAAGGTGGGCACAAAATGGCCTAAGATACAGAAATGGGGAGCACAACTTCGAGTTGGGGGGGACAGAATAGAAAGAAAGTGAAGGACTGTGCAGGACCTCCGACCAAGGAAGACATTCAGCTGGAAAGGGTGGAGCACATCAGAAACTGGGTGGGGACTCAGAAAGAGGGGCGGAGCTCATGGTGGAGTAGGGGGCACCATGAGAAAGGGAGGAGCTTATAACACAGTGGGCAGGGACTCAGAGAAAGGGAGGGGATTATTAATGTGTGGGTTTGAACTCGGAGAAAGGGAGAGGCTTACCATACAGCAAATGGAAGAGGGACTTGTAATAAAGTAAGTGGAAACTTAGAGAATGGGAGGAGCTTATCATGAAGTGGGTGGGACTTTAGAAAAAGGTAGTGGCTTCCCATAAAGTGGAGGGAATTGGAATGAAGAGGAGACTTGTCATATAGTTGATGGAAATGATTTTGCAGTTGGTGGAGCGCATTATGAAGGAAGATAAACCTTCCAAAAAGGAGCTGCTTATCTTCTGGTGGGTGGGAACTGAGACAGAGGCAAAAGTTCTGTTTAGAGGAGGTGGAGAGAACAGGGAGGAGCTTACTATGAAGTGTGGCAACTCAGAGAGTGGGAGGAGCTCATCGTGAAATGGGGAGGGGCTTGTAATGCGGTTGGTGGAAATTCAGAGAAAGGTGGAGGTGGTCATGTGAGAAAGGGAGGAGCTTATTATGAAGGAGGGAAAACTCTAGGAAAGGGAGGTGACTGTCATTGGGAGAGCAGGAATTCATAGAAAGGGAGGAGCTTACCATGAAGTAGGCAGCAACAGAGGGAAAAGGAGGAGCTTATCATATTGTGGATGGGTCCTGAGAGAAAGATGAAAGGATTGTAATGTCTTTGGTAGGAACTGAGACAAAGACAAAAGTTTCTCTTGGAGGATGTGGAGCTTGTCATAGAGTGGGTGGTAACTCAAAGAGTGGGAGGAGCTTACCATGAAGTGGGCATAAATGGGTAAAAAGGGAAAAGTTTATCATGACGTTGACAGAAATGGAGAGAAATGGAAATGCTGATGATGCAACGAGGGACCTCAGAGAACAGGGAGTGCACAAGCTGACTGCAAGGAGAAGCTTATTGTAGCATGGGTGGGTCCTGAAAGAAAGGCAAACGTGCTGCTTGGAGGTGCTGGAGAGATTAGGGTGGAGCTTAGTATGCAGTGAGAGAATTAATAGAGTGGGAGGATGCAGATCATGCAGGAGAATGGGAGGAGCTTATCTGAATGGACAGAAAGTAGGAGCTTATCATGGTGTGAACTAAGAGAAAAGAAATAATGCAGATAGATTCAGAGAAAGTTGGTGCTGATCATGAAGTGGACGGAGACTGAGAGAGTGGGAAGCATGAAAGGATCGAAAATGGACAGAAAGGGAGGAGCTTATCATAGCGTGGGAGGGTCCTGATTAAAAGAATGGTGGTTTGTAATGCAGTTGGTGGGGGCTCAGAGAAAGGGGGAGCTCGACATGGAGTGGGTGGAGACTCTGAGAAAGGGAGGAGCTAATCAAGGAGTGGTGAAAATGCAGAGAAAATATCACACTCACTATGAAGTAGGAGAAACCCTAAGACATGGAGGGGATTGGCATGGGGGGATTCTTAGAAACTGAAGAGGTCCTCATCTAGTGAGTGATAGCTGAGGCCAAGACAAAGGTTCTGGCATGAGTAGGTGAAACTGAGGGGGAGATGCATTGACACCCACTGCACGCCCAACCTACCTGGAAAGGGGTCTCTCTTTGAACTGCCTTTCCCAAGGTTTCTTCCATTTTTCCCTACAAGGTTTTTTTGGGAGATTTTCCTTGTCTTGTCAGAGAGTCAAGGCTGGGGGGCTGTCAAGAGGCAGGGCCTGTTAAAGCCCATTGCGGCACTTCCTGTGTGATTTTGAGCTATACAACAAATAAACTGTATTGTATTGTATTGTATCATGAAGCGGGTGGGATCACAGAGAAGGGAAGTGCCTGACCATGCAGTGGGTGGGGACTCTAATTAAGGGGCAATCTTATCATGGAGTGGCTGGTGAACCAGCAGTTTAGGGAAGGGGGAATCTGAGAAAGAGGGAGGAGCTTATCAAGGAGTGGTGGAAATTCATGAAGTGGGCGGAAATTTCAAGAGTTGGGAGGGGCCTATCATGAAGTGGGCAGGAACTGAGAGAAAGGGAGGGGCTTGTAATGAAAGAAAGAGGTTTGCCTTGGCATGGGCAGTAACAGTAAGACAGGCGGAGATAAGAGGGAGGGCACTTGCCTGGAATGAAGAAAAAGTGAGGGTCTTGACAAGGTGGGGGAGGGGGGGGCTGAGCTCGGAGTGGGAGGAGCCTGCAGGTGGACGTGTGTCTGAGATGCTGATCATCAGTGGCACCTCAGCAGGCCCCTCAATGAGCCGCCGTCACCCGGAGCTCCTGTTTCAGCAGCGGCAGCCCACCTGGCATCTCCTCGGCGGGACGGAACTCGCCAGAGCAAATTCTTTCCATATTGTCACTGCATGAGGAACAGAGCCTGGCAAATATTTAACAATTTAAAACAATATTGTGCATCAAATCCTGGTATCAAATTATGCAAATTCCCCCCTAAATGAGTTTTTATAGGAAAAGGGAAAAAAGATTGATTACAGAAAAAACGTATTTACATACTGAGTGATTTAGCGGAAATCTCAATTGCTAATTCCCCCTGCATGCTGATCGTCGGGGAGTCTTGTTTGCAAACATTATGCAAAATAAATTGAAGGCAGCTGAGCGGCGCGTGGCCCTCCACCTGCACGTGTGCCCGTGTGCCAGTGTGCGAGCGGAGCGCAACATGTGGACTCGAGCGCGAGTGTGCCGCACGTCGAGGGGGCAGTGGGCGTGTGTGGGGGGCACTTTACACTAATGGGGCAGAGACACCTGGGAGACACCCACTGTATTACAAAGACGAATGAGTGTGTGAGGGACGCTCCATAATGAAACACTCGGCGTGAAGGGGGGTGTCGGGGGGACTCCACACCAAAAGACACCAAAGAGCTGAGCGTGTAAGAGACGGCAAGTGTGCAAACGACACCCGGGACTGAAGAGTGGCGAGGTGAGCGAGTTAAGGGAGTGAATGTGAGAAACACTGAGAGGGGAGTGTGAGTGTGTAAAGAGAGTGTATGAGGGGCCGGGGGTCTGTGAGTGTGCGAGTGTGTCAGAGTCACCCAAGAGGGGTGTGTAAGAGAACTCAAAGAAGTGAGTGTGTGTGAGAGACCCCCCGGGTGGAGTGAGTCAGAGTTTAGTGTGTGACAGTCACAGGATATCAAGGGGTGTCAGCCGGGGGGCCTACAAGGAGTCAAGTGTGAGAGAATCTGAGGCTGTCTCTCTGTATATGGCGCCTTTGTAGACGTCTGGATGGGTGGCGCCTGTCATTGCTTGGGAAGCCAAAAACCATCGCTCTTTCTTATATAAAGCGCCTTTCAGTGCTCAGGGGAGTCAAAATAAAAAGCACTATTTCTGTATATGGCGCCTTTCATAGCATTTAAACATGGAGACCGAAAAAACAAAAGAAATGTTTGAGCTGAGCTGTATATTCCCCTTGGGATTAATAAACTATCTATCTATCTATCTATATAGCGCCTTTCACAGCTCAGAGACAAACACATCAACTTGGTTTTTGTTTTTTTGCTAAAGTGGCTTTCATTACTCAGGAGAACAGAGAGCAGTGAGGCTGTGGTATATAGCGCCTTTCACAGGTTTGTGGAGTGAATCTGGAGACAAAACCATCAATGAATATCACATGTAGCATCTCACAAGAAAAAAGATGAATGCCAGCAGGGTTTTGTGTCCTGCGTAGTGCCTTTCTCTGCCAGTCCAGTGCCTTTGATTTGGATATTCTGCCTTCCTTTTAAAGTCGACATTCGTCCATTTATTGATTTTTCCATCACACTGATTTCAGGCTACAAATGCAGGAAGACAAAATCTGCAGCAATGGACTCAACCCCAAAAGGGGTCCTGAGTGGGCATACTGACCTGCCCACCCACTCATCTACTCTCTCATTCACCCACTCACTCACCCTCTCTCACTTGCTCGCCCACTCACTCACTCACTCACTCTCACTTGCTCACCCACTCACTCACTCACCCTCTCTCACTTGCTCGCCCAATCACTCACTCTCACTTGCTCGCCCACTCATTCACTCTCTCTCACTTGCTCACCCACTCATTCACTCTCTCTCACTTGCTCACCCACTCACTCTCATAGACGATAAGCATGCTGGGATTTGAACCTGCATCTCTGGAGCTGGGATGCTAACCCCTGCACCACTGTGCTGCCCCATTAATCCATTTTGGTGCCTCTAGCAGCTTTTCTAGCTGTACAACCCGAAGCCAAATTCATCCCTAACTTTATATAGTGCCTTTCATATTGTGGTTTGTGGCAGAATTGGCACCCCAGCCACCATAACAAACCTCCCACTGTTCCACTCCATCTGAACTGGTGTGGTGCTGAGGTGTCACTGGTTGCATGGCTGCACTCAGGTCCTAATCTGGGATCCTGAGTTGGTTTGGCGTGTGGTGGGTGCGGCACTGCCCTGTTATCAGCGCCTGCTCCTAACCTCCCTCTCATATTGCAGTAGCGTCAGACCCAAATTCAGTGGTCAGCCGTTCTTCTGTATGGCGCCTTTCAAATCATTTGGTCTTCACTTTTTAATGGCTCTCCTCGTGCACGTGAATGCAGGGCTCATGTAATTGTATAGCTCCTTTCATGAGCAGCACCACCACAAGGTGCCTCAGAACTCAAACCAGACTCTCAGGAGCCATCGCACCTCTCCTGGAGGAGACTGCAGCCCACCCGTCTCACCTTATGGGGGGACCCTCTGGCTGTTCCAGCTACAAGGGTCTGTGTGCCTGAAGTGCTATTGATTGGTCATCAGAGTCACCCTCCACTGGTGGGCATCATGTCGCTTTAAGAAGGTTTGAGACGTCGGCACGCCGAGTTGACTTCTGCGTGGCCAGTAGGTGGCGTGGCGGGGGCACGAGCAGCCCCTCGACATGCCAGTGAGTCCCACCACGCAGATCGCTTTCTTCTCCTAATTAGAACATTGGCGAATCGTCGGCGGTGTCACTCGGCGGCCTCCCCTCTCGCGAGTCCCTCGATCATCGGCTTATTAGGCTGAAGTCAGTAAGACACCGAGAAGCCCGCGCCGCCTGACTGACAACACAATTTGCGCCATTAAGGGAAGAGAAAGAGGCGCCCGCGTATTAATTAGATTGGGCCACAGCGGAGAGTGACGGGATCATGGCGCCCGCGCGCTTGTCATTGAGGAATCTATAAATCACCGGCCACTTGTTGTCTGTTTTTTAATTATCAGAGCCGTACAGTATCGGGCGCCAATCTAACGATCTCCCCGCGCGCCAACAAAGTGGCTTTGTTCGAAAATAACCTGACAGACTGATTTATTTCATTGTCTTCTCCTCCGCCTTCACCGAGACTTGGCAGGAAGATCTGAGTGGGAGGGACGGGGTGGGCTACACCAGCATCACATGGTAATTGAACCCGCACCCCAGCCATCCACCTCTGCCATCTCAAGTGTCAGGGCGAGGGGGTGGGCACCAAAGTGAGCCCATTCGGCCGGTTAAAGTGCAGTGAATGATATTCTGGATATGACGCCCCCTGCTGGCAGCAATAAGAAGCCGAACTCAAGTGCAGTGAACGATACTCGGGTCGTGGCACACCCTGCTGGCAGCAATCAATACCTTCAACCGAATGCCTCTAGTGATGGTTTTGCCATGGTGCCCAATCGAGGGAAAGAGATGCTAGTCATGGTGCCCTCTGCTGGCACCGACAAGGAGCCAAATACAAGTACAGTGGATGATGTTCTTGTTACAGCGCCCCCTGCTGACTTCAATCAATATATTTAAACTATTGTTTAAAATGTCAGCATTGTCATGGTGCCCAGCCAAGCAGAATGATATTCTAATCACAGTGTCCTCTGCTGGCACCGATAAGGAGCCAAACACAAGTACAGTGAAGAATAGTCTTTGACATAGCGCCCACTGCTGGCAGCAATCCCTTCAGCAAAGCCTTCATTATTGTGCCCACTTGAGTGAATGATATTCTGATCACAGTGCCCTCAGCTGGCACCAGTAAATAAGTGGAGTAAATAATATTCTTCTTAAGGTGCCCCAATTGGCAGCATTGAAGCCATTGTTTAAAGTAAAGGCTCTCTTTGTCTTGGTCGTGCTCATGACACCCCCTGCTGGTGCAGTGAATAATATTCTTGTTGTAGCGCCCCCTGCTGACAGCAATCAATACCTTAAAGATAATGTTTTAAGTGAAGGCTTTGGTATTCTGGTCGTGGTGCCCCCTGTTGGCAGCAATCAATGGATTAAAACTAATGCTTTTGGTTAAGGGCTTGTCCCGGTGCCCAGTCTAGTAAATTATATTCTACTCTTAGTACTGGTGTTTTAAGGAAGGCCTTCTAGTCATGGTGCCCACTGCAGTAAAAGACATGATGGTCATGGTGCCCGCTGCTGGCGGCAATAAGTAGCATAACATGCTGTTCTTCTCAAGGTGCCCCCTACTGGCACCAATTGATATCTTAAAGCTAAGTCTTCAGCATAAGGTTTTCTCATGGTGCCCAGTGCAGTGAATGATATTCTTGTCATGGCACAAATAGCTGGCACTAATGAGGAGCTAATCAACAGTGCAGTAAATGAAACTCTTTCCCTGGCACTCTCTGCTGGCACAACACAGTAACTATCTGGAAGCTGGTAGTTTGTGTGAAGGTCTTGTCCTGGTGCCCAATTCATTGAGCGAAAATAGGGTCATGGCAGCTTCTTGTTGTACCAACTAGAATTTCAGAAACCAATGTGGTGGATAATGCCCTGGTCATGGTGCCCCCTGCTGGCATCAACCAATAACTTATGACTAATGCTTTGTTGAAAGAAACCTTCTCAGGGTGCCCTCATGGACCAGCTAGGACTTGGGTACCAATGCAGTGAAGAATGTTCTTGTCATGGCGCCCCCTGCTGGTAGCAATAAGGAGCAAAACACATGTACGGTAAATGATATTCTTGCCATTGCACCACCTGCTGGCATTAATCAATATCTTCTAACTAATGTTTTCAGTGAAGACCTCGTTGTGGTGCCCAGTGCCGTGAATGATATTCTAGTCAGGTGTAGTTTTGACACCCATAAGGAGCCAAATGCCAGTGTGGTGGATGAAATTCTTTCCATGGCATCCCCTGCTGGCACAAAGCAGTAACACATCTGCTTTGTAACAAGTAATTTGGGTGAAGGTCTTGTCTGGGTGCCTAGGATCCTGAATGAAGGTCCTGTCATGGTGCCCACCTCAGGAACCAACTAAGACTCACATGCCCATGAGATGAGGAGTAGTCTCATCATGATGCCCCCCTACTGGCACCAATCTGTATCTTAAAAATGAATGCTGTAGGTGGTGGTCTTGGCATGGTGGGTCCTGTGTGGCCACTGAAGAGGACTTTATAAACAGGATCGTGAATGACCCACACGAAGGACTTTGTTAGAAGGAACACCGCCCTCTAGTGGCCAATTGGTCTGCAGCACACACACAAAGGTGCCATCTTGGTGCCCACAAAAACTTCAAAAGGGGGCCCCTCTCTAAAAGTGGGCACCCACAGCGCTAGTGCCGCCCTCTGGAGAGGTCACTCGGTGACAGCGTTTTGCTCACAGGTGACACTGAACTCACTCTGAAGGACTGACTCAGAGCCGAATCTTCTGTGGCTGCGTTTGTGTTTTTATCTGAAGAGCTGCGGTGCCAGTCAGACCGGCAAGTGCATGTGATGGCTTTTTGCCTTCTTTCTTTCTTTCTTTCTTGACTTTCTTTTTCTTCTTTATTTATTTTTTTTTTATTTTGCGCCTGCCTTTTGTTCAAAGCTCAGTGAAGGTCACCCTGACCCATCAAGAGGCGCCCAGAATCTCAGCGCTTCATTCTCGTGCACAAAGCCTGTCTGCCTCAGGGACGGGGAATGAAGCCAACAACTGGAAAAGAGAAAAAGGCCAGCGATGTCACCGCTCGCCATTCAGTCCTGGCCAGGCCAGTTGGCAGTTTGAGCTGGCACCTGGACACAGCGCGCCAGCTCCACTGAAGGCCATGCCATTAAGGCTTGACAGCAAAAAACCCTGAGGTCCAGGCTTGAAGGTGACTGTCCTGTCCACTATGAGTTAGGACCGTGGCAGTGGGCCACACAGGGCAGAGTCACAGCGCCCCATTCTAACGGAGCCTGTGAGGAGAACCTTCCAGAAAAGTGGGAGCAGAAGGAGTCTAGAGCTGTGAACACCCACCAGAGTGGGCCTTGTGAATGAGGAAACCAGTGCAAATGTGCTTGGGTGTGTTAGAGGTGGGCACCGACAAACCACCAGCTGTGACCCCTCTGGAAAAAGAAGACAAGCAGTGAAGAGGGGGAATAAAGAGACAAAGGGGTGGGACTGCAGACATGGAGGAGCCCTCTGTACAATCGACAGGAAGGAAGAAGAAGGGAAAAAAGGAGGGCAGTAGGGAGAAAAGAAAATACAAAACTGACAGACTCTAAAAAATACAGAAAGAAACGCCACAGGGGCAGTGATGTGTGAGAAGGTGGTGAGCCACTGATGAGCACTGAACTGTGTGCCAACGAAATGGGAAAGGCGCTATATTAGA
>JANRMT010062861.1:10205810-10219517 GCA_026402145.1 Polypterus bichir lapradei | reverse complement strand
AATATTTGTAATCAATCATTTATGACAGGACATCGGCGATATCGTTTGTTTCAAACTGGATGATCATTTGTCCCGGGATATCGAGGATATCACTCCGGAATCAGGCAGTCACTCAGCCCGAAACATCTATCTGGGTTGTAATATTAGTAATCCATCATTTATGACAGAATATCGGTGACATCGCTTTAATTTTCAAATGGCTGGTCGTTTGTGACTGAATATCGGCGATTTCAATCCAGAATCGGCCAGTCACTTAGCTGGAAAAATCCATCAGGTTTGTAATATTAGTAATCCATCACTTATTAGGGAATATCAGTGATATCATTTTACGGTTTTATTTTCAACCACCCCACCCATCAGGAGGCTCTCACAGTCTGACCGCACGCCCCTCCTATGACCTCCTGGGAGTGGAGACACTCGGGTTCAATCGAGGAGAAGCTCGTCTCATGGTGTGGCGTTTTAATGCTCCGCTGATCCCAAAGGCACCCACTAGGTGGTGCTGTCTAAAGAAGAGTTTACCAGTCCGGTGCCCGCTAACGTGGCACTCCACCTACCTACTGGAGGGTTTACTAGACTGGTGGTACCCAGCGTGTCCACAAGGTGAGAGGGTTTAATGGGCTGGTGGTTGCATCCACACCTAGGGCTTTATGTTTAGGGGGGTTTAGTGCTGTGGTGACAAATCGAGTTTCCTGCTCGGCTTCTATGAATGGCGGAGTCTGCACAGCTGGTCTTCTCCAAAGTGTTGGCATCATCACCAGGAGGGTCTAACAAACTGGGCACAGCCCCTCAGAAGACCTTGGACTTTCCCACATCCCACCGGGAGTTGAGACGCCCCGAGAAGAATCTCACGAGACTGTGCGGGACATTCAGCGGAAAGGCGCTATAAATGACAGAGGGACTGTCCGGTTTGCAGAAGCTCCTTCAGGACTCCAAAGGTGGGCACCTTGAGGTGGGTTACTCTGAAAAGCAGCAGGGCGCCATGGTCTTCATCAGCAAGTGCAGGGGGTCCTCATCGACCTGCAAGTTCCACGCTCGCTGCGTGTTGTTGACTCAGCAGGGGGATTAGGTAAGCAGTCCACGGGGGGATTAAGGAGACCCCCATGGACCCTCTCAGCCTGACACGTCACATTATTTGCTGAGATGGCTCTTCTGTATTCTCCTAACGCCCCCCTCCGCCCCCCCGGGCTCGTCGCGTTCTCCGTCAGGCGCTTTCCATTTCTTGCTTTATAGCACAATATAATGTCGGATTCAGGCAGCTCAATTGGCTAAAGTGGGGTCTATTTACTTGAACAAGAAACAAAAAGCGAACGCTTCCCCCGTGGGACCACCCGTGCGTGATTAGAACGAGCAGCCCGCACACACTAGCGGTGGGCAAGTCGCTGGCAATTTCGCTTTGCGTTTTCATTTCATTTGCCCAGTCTCTGCTGCTGACTCTCTCCCTATATGGCCTCTGCCCCCCCCCCCGCCCCCCCCCATAAAGAAACAGATGGGGCTAGGAAACACAGAACCATACAACATGGCGCCTCGGTAACATCTGGGTGTGCCAGCGTGCTGGCACATGCCATATGAACTCAATCGCGTGGCACAGGCTTTTATAAGAGGAAGCCCACCGGGGGTAACCAGCGCTAATTAGCGGCAGGCTGACTCCGACATTCCGGAGATTGTTTTTCTTTATTTATTCATTGAAATTCCTTGTCAGGCTGTTCTCCCCTGACTTTAATTGAAATGTAGCACCCCAGTCCAAGGTGGCATGGGACACTGGGGGCACACTGCGCAGCTGCCAGCTTGTAAAGGTTTAAGCAAATCCTCTGCTGGCACTGCCAAGATTTAAAAAAAAAATCTACATCAAATAACAAAAAGAAAAAGTCCAGCTGGGAGTAGATGGTGCCAGCTGGCAGCCCTCCAGTGGCGACCCAAAAAAGGAAAAGCTATAAAAATATGGAGAGGGGGGCATCTGATGGGTAACAGGCTGCAGAAAAAAATCACAAGCAGAGATGCTAAGGAGCCAAATGCACGCTGGCACACCCGTGACGTGGCACCTCTGGGCAACAACGCAGCCCATGTGCCTCACCGTGGGCACCGTTGTATTAAAACCAGGCAGGTGGCACCTTTTATTATTTGGATGTGGACTGGCAGTCACAGATAGGTAATGACAAATGAAGACAGCCTGCTGTGAAAGGCGCTATAAAGACATCAGCACAGGAGAGTGTGAACAACGGAGGCTCCACACTGAATGTGAAAGGCGCTATAAAGAAATAAACTGCACAGAATATGCAGAGTCTGCTGATAAGAACATCTGATCAGTTTAAGGGTCTCTCATCATGTGTGCCGAGCGCTGACCCAGCCTCGCGTGAAAGGCGCTATATAGAAACTGTCACTGGAGCAGCACATGTAGACAAGTAAAAAAGAACCACGTGGGCTGTGAATACATGAAGGGCATGTGCAGGAGATACGCATGGACGAAAGGCGCTATACAGACTGATGTGCAGTAAGACAGTCTTACATAACTGGCTGTTGTCATTTGTTTCCTTACTGGTAATCTTTGTGGAATTATATTTAGTAATTTGTGCAGGGCTGAGAGCTACACTGACGTGAAAGGCGCTATATGGAAATGAAGTGCACATAATGAGCCACACGCTACCTGATCGCATCTGAATGGCCGCATGCAGCAGGTATTTAGGGTGGCATCACATGGAAAAATAAACGGTGTATAGTATCTGTGCGTATGGGCACAGCAAATACTGTACATGTATGAATATAAAATAGAGAGATGTATGTGCATTATATGTCTATATACTCTATGTGGGCATTGTCATCCATCCATCCATTATCCAACCCGCTATATCCTAACTACAGGGTCACGGGGGTCTGCTGGAGCCAATCCCAGCCAACACAGGGCACAAGGCAGGAAGCAAACCCCGGGCAGGGCGCCAGCCCACCGCAGGGGCATTATGATATATGTCTAAATAATACTATATAAAAAACAGTAAATCCAGGAGAGCCCATGTGGTTCACCTTATTCTGATCTTCCACTGTCTGGCTCTACTTTAAACTCTTGATTTGCTTTGAAAGGCACTATATAGAGCTATGTGTGAACCCGGGGGCCAATAGACTGAATTACTGGGTTACCAAACGGGGGTCCGCATTTGTGACTCTACACTGGCTTTTTTAGTGAAAGTATTTGTGGATTTCTGTTTGCTACTCTTGGAAGCCCCCTGAAGTCATGTGATGCGTCGCCAGCCCGCTGTGTTCTTGTTGGTTTTCAGTGACAGGCCGCGCGTGAAAGGCACCATATAGGGAGGCACTATAAAGGGCTGAGTGTGTGTGGCTGTGTGGGTAACGGGGGTCCACGGCCTGATTGCCCACCTTCACATCCCCTTTTTTGCCTCCCATTACCTCCCTGATATTTCGCTTACTTGGCGCCCCCTGCAGGCTGAGGTTTTTTTTTTTAGTCCTGTAGCTTACAGAATGGCCAGAGGGCTGCATTTGTGTAGTGAGGGGAGGCTGGTGGGTTTGTTGAGACCACCACATGTTCCTGGCACATTCCAGCCTTTTCCGACTCCTGATTTTCCCTTTTTTTTTGTGATCTTGAAATAGTAACATCCAGCATGGAGGGATTACAACCCACCGGGACGTCCTGTTAAATGCCTCTCATCGTGTGCTCAGCGCCTGCTGGACGGTTTGTCAAAAGCCTGGCATTGCCTGCCGCTGGGTGCCATTTACTTAACGCCTGCCAAGTCCATGACAAACAGCTTATCTGCACGCCAGCCCTTCGGCCCCCACCAGGCTTACAGCGGGCAGACTGTGCCCAGCCGTTAAAATGAAAGCGAGTGGTACGGTAAGCCGAGAACCAATCAGAGAGTCGAGGCTGACATGTAAGCCAATGGGCATCTGAGCCAAAGAATCTCTTCTGCCACCTGCTTTGTCTGTTATCCAATATACGTGTAAAATACTGTACATACATACATATCTATATGAGGGGTTCTCACTTCACTCAGTGCCATCACCCCGTCAGCTCCTGAAGGCTCATCACCATTCTTAGGAGGGCCAAGGGGCTGCTAATTGCATATTGGGTGCCATTCCAGCAGGCAGCCAGGCCAGTTACCAACGTGACGGGTTCACATCCCACCACAATGGCACATAATTGTACCCACGCCGTCTTCTGGGGTGACCTGAATTTGGATTGGAAAGCAAAAGGTGACAGACAGTGGATGCGGGCACAGGGCGGGCAGCACACTGGGTAGGCTTTTTCTACTTCTGCTCACTCTTTAGGTCGGGCACTATTGCCCCCTAGTGGTCATCATTAAACTTGTAACCAATCACACTTAAGGTTATTGTCATGTGATCAGAGGACAAGGCTGTAAACGGGGTGGAGGCTGTAACCAATCAGCACTCAGATGTATTACCAATATTAAAATCCAACCAGCTGACTGGAGAAAGTCGTAGCCAATCACTGAAGGCTAACACAACTGTCATGTAAACTCGAGCACGTTACTGGTGAAATGCGTGACCAATCAGCAAACAGCAATAGGATTATCATTAAAGGCTGTAACCAATCAGTGCAGTGGGGGCAGAAACCCAATTAATCCTGGGAAGACCAACATGTAGCAGGTCTACTCACGACTGATGGCATTTCATGCCAATGCTAAGCACCATAATGCCAGTCTCCAGCGCCATGATCAGTCTGTGTAAAATAACCAACTGACCTCCATAAAGGACCCATCAGTGCCAATCTGGCACATTCATGGTGACAAGCAGGTGCCCACTTTATAAACCCACTTGTACCCATCACCCTCTGAGCTTGGTGCCCTATCTGCTGGCCCACATGCCCATCACAATATAACCAAGAGGCTCTTCATGCCAGCCACTGTCTTGATTAAAACGCCTGCCATGTTGCCCTTTTCACCCAGGCTTATGTGTCCCTGTTGCGTGTTTGTTTTGGCACCTTGAGGTGGTCCAGGGGGAGGAACCTTCAGCTTTGACCACAACAGCAGGGCACCTGGGGAGCTTTGATGCATCACGGTCAGCCTGAATGTGAGTTGGCAGGTCTGGCAATGCCATCTATCGAATTATCAGACTTTAAACATATTAACAGCAAGTCACACATGTGGGCACAGAGATAACGTCTCAGCCCCGAAAACTTTTTAAAAAGAAATCTGACCTTGCCAGGGGGTTAACTACATCATGGCCAAAAGAACAAACGTGGGCATCATCGATACCAAGGGTCAAAAGGGCAGAATTGAAGAGGCAGCTCTCAGCAGAAGCAGGCACACAGCCAACCCATCACACCAGGCCTGTACCACAGAGTGGGCAAAATGTGCTCAAACCACAATGCTGGATAAGCTGGCACAGGTACTGTTCATGCCAGCCAGACACAAGGTCGTCTACACTGAAGCCATGGCACCCATTAAGACAGTCACATGCAGGTACCCACATGATGCCCATGAAACTCAGGCCATGGAGGCTGTACACCAACTACATAATTTCCTTGTGCCAGCTTTGCATTTCCTGCAGTGGGTGTCGTATTACACTGCGGCCCAGTGACCACAGGAAAAGGAGGGCTATAGGCTACCCACCACCACTTGCACAGGATATTCCATATGTGGCTGAGATGCCCATCTGAGGAATGTGCTCAGTTTCATGGTGCCCCTGAGATGGGCAGCTGGCATCACAAGTAGCAGGAGTGGCCATGTGGGCACACCACTGAAGCAAGGTTCTGAATTCACATTCTACAGGGGCAGCAGAGAGGGCAGAGGGGTGGGTGAAATGGACAACAGTGGCAGAGAGAGCCCACCACAGCGTAAGAGGCCTCAATCTCAGAACCTGCTGGTCTAACTGAGTGCCCCTTTAGCCAAGGGGCAGAACAGGAGACCACTGCATCCACTGGGCCGAGCTTGAGTCCCACCACAGCTGGCATCTCAGGAGCCGAGAGAAAGGTGGGGGCAACACCCTGAGTGAGTTCCTGAGCCGAGATGCCATTTTAAGTAACGGTGACACCATCTAGAAATCCCCTCGATACCCGAGACCACCTGTCAGCCTTCGCTAAAGACCTCCTCATTTCCTTCTGGTCTCACCACAGTCCTCTGTAATGCCACCCTGCACACAACACCTGGCATGTTGCCCACTTCACCCAGGCTTGCCAGCCTCCAGATTATGATGGTGCCCATTCAGAGCTCTCCAGCTGCAAGCTGCCTACTCACCTCTGCTAGCGGGCACCGTGCCCTTTGTACCCAATTCATTGGTTCCCCTTGCTGTTCTGCCCCCGTGAGTATTGGCACCCTTAAACTAAATAAATAAGTAAAACCGGTCACTTGTGACCAAACCCTTTGTCATTGTCATCGTTAAATTTCATTTATTGCTAAACAATCTGGCAGTGACGTCCTAAGGATTTGTCTTGAATTAGGAACACATTTTTAATTTACTGCCAAACAATTTGTCAATTATCACCCAATGATTTGTCACTTATTGCCTATCAATTTGTCATTTCAATGCCATTTGCCATTTATCTCAGAACAATTTGTCATTTCCTAACAATCTTCTCATTTATTTTGTAAAAATGTGTCATTTATTGCCAAATGATGTGTCATTATCCCCAAACAATTTGTCATTTATTGCCTAAAAATCTCTTTAATTTCCCAACAATCTGTCATTTATCACTTAGTCATTTGTCATTTATTTCCTGTCAATTTCTCATTTATTTTGTAAAACATTGTCATTTATCGCCTAATAATTTGTCACTTACTTCTTAAACATTTTTTTTTCGTAACGAGTTCTACTTTTCCGGCCAACGCTGTCCTGCCAGCCCTCCTGTTCTGTTTTCAGGTGTCAACTCCAAATCTTCTAGTCCCAAACGCCAGGGCACAGGAGTGGCAGGGTGGCAGGCAGCGGGCACGATGTGTGGAGGGAGCAGCAGAACACCCTGCAGCAGTGGTGTGTGTTTATCGATTGACTTTGACTCCTCCTCTTCCTCAAGTAACTGTGCCCGAGTAAGGTCAAGCAGTCCTCGAGGCGCCGTCTCGCTGGCACTTGCAGGACCCTTCATTCAGTGGCACTCCCGAGACCCTCTATGGAGATCTGCAAGGCGAGGGGCCGACAGAATAAGAATTGTGACAGCAGGCAGGAGTCGGATTACACAAAATACGGCAATTACCCAGGGGGGCCCATCAATTCACTTCAAGACCACCAAAAATATAACATTGTCACCTTAGTTATGGCACTCGTCTTTGAGCGCCGGTAGCCCCCCCTGTGGTCCGAGTTCTTGTCATCGTCATCATGTTTAGTGTACGCAGAGGGCGGCCCAGTGAAGACGGAGAACGACGTTTAATTTAATAGGAAACACAAAATGGCCCACCTGCTGTCCTCCGTACCCCCCCCCCCCATGTCCAATCAGTGGGATCACATGATCAGAAAGGTGCAGTATGGGCCAATCACTTCTCTCTCACTCTGTTAATGGGTTTACGGGGGTCTTCTATGGGGGTCCCTAACTATTTCACTCAAACAACCTCCTGCTATTGAACACAGAGCCCTGGACCTCGTGCTATGAAGACCCCCACCATAAGACAAGGCAGAAGTGAAACACAAAAAACGTGACCAGCAGGAGACCACCAGTCGGGCCATCGATCCCCACTTTGTTTAGCTAAGAGCTGAGCCGTCACACCATCTCATCCAGAGTCTTCACGCCACCCGCGCCTCACAGCTCTTCCTGGCTTTAGACCGCAATGCACTTCCCCTCAGTTACCACCAGGTGTCCTCTGATCTGCGATTTACTGCTTAGGTGAAGAAATGGCACTGGATCTGCTGACTCGATGCCTTGGGGGGGGGGACCACCATGCAGTCTCCTCAGGTTGAATTCTCCAAGTCTGTCACAGGAGGACACGTCCTCAATTCCCATGATGCACTTTGGTTGCTCTCCTCTGCACAGCTTCGAGTGCTGCTTTGTCTTTCTTGTTGCCATGGTGACCAGAACTGTACACAGGACCCCAGAGGTGGTCTCACTGGTCCATCATTATGTGGCCTGTCATTTATAGTCCACAGATTTAATGATCTAACCTTACATTTTCTTTGCCTTTTTAATTTACTTGGATGATGAAGATGCGTCAACGTAAACCCCTACGGCCTTTCCTGGAGCTCAGTGCCCCACCGTCTTGGATTTTTTTGATTGACACTCCTGTTTGTCCTCCTCTGCTCTGGTCTTTCAGAAACACCCTGGGATGCAGAAGAAGGTGCTGCTCAGTGAACATTACAGGGGCCACTCTGAGGGGCCAGGCACACTTTTGTGAAATGTCACCCTGATCTGTCCCCCCCAGAACCAGGATGGACAGGAGGAACTGAAAAGTACTGAGAGCAGCGCCAAGGCCAGATGGCATTTCAGGATTATTTGGTCACCTAAAACGCTGTGTAATTAATGAAATTGTGACAATCTGATTAAGACCCTGACCCTTAAATGAACAGACTTATGGGGGCTTGGGGGCAACCACGCTCTGGGGCCAAACTGAACAAGAATGGATCAGAATACAAAACTGCAACACAAATCAGTTCACCTGACGGCGGGGTGGGTATGACGGGCGAGAGAGTGGGCAAGAGAGAGAGAGAGGGAGAGAACGGGTGAGTGGGTGAGTGAGAGAGAGAGAGAGAGAGAGAGAACAGGTGAGTGGTGGAGAGAGAGAGAGAGAGAGAGAAGATGGGTGAACGAGCGGGTGAGGGGGGGGTGGGGTGAGGGAAGGACAAATGAGAGCCGGGGGGGGGGGTGCCAATCTGAACCCCTGCTGCTCCATTCATTGTGCCAAATTTCAATTGGGGTCTCCTGGCTGAGTTTAACATGGATGGACGGCGTGCCGAGTGACTATTCAGCACAGTCTAAGTGTGACGCTATTGGTGTCACGATGACATTTTTGTGTCTTTGAGGGGTTTCCTTTCCAAAGCTCATTTACTAGCAGTGAACCCCCCCAGCCCATTTGTGGCGCTAATGCTGACCCCCTGCTGGAGACACAGGTGAAGAGGGCAGCAGGACAGGTGGACGGCGGTCACTCCACCCTGTGCTCCCATACAGACCACCAGTGCCATTTCTAGTTTCCTTGGCAATGAGGCTGCACCTCTGATCTCCGCAGAGTCCCCCCCCTCAGGATGACCATTCCTGATTTTGCTCCCTGTGCCCACCTTTCTGACTGAGCCATTTGCTAACAAAAGATGACGGCCCACGCACATCAGGGCACCGCATTTCTCTGCACAGGTGTGCCGAGCCCAAAGCCACCTGCGTCCAGTCTGAGTGTTTTTAAACGGAGTGAGTGCTTGGCGTGCCCCGTGGCAGAAAGTGGCAGCACCCCATGTCCCACTGGGCACTCCCACGGTGCAGGGGCTTCCATGCCAGTTCATGCTGGTTACTTCATCCTAAGCACCTCTGATGTGAATTGGGGGGGGGGGTATATAAGGAAACACCCCTCTTGGTAACCTTCACCAAATTGTGATCTGCTCCTTTGCTAAAACTGCGACGCAAACCTCCTCCATGACAGCAGCAAGACCAGAAAAACAGAAACAGGGGATCAGCTATGCAGAGGCGGAGGGACGAGGACTGAGACACCACAAACTGTTTACACTTGTTAAGGCGCTATATACAGTAGTGAAGGCACAATAGAACAGACATGATAGACAATTAACTGTACGATATAGAGAGACGTGAAAGGCAGAATACAAGAGATAGGGAGAGATAGATAGAGATGAAAGGCGCTATATAATAGACGGACAAACATATACTGTATGAAAGGCACTATATGATTGATAGATAGATTTTAGTATAGTAGGCAGGATAAGACAGATAGATAATATGAAAGGCACTATATAACAGATATCTCCTTGTGAGGCTCCTCCTCCTGGCTCAGTGTTGGCACAAGTGGCCTACAGAGAGTGTGTGTGTGTGTGTGTGTGTGTGTGTACTTTGGGGCGGAGCTTGCATCCCCCCAGTGGACCTCCCCCAACACGATTACGTGGCTCTTCGCCTCATCTATAAAGCATCAGACGGCCATTAAAAGTGCATGAAGCTCATGTTTAAATATGGATGGCACGCCTGGCAGGCGCACACTAGGCGGCCGCTCTGACCTTGCTGAGCCCACAGTGGTCCATAGGAACTGAATGTCAGTTGTTTTTTGGCTCCTCCACTCGTTTCCTGCTGGTAACAATGAAACACCCACCCTTTAGAGGGCGCCAGAGCAGAGGCCACGGGGCATCTTTAAAAAGCACCCACAGACCTCTTTCTTATATAGCGCCTTTCTTACTACTATAAAGTGGGTGCGAATGCTCTAAATAAAGTGTCTGGTGTGGTGTGGTAGTGGCACCTTGACCGTAGGGGGGCTGCACTGGCTGGACCCCCCTACCCCCAAAAGGCAGAGAGTTAATTCCACAAAAGTCGCTTCTCATTTTGACAGGTAAACGCGATGAAGTTCAGCGCAGAGAAAAGCCGCGTCAGCATTTGCCTTCATTTCCCTGTTTCAGAGAAAAACTCAACAGAGGAAAGAAACAAAACTTTGGAGTGCCCGCCGACCCACCTGCCTGCCCGCCCGCCCGCCACAACCCGACATCAAAGGAAGGAGTCGCAGCAGCCAGGCTCACCGGCGGGCACCTCAGATCTCAGGGGGAGCTGCGCTTTGCCACACACCTACCACGTCTACACTCGACGTCGTGAATGATGATCCTCTGCCCGCCGTCTTGTTAAGTTAGGAAAGCAGCAAATGAAAAGCCACTGGGCTAAAAGACCCCCTAAGTACTGGTGGGGCACAAGGCAAAGACTAGTGAGCATGTGATGGGGAGGGACTGCTGGTGGGCAAAGAAGTCCCTTTGTAGGCAGCAGCCTGAGAGACCGTGAGGCTCGACCCACAGAGGATGATAAAAGGAACGTGTGGCCCAGCAGGCTGTGGTCGGGGGGCCTGAACAGAGATGGCAAGGCGCTATATAGAGGCCGGACTATGACAACTGCACCCAGCACATCACCAGTGCCATAATAAACTGCAGGACGTGAAAGGCACCATGTGAGAAGGAGAGCAACATAAAAGGCGCTATATAATAGACAGACAGTAAGGCGCTATATGATAGAGTAATGTCTGCCAGGCGTTACAGAGAAAACATTAACATTAGGAAGACGCGACTTTTAGGCCGAATTGGAGAGAAAGTGCGTGTGAGGAGGCTGGGGGTCCGACCAAACCCCCCCATATAGCAGAGCATTGACACAGAGACAGAGAGAGAGAGATGCGATTGGCCCACACTGATCACATGACACTGCTGGCGGCTTTGCATTCCTCTCTTGGCGTCTATCGTGACGACGTGCTGTGCGTTTCAGGTGGTCTCCATCCACAGGACCCCTGATGACACACTGACTTCTAAACTAGAAGACCGGCTTCCCTGGTTAACCCTCAGTGGAGGGGGCTGCTAGCTGGTGCCCCCCCCCCCTTGATGCTCTGCCTTTCTGGGGCCGTCAGCCTCGTTGTTTTCGGTGCCCGGCTGGCATTTTACTTAAATACGCTGCCACCCTCCTTCAAGGTGACTTACACCATTTGAGTTTAAGTTGCTTCCGTTCCTCTTGTTAATTTAGCACATGGGGTAGTATTGGGAGTTTGAAGCGACTCGTGGTGGCAGCGGTGGGATTTGAACCCACATCTTCAGGGGTTTCTGAGGGGGCCCTAAACACTCTGCCACACTGCACAGCACACAAACACAAGAGGAGCTCCGCCGGGTAAACGTTCACATGTTCTCCTCAGGCTGACGCGGGTCTGAAAATTCCAACAGATTTTTGGCAGCCCAGCTGTCTTATTAAAACCTACAACACGGGCGCCGTTCCAATGGCGGCATAATGAAGACTGGCACAGGCAGGCTCCCTCAGATGCTGACAGGTAATAGCTTCTCATAATTACATTAGCGTCTCCCCCGTAGTTTTGAAGCGTACGTGCCTAACGTGGAGAGCGTGCTCAGAACAAAGCGCCATCCTCTTCAGGTGGCACGAGCCACATTGGCCAAAGGCAATATGACCGAGCACCAAGAGGGCACAACCAGAGACATGCAAAAGCTGGCGGCCTCTTAAAATGACCCACCCAATATGCGTCACTGGTGAAGATGACGAGGCGAGTTGGCAGCATGCCCGGGTAAGGTGCCACTGTTTTAATTGACAGCTCATTCCACACCTCCAGGACCTGCGAGTGCACGGCTTGGTGCTATCGGCCGTAGTTTAAAGCGACGCCATGAGAAAGGCTTGGCACCACATCCTACACTGGGCCAGGGTGGCAGTGCAGTCTGTAAACGATATCCATATCCACTGGCTAGTGTGCCCAATCCAGCATGGGCATCCCACCTAAGGGAGAACTCAAACTCAGACTGGCACTGACTACTTCTGTGGATGTTAGTTTGCATTGCCCGTTAGTGCCATCACTGGGTCTTTATTTTTATCTTTTACTCCTTCTGAAATTTGTCCCCCCGACTGCCTTGATGGTCCTTTCTCTTCGTTCTCCAGGACATTTATGATTTTGCCTCGGACCCCTTTATTCAGGAGACCCCCCACCCCCCCATTGCATGCAACAGCTCTTTTGATATTTTAGCTTTTCACACTCGGCTGTAGTTAATGTCGTGTTCTGCTTATGTCCCTTGTGTTCTGTGCACAACACGCCCCCAGGAGGTGGAGCCACCATGACATCATCACTCGTGACACGCCCCTCTGGCTATTTAAGCCCCGAGAGAAGGAGAGCTCAGGAGTGGCACATGGACACCTTACTGGAGTTACAATAAGTTTCATATACTGCCGACACCAAGAGACCACCCCACGAAGACGGCTCTACTCAGCGTGGTCTGGCTAGCACTGCCAACATGTCACCTGTCCTCATCCTGCTCCTCTGGCTTTGGCACAGCTAACCACCTTGTCATCACTGGGACTGCCCTCCGGTGGTTTGAGTCGATCCCACCACGTGCCCAGAAAGGAGAGATGTCAACGGGGGTCTCTCTCCTCTGCTCTCCATACACCACCTCACTGCGCCCTGTCATCACGTCCCATGGTTTCTCACACCAGTGCTATGCTGATGCTATGAAGCGGACATGGAGAACACTAGCGAATCCAGCTGGGAATGGGGCTCAAACAGAAAAGAAAAAAAGAAAAAGAAATGGGGGGCTTATGGACCAGTCGAGTTACAGCTTCGATTTCAATCCCAAAGGTTGGGAGGGTCAGGACATGCAAAGAGAACCTGCAAACATCTCAACAACTGAAGGCATGTGGCAAAGAGGGGTGGGCGGGCAAAACATTTGACAGAGACTGGTGGGCAGGTGTGCAAAACGCCCGCAAGGTGTCATTTCGGCTAAAAAGGGGGCAGCAATGCCAGCTTTGTGTGGACTTATTTTTCCAGCCTGATTAGTACTGACATTTTAGTACTGAAGGGGCACATTTGCCTTGAAACTTCTTTCAAGTACAGTATGTGCCCTTTATCTGTTGGCACCATCTGCCTGTTCAAACAGGCTGTCAAGCTCCATGGGGTGCACTTAATTTTTCACATTGACCGTACATAACTGGCATAGGAGTGCATGTGAACACCTCACCACAACTCCATCATCTTTCCAAATGAATGCGACAAGTGCCACCATCAGCAAGACATCAAGTGCAGCCAGTATGTGGCTCAACACTGCAGGGTGGGAGGTCATGGGGTCAAGTGTGTGCACACACTATACATATATATATATATATAT
>JANRMT010062861.1:10152152-10205410 GCA_026402145.1 Polypterus bichir lapradei | reverse complement strand
TTAAAATGCGCTTTGGACACTTTTTGATTTAATCTGCCATGTTGCACTTTGGACAATTTGAACTCGGGCTGCTGGTCTCTCACCTGCCAGTGTTCTGTCCTTGGCTCCGAACTACTAAGGAGGGTCAAGAGTGCAGTTTGGGGTCGGGTACACAGTGACCCTTGACCCCCAGATGCAATGTAAAGGGTCTCACTGCTGTTTGCTGAAGGAAGATGCCAGAAATCCTAAGCAGTTTAAGCCATCAAGTGGCACCAGGCAACCCAAGTGCATTTTATTCATTAAAAATTAAAAAAAATAAAAAATAAAAAAACAAAGACCATATTTGCACATCAGGGCAGATTTTTCTAGAAGAGGTGCGATGGCACATAGAAAATAAGTTAAAAAAAAAAAAAAAAAAAAAAAAAAAAAATTCATGATGACAACCAAAGGGCGAGGGTCTTCACAGAATGAACTGTCCCCTCCATTGAGGCAGCGTGAAGGGCAGTACAACGTCCGCCGGGAACTCCCAGAGTCCTGGCCTGGTCACAACACCAAGGGACCGACTACCCATAGTCCTCTTGGCACTCAAAGGTCCAGCATAATATATTAAAATAGTTTCAATAATGCCAGGCACTGGAAGCCGAGGCCCTGATTCCTGCGGCCCGCCGCTCACAAACCTCAAAAGTTTAGAGCAAGCATCTGACCAGTCACAGCAGCAAAAGCTATTTCATATAAAAAGACGGCAAGGACCACCCAAAAGGCGAGGTCTGCGAAGAGGCCAGAGCCCCCGAGTCTTGCTCCGGTGCACACACACCTGAACATAAAAGAAATCGTCCGCTTAAAATGTCAAGTGTCGAAGTCCAGGCTGGATTGTCACCATCCTAAAGCCCAACTGTCCCAAATTAAAGCAAATGGCCACTCAGAGCCAAGGGTGCCAGGCCGGGTCCATTCGACAGAGGTTATCGAGGCTGTTGGCAGCAGCCACTAAAGTGTTCACTTTACTCTCACCCCCCTCAAACTGGGCCAGGCTGTGAAGTCTGGTCATGATGGCCGTGACGGATTTCTGCACCAAGGAGACCAGCTGCTGACTGTCCATGTTCTCGGGCTGCCCAGCCGCCGACAGAGGTGTGGAGGTGTCCTCCTGAGTCTTCTTATGCCAGGCGATAATCTCATCCCGAAGGACTGCCTTCAGAATGCCATCCACCTGAGGAGGAAAAAAAAAAAAAAAAACAGGTGGCATGAGGCAGTGGAGTGGGCAGCCAGACGATTTTACATAGCAGTTGTAAGGGAGGCAACAGGAATGGGGGAAAGAAAATGCCATTTGACTCTCAGAGACCACAGAGCAAGCGGCGGTCCTTCTATTTCTCTCCATACCTTGAAGTTGGGCTGTGCGAAGCAGCGAGCCACGGCAATCATGGAAGCCGTCAAAGGCCCCGACACCCCAATGGTGGTTAGGAACTCCGAGATGTTGGGTGTCAGACGGAAGGGTACCGGCCGATTGGCGTCCAGATCTCCAGTGGCATCATTGATGTCAAACCGGAAGTAAGCCACATTAAGCCTGCCTGTGTCCTGCAGAGGAAATCCGACAAGGGAAGGTTAAGAGTTTTGACGGCCTTACAGTTTCACAAGGCAAAGCACCACTAGTCAGTAACATCAACCGTGACTTGTGTTAACCCCTTCACAAAAGTGAAAAGCGTGTCAAGCACAACATTCACGTCTCTACTGTCGCGCTCCATTCTGTGGAACCAAGGGGGTCGTCACTCCTCAGCTCCGAGCGTCTGTAATTTTAAACACGTGGGCACTCACCTGGGCAATCTGTAGCATTTCTGGGTTCAGCCGGTTCAAATGGAAGACGAACTCTGCCAGGCCAATATGTGCCAGCTGAACGGTGAACATCTTACGGAAAGTCCAGTAGTCAGTGGCATTAGGGAAGGTGTGTAACGCCCACTCCTTCAGCATGCTGCGGGGCACCATGTTGCTCTGCACCTCTTTGAGAACATCGCGAAGGACCTGCAGTGGATGGACAATTGGATTACGTTAAAATTTTGGCAGGAATAATCTTCCACAGGGTGGCAACATAACAAGATGTGGAAAAAGTGAAGGGGTCCGAAGACTTTGTGACTCCACTGTTACTTCCTAACATACTATCAGCATAAATAAGCAAAACTACATTCATAATGACAGTCACTAACACAGATCATCAAAGATAGATAGAGAGAGATAGAGAGAGATAGACATCCAACCTGGGGACAGAGTCCTGGCTAAAGCCTAACACACTGTACCTGGTGGCTTGCCTGTGCCCCCCGAGCCTGGACAGTCGCCAGCCTGTCGTAGTATCTGGAGATGGGGTTGTCGTGCTCAATGCCCTTCTTCGTGCAGCGCTGCTTGTAGATTTCCACCAGAGACAGTGAAGATGGGTTGTCTTCCACCAGCCGCATTTGGGGTGACACCGCCACGACACGGGGAACTGGAAACCAAAATGGAACACCAAGTTAGACACAAGTGGCCAGTTCAGAAGGAAGGAGCCAAGCTGCCAGATAAGGTGTGAAAGCCACCACGAGAAGTGGAGGCCCCGTCCTTAATTCAGTGTCATGAAGTCGACTTGTGTCTAGTGCTCTTCGCCGAGTGCAGAGTCGAAAATAAATAAGTTTAAATACCGTACCATTGCCATGTGCCTCGGCAACGTCATTAGGAGTGTCCAGTAGGAGGCAGCACTGTGACACCACAGTAGCATTTTAAAGATGGCAGCCCCACTGAACATGCGCAATGAAGTTCAGTATGGCGATGCATGTCTCTTCACTCCAGCTCGTGTACGAGAATTTTAAAAGTGATCTGTGACGGTGGCCCGGCTCTGGCAGTGACTTACCTATCTAACTACCTGTTCTTTAGTTAAAACAGATTGGGGACATCTTTACTTTGAGCTACTCCTGAAAGCGCTGCAATACCAGGACCAGGCCTTGGCCCAGTGGTGGGAATCCCACGTACAGTATGTGGACTGCTATTCCCAAACATCTGTTCAACATTCAGCAGACAACCTCAGATGAGAAGTCCATCAGATATCAGACTGACAGGAATAAAGCCGCATACAAAACTGCAACCCAGTAAACGCCGAGATAATGAAATGCTGCAAATTCAGACCTTCTCCTTCTCCTCCTCAGAGACCATCTTCAACCCGTAATCAGGTCCAAAATGACGTGGACTTTAGAGCAGATGTGACAACGCTCAGCTCAGTACCGATCACGCTGCAACCATCAAGGACCTGCGTCTGGAGGGTCTTCCACATCCGCCACACCACATCTTCGGAGCACTCAAAATGGTGACGGGTGGCAAGACTTTTAAGTCAGTTGGAGGGGTGCACACGACCAAAAGACTTTTTCTCTACAGGAATCCATGTACTTTGTAAACGATGGATGTTAAAAATGAAACAGATGTATGACCACCTTGCTGCAATAAGTTATGAGAGAAAAAAAATTAAAAGGTTTTCATTTGACTACTTCTTCTTCTCTCAGCTGCTCCCATTACGGGTCGCCACTGTAGGGCATCTTGTTCCATCTCGTCCTGTCCTCTCCATCTTGCTCCGTCACACCCATCACCTGCATGTCATCTCTCACCACATCCATAAACCTCCTCCTCCATCTTTTCCTCTTACCTGTCCTGAGCATCCTTTTCCCAATATTGATTGACCCTCATAAATGCAAATACAAATTTACAGTCGCCCCCTCCAGATTAAAGAATTTGACGTAGGCGGTTTTGGTTACTCGCGAGTTGGCCGTCAGCAATTAAATGGGAACATTTTTGGGGCTTGCTCAAAGATACACAGAAACACACAGATGGTGCACAAGACAAAAAATGATTTGCACCTCATAAAATTACAGGCAGTCCCCGGGTTACGTACGAGATAGGGACTGTAGGTTTGTTGTTAAGTTCAATTTGTATGTAAGTCGGAACAGGTACAGAAATTTAATAAATGCTACTGTTGACCGACTGCTCTGCCAATGCATGATGGAGTGTCACCTCTCTCTGACTCTTATTACTTCTACTTTATTTTCCATGGTGATGGTTTTTCTCTTCTTTGCTGTATCACCAGCACTTGCATCAGATTTGTGTTTCAGAGACATTGTTGAAGGGTGAAGACAAAAGGTTAAGATGAGCTCTTCTGCACAGCACTGTCCACGCTATCACAGCAGGAAGGCACCTGTCGCCAACACGTCTGATGTACTGACGAGAGACAACTTCCTGCTATGTACATCACAGTACGAGCAGGCTTGCTTTTGAGAATGACTGTGGGCAGCAAGGGGGGGTTCATCACCAGCCCACCTGACAGTCACCTCCACTACAGTATGCTGCCTGCGGCGTCCGCCCACCGAGAACGAACACGGTGCGGCCAGAGGTGGGTAGTGAATCGCCCCCACTCAATAGGCAGCCATCCGATTGCACACCACAATGCTACCTCCGCCTCCCCGTTCACCCTCAGCAGCCGGGCAGCCGTGTGTGGTGGGAGGGCAGTGAAACCGCTTGCCACCTGAAGCCGCCCGAGGGACACTACATTGCACGAGTAGCGAAATCGCCCCCCCCCCCCCTCCAGCCACCGCCTGCAACGTCCCCAAGCCAAAGATGTTGGAGCGGCAGTTACTGGGGCGCATGCGTTGCAGCTGCGGCCCCGTTTGTATGTCGTAGGTCGGAAGTCCATAATCTGGGGACTTCCTGTATATGTAACTATCAGTGTTAATGAATATTTGTTACTGGAAGCGCAAACAAATATAATAAATACGAAAAGGTTAAAAAATACAGCAGGATCTATACCAGCTACTGGTACCTTCTGCACTCCAGACATCTCCTCCCAGCAGTTTTGCACTCTGTGCTCCCTCCGGACCCCCGCTAAGGTCACTCGCACGCCCTCTCAACTCTCCGGTAACCCGAGCAGATCTCTAAGGCCATCCTTCTGGACCATCGCCCTTCTCGAGTTTGAGTTCACTCAGTTCTTGATATTCCTTTCTCCAGATCTCTTTTCCTCCATCTTTACCTGCTCCTCTCCTTTTCATCTGTGCATCCAACCCATGGTGATGCTGAGCACTCGCCACACCGCTAAACAGCAATCACCGCACTAAGGTGAGGTCGTGGGGGGGTGTGCGTGACGGCACTGGTTAACCAACAAGTTAAGAAATAAAATAAAATAAAAAATAAACCACAATCCCACCCAATCACAGTTTTTGGGCCCAAGTATTATTTGCAAATTTTCATGACTGTGGGGGTCTTCCACCCCCTAACCCTCACAAATATGAAGGGGTGACTGTTCTAATTAAATAATGTGTACAAATAAAAACTTAGATTTGTTGAAATAGACAAGAAAAGGAAGCAATTCCAAACAATATCTGGCCCTTAACTTTTTCGTTAAGCTACGGCCAGTTGACAACAAAGGAGAGGAAAATAAAAACTCCCCATCGGCTGCATAAATGGGGGAAAAAGAAACCTCTGGGGGTACACAGATGGCAACGACAAACAAAGTCAGACACATTTAGAGTCCTGGAGGCCTCCTGGTCAGCATGCAGTCAGTGCTGGGAGTCTTTCCATTCATCGATTCCAAGGATCTCGGGTGTCTTTCCTTTCTCCTCCTCGTCAATTATCTGTAGAGGCCTCTTTCCTCGTGGACCCCTGACTTTTGGCGGCACAAGCCTGATAAGATGATATCACTGGGGATGATTAGCATCTCATCACTTCATCTTCGCCTAGTGTTGTATGCCTGGCCTCCACTCCCCACAGAGGTCTTTTATCCTCGAGATGCAATTTTGTAGATTATTCAAGTCTCCTTGGTAGAGGCTAACAGCATGCTGACAAATTCTGACCTCAATTTGAAATGCGTGCTCTAGACTTATTATAAAAAAAAAAAATAAAAAAAAAAGCTTTCCTCCTACAGGATATTCACGGGCAATGTGACCTTAGCAATTCAAAAATTAGGCCTCTTGTCAGAGTCAGACTCAGAAAGTGGCATCGAGAAATCAGAGTATGACCCTCCAACGTGAGCAAGGAGGACCCCTCGCCATAACCATAGGGGACAGAAATACTGCTTTGGTAGCGCCCAGGTGTGCACCCAAGGGGACGTGGGGGTAAATGCTCAATGAACATGAAAACGGCCGAATAAAAAACGGATTTAGCGACTGACTTGCTTACCGGTGAAAAAAAGGTGTCTCTTGGTGGTCTCCTTTCTCTTCTCCAGGCAAGGATTAAGGAGACGCAGGAGCTGAAGCACTCGCTCTTCCCGGCGGGACTCCGTCAGGCAGGCGTCGTTCATCACCAGGTACGGGTAGATCTTGCCGTTGTGCCCTCGGATGTAAAGCCGACGTGCAGCAGTGTTGTGCTTCTGGACAATTTCCACTCTTGGCATGAACCTGAAACATAAAACAGGGATTGACGGACAATGTGCTGCGGAGTATTGTTACGGATTATATTAATGTGTTACACAGTACAGTGGGTGTGGATCAGAAGTAGACAAAAACGGAAAGGCCTAACAGTTACGTCAAAAAAGAGATGCACTCATTTGTGGAGTCCTTAAGAGTTTCTGCTTTTGTCAGTTTGCAAGGCCAGTATTGAAGGTTAGGGGTGCACTCGCACTAGACACACGTGTGTTCTGTACCATGCCCAAGCGCGATTGTCCAACCGACTCTCCCTTCGGCCTGCACACACACGGTGCTTAACGTTCTGGGCCCGGACTCACTTTCGTCATCTCTGTGCAAACAAGTCCTGAACACGGAGTGACAACATGCTTGTCCAAATGGTTTTCCTTATTTCGTGGTTGTTTTTGTGTAGCGCCTCATGATGCTCTGCCCTCGTACAGATTTATTCAGTGTGCAGTGCAGCGTTTTGCTGATAATCGTGCTGCATGTCAGAGAAGATTTTTTACAGAGACAAATGATGCTAATAGAGGAATTTGCAACTTTTCTTGCCAAACTACACTCCCCGTTCAAGTGTAAGGTGAGAACAAAACTGTTTTTAACTCAAATGGTATTGAATGAAATGAGAATTGCATGTCATCATCATCATCTACATCATCTACATCAGTGTTTTTCAACCGGGGTTCCGTGAGTGCTAGCCAAGGGTCTAATGATATAGGACATACTGGTGGATAATTGCACAGGGTTCTGTGAGCAAGGTAACCATTCACGCAGGGTTCCACTCCAGCGAAAAGGTTGAAAAACACTGATCCCTCTCCCACTTGGACAGAGGCAGTGGTGTTGTACGAATTATGTTTCTGGACTTTTCTAGCGCCTTCAACACCATCCAACCTCTGCTCCTTAGGGACAAGCTGACAGAGATGGGAGCAGATTCACACCTGGTGGCATGGATCATGGACTATCTTACAGACAGACCTCAGTATGTGCGTCTCGGCAACTGCAGGTCTGACATTGTGGTCAGCAGCACAGGAGCGCCACAGGGGACTGTACTTTCTCTGGTCCTGTTCAGCCAACATACATCGGACTTCCAATACAACTCGGAGTCCTGCCACGTGCAAAAGTTTGCTGACGAAACTGCTATTGTGGGCTGCATCAGGAGTGGGCAGGAGGAGGAGTATAGGAACCTAATCAAGGACTTTGTTAAATGGTGCGACTCAAACCACTTACAACTGGACACCAGCAAAACCATCTGATAGAACATCTGCAGCATCTTATTGCAGATGTTGAAGGATGCCAGTCTTCTAAGGAAGTATAGTCGGCTGTGTCCTCTCTTGTACAGAGCATCAGTATTGACAGTCCAGTCCAATTTATCATCCAGCTGCACTCCCAGGTATTTATAGGTCTGTACCCTCTGCACAGTCAACTCTGAAGGGCTTGCCCTCCTAGTATAAACATATAAATAAAAAGCCAGACCAATCCTTCACTCATGTGAACCTAACCGAAGTAGGCCTCACCTCAACTCCAAAGGCAGACCTGCCCCGACTGCAAAAAAGGGCTAAAGACATTTTAGCAAGCAAATGTCCACAAAACAGGAAGAGATAAAAACCTCAAAAACAGTACAAAGTTCCCTTTATATTCAGATGGTGAGATTTTCATGCATCTCTGACATGCCCTCCAAACTGGTTGGTTGGTCATCAGGTGGCACCAAACTTTCATTGAATGTTTCAAACCAAACCTCAATGCTCTCCAGTTGGTGGCTTATCAGTGGTGGTCAGCTCACTGACTCCTTCCCTCCTGGTTTCCAGCTCATCTCCTCCCTCTTGTACGAGAGCCAACTGGATGCATTTCTTTCCGCTGCCTTTTCACACCTCCTGACCTCTGACCCTGGCCCTCAGACTCCCAACCTGGTTAGCAGACTCCACACTAACTGTGCAGGGATATCCGAGATAGCCCACCTCCTCTGGACACAGCCAGGTTTGCCATCCTTGGTCCTTGCGGTTAGTCACCAGCTTCTGGTATTTGCTGGTTTCCCAATTCTGCTGCCTCTTCATAACATGTTAGATTTACTATAATTATTTACTTTCTTCTCTTGACCAAATAAGAATGTTTGGCAACTCATGGTAGTGGACACAAGGACCTCAGAGAACTGCAGCTTTCGTCTCCCATTTGTTGGCTGACTGAAGTTTCAGGTGACAGACTTTGCTTTGGCCTGGTGTTTGTGCTAACCTTCATCTGTTCCAAATAATTAGTTATTGAAAGGATTCCAAAAAATGAAAAAAATCAGAAGCAAAAAAACATAAAAAGAAAACCTGAAGCAAATGACTAGAAAAAAGAACCACAGACTGTACCCTTAAATACAAATCAGGGGTCAAATCCAACAACACAAAGGAGTCAAAAATCACAAACCCAATGCCATAGGGGCCAGGGCTCCCCACCTGCCTAATTAGGTGGCCCCGCATCCTTAGGCTTCAAACACAAGAATCAGGGCAGACAAACAATGCATTTGATTTATATATAAACATCTACGTGTGGAAGTGTGTATGTCTGTCCGGCCCGGAAGTGCGAGGCTGCAGCATGAAGCTCAAAGAAAGCGACTCTGTCGCCAAAGTGAAACCACCAAGAAAACAGAAGCTCGCTTAGCCGCAAATACACAAGCAAGCCGAGCACATCGGCAAAACGCGACCTCAGAGGAGAAAGAAACTTGCTTAGCCGCTGATAGACAAACGAGGCGAGCATGTTGGCAAAACGAACCTGCCGAGAAAAGAGAAACTCGCTTAGCCGCTAATGCACAACCGATGTGATTGGTTGATTTAAGTGCCAGAATTCATGGGTTCTATGAGTCTGGGCTTTTTACAGCACGGGGGTACACAGCTAGTATAATATACATGTGAAAAATAATTAATAAACACCATATTAAATAACATAAAATACATACAGAACAAACCTAAAATAAGAATAGGAAAAATTACATAGTAAGGAAAAAAAGAAACTTGAGCAGGACCAGCAGACATGGCTGTACCATAACACTGGGAGGCTGTTAAGACTGCGTACAGAGAACGACTCGATTCAAATTCAGGCGGCAGAACTGACCACAGCACTACTAAAGCCGGTGTCACAATACGCAACTTCTAATTGCAAGGTATGCCAGATTTCCGGACTGCAATTGCTGAGTTCCTCGCCAGATCACGTCGGTATAAAGTGCTGAAAATCACTGGGTATGTGAAAGTTAGCGATTGTGTGACCACATTCCAGCAGTCGCCCCTGACAGAGCTGGTGCTGTGCGGAGGGTTTAACGGGTACAGCGTGCTCAGCTGCAATCTTTTTGCTACTCTGTCGTGGTAAGTAAAATATGAATCATCATACAGATGAGATTCTCTTCTATTTGTGAGGACGAAAACATCTGTGGTCCTTATTTCTGATCACTGCATTATAAGTATTGTATGTCTGGATGAGCATTCATTGGCGGGCAGTTCTAAAGCGCAAACAGTCCACCCCATGACTAAAGTCAAAATCAAACCTGTCTGAGGGGCCAGTCGCAGACTATTTGAGGTGAGTTGCTGGGTATGCTGCATTATGTGACCAGATTCGTGGCAGCATGTCGCCGACTGAGTCCGACTCACTAAGATTATCTAATATGGGAACAGCCTTGAGTCGCCTATGTTGGCATTTATGTCATTATAATACAGCGGGTACGGAAAGTATTCAGACCCCCTTCAATTTTTCACTATTTGTTATATTGCAGCCATTTGCTAAAATCATTTAAATACATTTTTCCCTCATTAATGTACACACAGCACCCCATATTGACAGACAAAAAAAATAATTTTTGAAATTGTTGCAGATTTATTAAAAAAAGAAAACTGAAATATCACATGGTCCCAAGTATTCAGACCCTTTGCTCAGTATTTAGTAGAAGCACCCTTTTGAGCTAATACAGCCATGAGTCTTCTTGGGAAAGATGCAACAAGTTTTTCACACCTGGATTTGGGGATCCTCTGCCATTCCTCCTTGCAGATCCTCTCCAGTTCTGTCAGGTTGGATGGTAAACGTTGGTGGACAGCCATTTTTAGGTCTCTCCAGAGATGCTCAATTGGGTTTAAGTCAGGGCTCTGGCTGGGCCATTCAAGAACAGTTAGAGTTGTTGTGAAGCCACTCCTTCGTTATTTTAGCTGTGAGCTTAGGGGCATTGTCTTGCTGGAGGGTAAACCTTCGGCCCAGTCTGAGGTCCTTAGCACTCTGGAGAAGGTTTTTGTCCAGGATATCCCTGTACTTGGCCGCATTCATCTTTCCCTCGATTGCAACCAGTAGTCCTGTCCCTGCAGCTGAAAAACACCCCCACAGCATGATGCTGCCACCGCCATGCTTCACTGTGGGGACTGTATTGGACAAGTGATGAGCAGTGCCTGGTTGTCTCCACACATACCGCTTAGAATTAAGACCAAAAAGTTCTATCTTGGTCTCTTCAGACCAGAGAATCTTATTTCTCACCATCTCAGAGTCCTTCAGGGACAATTTAGAATCGCCAATGCACCTAACCTGCATGTCTTTGGACTGTGGGAGGAAACCAGAGTACACAGGGAGAACATGCAAACTCCACGTGGGGAGGACCCGGGAAGCGAACCTGGGTCTCCTAACTGCAAGGCAGCAGCGCTACCCACTGTGCCACCGTGCTGCCCTATTTCAAATATCATATGTTGCGAGTTATTGTCAAAAACATTAATCAAAATTTCACCTGCTTCACTTACCTGGCAATTTTGATGTAGTAATGGGTGGGTTTAGGCATAAGAAACTCGCCTGGGATCTCGACCTCGGCAGTCTGCGCGGAGAAGTTGCTCAGAAAACGACATTTTTCTTCAATCAGGAAGAACTTGGGTAACTGCTTGGTCTTTGCCTCCAGGATCTTAATCCACTTCTTCAGCTTGGAGATGAGGTTATGCAGTTTCATGGATCCGGGGACGCTGAAGTCAAAATCTACCAGTGGGAGAGAAAGACAAACAGGTGTGTCAGTTGGGCCGGGTACTGACCGGAGCCTGCAAGGTTCAGATATTTCCACCAGGCTGCGCTTACACCACCTATGAGGCTTTCATTTGGTATAACTAAAGTGAGAGGAGGAGTACAAGCACCAGTGACGATGTCAGGGCACAGAGGACAGTGAAACTGCAAACAACACATATCACCGAGCCACTCTCTGGCTGCAAAACAAGAATGAAATAAAATACAGAAGTCCATTATAATGCCAGACTGATGGACACATTACTCCATTTCCATAGCACTTGTGTAGTGACGGTAGCATCATAACATCTGATGGGTGCAGAAGAGGGCAGTGTGGACCAATCATGTTTCTCTCCATCTCTGTAAATGTTTTCAGTCTCCATCAAGGGGCTTCCTAGTGGCAGCTACTCAAACTCACTTCCTAATTCAGGGTTTGGTCCCTGCACTTGATTAGAACAACTGTGAAGAGAACAGGCCATACAAGACCAACAAGCTCGACCATCTCATGCACCAATTTTGTCCAAAATAACATTAAGTTGAGATTTGAAGGCCCCCTGCACTACAAAACATGCATCTCTGACACTAATCACCCAAAAAAAGAAAATTCTAACATTTGTTCGCGCTTATTTTTTTCTTATTTTAAAACCTACATATATATGTTTGGTATCATTCTTTTCAGAATTTATCAAAGTTCAATGTGATGATGCTTGATTTTCAGATTCTTATTCCATTTTTAAATTGTAAACTAAAATATCAAGAACGCACGTCCCGTGAGACGAGACTTTGTGCCAAGAGATTTAACCACGCCCGGGGTCAGAAATAAAAGACAAAGAGTAGGACAGCTGCTGTACAGGCTTTTAAATGTTCAAAGCGGCGCGCGAGATGCAGATCACATGGCACGGCAGCAGCAAGCCAGCAGCTGATCGAGCAAAGAGGAGGTAAAAAAAAAAAAAAAAACACAAAACTATTTGTTTCCCATTGTATCTCCGTTTAAGAGGGGGTTTCGGAGGAGCGACCGCGTCTCCTTGGGATGTGCTCAGCCCCCCTCTTCACAACGCGAGAGACATGAAGTGGCTGGAACATAGCACAGGCAAAGGGGGTAAGCCCCCTAGTAAATAAAATCATTTAAAAATTAAATACAGTCATGACTCCACGTCTGAATTAACGGCATGGACACAATAAATGAAATCGAACAGCGTCGAAAAACCCTGGTGTGAGTGGTAGTTTTACAGTATTAATATTAACAGTAATGTATTATTATTACTGTATTTTAATAATTTTAATTCATGTGGTCAATGTATTATGCTAACGTTAAGTTAGGTTACTTGAGGTAAGGTTAGCTTAGAGGAGGTTACATCAGGTCAGGTATACACTTGACTCGTCACATTGGTGCGTCCCACTGATGCACTGCCTTGTATGTGAGGAAGAAAAAACATTATTAACTGTAATGATTACAAGTATTTAACTCAAGGACTGTATTTTGTATTAATCATGCTTCAGAGAGCTATATGATTTTTTACTTCTATATGATTAGATCTTCATTTAAGGGTAGGAAAGGAATTAAGTTTATGCACAGAATATGAGACTGGCTTGCATTCTTTTATGAGAAAATGCTGACCTCTTGATACTAACAGAACATCCTGTGATATTATAAATCAATGTGATCGTTTTCTGAATTCTTGCTTAATACTATAAGAAACATTTCCCTTATGGATTAATAAATAAGGATTTATTAATCTAACCAAACAAAATCTAATGAAGATATTAAAGCTATAAGAATGTAATTTCTTTATAATAAATTTACTGAACTATAAGAAACTGCTTTAAACTGGTCTTGTGTCTGTGTGCTGATAATGGCGTATTTTTTAGGAATACGAGTGCCCTGATAACTCTTTATTTTGGTAAGAAACTGGGCACTCCTGCATGTAATAAATTAGGACGTAGCCTTAATTTACAGCAATCTATGTATGACCTCAGAATGAACTGTCATGTTTTGTCTCTTTGGCTAATGAATAAGCTACATGTAAGTAATATAAAAAGGATTTTTTTCTTTTAAGCAGGATTGTCCGTTTTGACCAGCCAGTGGCACTGAGTAGGGTACTCCAGTCTCTTCGGAGGCATGGCAGGGGGGTATGGGCTGCAGTCTCTCTAACTCACCAAGAATAAAGAAATTGCTTTTTATTTTATATTGGTGTCCGTTTCTTTGTCGTTCCCGACTTTCAGCGATCACGTATGCAAAGACAGTTCAGTAAAATTGACATCCGGTGCAGAAGCACACCCCATCAACTTAACATACATCAACACGCTTAACGATGAAATTGATGAATGATGGACTGGTCAGAACCATGTGCCGTCAGTAAGCGAGACACAACTGTAATAAAGCACGATGCATTTTTGTTGATCTTCTTGATGGACAGTCAGGTTAGGAAACTCGGCAAAGAACGGAACTCATTCGCAAGCCGAGTATGCATATGGAATAGGCAATGCAAATTTTATAAAGTTTGACATGTTCACCATTTAGGGGTGAAGCGTTTTGTTTTGTCACACACCCATTATACTGTAGCAACGCTTCCCAATTCAGTCTCTGGAATGCTGTGTAGCCTAGAATTTAAATTGGTCCTGCTTTATTAATGCGCAGTTTTTGGGTTGTCCGTGCATTTCTACATATATGACATCATTTAAATTTAGGCCATATGCCTTATATTTTAAGTTGGATCAAAGGCAATCAACAAGCAAAATTGGGTGAAAATCAGTTCAGCCGTTTTGGCATGATCGTCGAACAAACAGTCAAATGGAGAAACAGACAGACTCACCAAACAGACAATAAATCAGACAGACAAATGGAGGGACAGGCAAGCAGACACACCAGAGAGACAAACAGGCAGGATGGATGGCAGGCAGACAAACAGAGACACACAAATGGACAGGATACACTCTGTGGACTGAGGTGGGGGTCCACAGTGTGCAAAACTGACAAATAAAGTTGAAGAGAGGATGTCACGATTTTATTGATACAGATTATACTGGACGGCCTAATGAGACAACAAAATCCTTTCTTCCTTGGATTCATCCAAGCCCCAAAATGTAGACAATTTATTACATTTTAACACAATACTCCCACCTTCCTTCAGATTTGGTTCCCCATGCTTCTTTATAAATCAGCAAGTGGAAAATCAGCCACTCAGTGAGAACACAAGACATACATTGACAGAAATGGGGGCTTCTGTTTGGTCAATCATCATCGATTACCTTTTGCTGTAAATAAGTCCAAACCCAGCAAACGGTCCAAGCCCCCCTTATTGCACGTGGGCTCACATTCAGGTTCCACCAGGAAGGCCCTTTTAGCCTCTGCCAGCCTGCACAAAGGCACCCAATAAATGAGGTCCTCTAGATATGCCAGCCAGGCCCAGTAATGTTAGACACGTCCATATGCGAGGATCCAGCCTGTGGTGGCACAACAGGACGTGCTGCTTCACCCCCTTTAGGGGTCTACCTAATAAAGCTAAGTAGCTTTCAATCATGAGCGTGATAATCCTACACAGAATCCTCTCACTGTCAAGCCTAAGGGTTTGTGGTATGATTATCCATTGTTAATTAACAGGCATCTTCACAACAAAACAACTAAAAAAATATAATTTAAGGAGGACGGCCCAGAAAAGAGGAGCAGAAACAAAGCCAGAAGGCAGTGGGCACATAGCCAGCGCACCCCAGGAGGGCACGTGAGCTGCATAGAGAGAAAAAAAAAAAGCAACATCCAATTTCAAATGGGATGCAATAAATAAAATTATTTATTTTTTTTTTTTTTACCAAACCGAACAGCATAAATAATACAAACACTAGCAGATTTAAAGAATTGTGGCCTACACAGTCAGACCGAGCTGTGGCTAATGCAGGCTGCTCCATTACATCCGGGCTTTTCTCCTTCTTTCTCTAAACCACACACACCTCAGGTGTAGATGCAAAATTAAGGAGTTGTCTATGAGTTGGACGTGCAGGTAGGGGCACTAGGTGGTCTCAATGTGGAGAACGCCAGTGTGAGGTGCATAGGGCACCTTTCACTGCTCACAATTTTAGGGCTCAACACCAACGATATTTTTCTTTTCGCATATAGTGCCTTTCGCATGTTTGCATAATGCAGACCAAGATCATCAATGTTTATTGCATACGGCATCTTTTATTACTCACAAGAAAAAAAAAGACTAATGCCAACCGTGTACTGTATATAGTGCCTTGCACTACCAGTCCAAAGCCTTTGATTTCGAATCTCTGCCTTGATTTTAAAGTGCTGATTCATCCATTTTCCTACAACTACAGACCATAACAGCTGAATCTCAAGCAAGTGGCACGAATTGTTCAGAGTGCCAAAGAGAAGACGTTATGGACTAATACAGTTTGAGTATCTTATGGTTATTTTTGTTGTATTTTTCATATTCTTAAATAATCTTTATATATTTTGTTTGTGATTGGTTTATTAATAATAATAATAATAATTCATTACATTTATATAGCGCTTTTCTCAGTACTCAAAGCGCTATCCACACAGGGAGGAACCAGGAAGTGAACCCACAATCTTCCACAGTCTGCTGCTTTAAATGTGCTTATGTTCACTGCTCCTTGTAGGTGGAGCCATAGGAGGCGGGCCACCCTGACATCACAACTCATAACCCCTCCCTCCGGCTAGGCAAGTCTGCTGAGAAGGCTCAGGAGCAGATCATCATTCATTTATAGTGGAGTGTCCTGTTTGGACTTTTTGCTGCTTTTTTTGATTATTTTTGGCTTTTGTAATTGGATTCTTCTTGTGGTTTATAGACTGCACTTGTTTTTCGTGGACTGCATTTTAGGCAAATCCTTTTCATGTTATGTTAATACTTTGCTTTAATCTTTATCTTGGCGATTCAAGACTTCCTTTTCAGCCATTAGTCTACTTACAGTTTTCACAGTGAGCTTATCTGAACCGGACCACTGGAGCAGCACTCCTCACGTGGAGAGAAGAGTGATCCAGTCCTCTAAATCACTGGTTTAAGTAAAACCACCTGGAGAAGTGGCATATAACGGCACACAGTGTATCAGTAGCACCCTGTCAGATTAACAGTTTGTAGACACCCCCCATTGTCACTGGCCTGATCCCCACCAATGATGAGACCATACCACAGTACAGTGATTTTCAGTCACGGACTGTACTTGCATTACCCTTAGAGAGTCAAAGGCAGTTGGGATGCACTCCCATGATTCCAGTCGTGAACTCTGACATACCTTGGGACTCAATCCAACTACTCAAACATTGCATTATTACCTTCACACAAAAAAAGGTTTGAGAACCACCGCTCTAAATAATGCAGTTAGACTGGACTCTAGCAACAAAACAACAGGTCAGAGTCGCTGCAGTGGTAAGAAAACTAATTAATAATAATAATGGCACGATTGTCTTTATTTATAAAATTGTCATTCTACTTTTATTTAAAGTCAGAACACTTACAAGATACGACCTTTCCTAGCTAAAATTCCAAAGAGAGAATTTACCAGCCAGTCCAGCTAGCCTGGGGGATTACAGGCCACAACTAGAATGGGGGCCGAGTTGCGGTCGAATGGGCTTGGTATGATGTAAGAAGTCGGCTTATCCTATTGGCCACAAAGGTACATCAAGGAAGATAAAGACAGAGGTGACAAAGCAGCTTTTGGGGACATTCTGGTCAGGTCTGCATAATTAAGAGTATAAAGGGGAGAGTAGGGTCACTCTAGGACCCTACCACGAAAAATATATTGTCAAGCCCACACTGCCAACAGGGAACAGACTTTCCAAACGGGATGACCAAACAAGCAAAAGATTAGAAACTATGGTCCATAAACACCCAGACCCACTAATCAGAATGACCACGCCAACAGAAAGCAACATAGACCTGGCACAATGCTACAAAAGGCACAGTCCACTGCCCACCAAAACTCAGTGAAGCCTAACTTTGCCCCCTCAGTGCCACTGACCTGTAGTGAATTGGCTCTTCATCTTCTGAAACACGGGATCCTGAGCTGTGGCTTGTGCCCGCCGCGCCAAAGACTCCGAGGCTGCACTCGAGAACATGGTGGAGACATTGGAGACGTTCTCGAGGCCTACGCCGAAGGTGCTCACTAATTTCTTGACAAAATTCATGGTGTGTGTGGTGATCCTGGCATCGGACACGGCACCGCTTTTCTCAAAGGCGACTGAGTAACACTTTGCCAAGCCTTGCTGCAGCTGACGGAGGACCTTGAAGAAAGAGCGAACACACAGCTAATCAGGTGGCCGTAAAGGGCACGAGGGTCTACAGAAAGACAGAGAGGAATTAAAGAATAACGACTGGCAGCTTTCCCTTTCCCATGAGAGAGTTGCAAGCATGTGCCTCTAATGGCATCGAGGAATTAAGCAAATTCAAGGGGAGGTCATCAGGAATACCATTTGCTGGTTATTTTCACCCCTAGGTGTCAGTAATCCTGCCTGTTAGTTCAAAATGCTGCAGCTGAGAACGTGACTTTGCACTTCCAAACACCCGACCAATTGATCCTCTCCGATTGATGCCAGGTTGACGTTTCTTTCATCCTTAATTATGAGGTATCCGTAGTGAGAATCCAAGCAACAGCTGCCAGACAGAAAACTGAACAAACACAAAACGCGATGGAGGCCCTAAATATCAGCTGAGGAAACTGTGCCACTCGCGCCCTGAATAACCAGCAACAGAGCCCTTTGAAATGCTAAATCTGCTGGTACTGGAAACATGAAAGAGTCACCAAAGAGAAGAGGAGTGTGTGTGTGTGTGTGTGGGGGTGTGTGTGCGACAGGCGAGCGGCGTTACCTCCTCGTGCCAGTTCTCCCTGAACCAGACCATCTGGTCCACGATGCCCTCCAGGGATGACAGGAGTGTGGGGTGAAGCTCCCGCTGCATGTGCATTATGCGGCTGCAGCGCCACATGGGGGCGGTTGCACGGATGGGTCCGGGATCTGACGCAGAGTGGGCTTGTACCCCCACTGAGGTGGGCTGCTGCTGGCCAGAATCTGAAAAGAAGGAAAAACATCATTAAAAAAAAAAAAAAGAAAAGAAAGCAAGAGTTTGTAAAGCATATGTCAGGACTGATAATTTTATTGTACAGCGAAGAAAAGGTAACTTGGCCACCAGGGGACAGGCAGTGCCATTGTCCAGGTAACAAGTGCCTTGCCCTTAAGGTCTTTTAGTTCTCTAAATGTATAGGGTGGTCCAGATCTCATTATGCAATTTTCATTATGCTATAACTTATTAAGTTTATTACATAGAAAATCACGCAAAAAATCCTGGACCATCGAGAAGTGTGCGAACTGACGACATGAAGAATCGTCTTCGCGCCGAACTGGAATCGTCCCCGCATAAATCAAAGTCATCCAGACGATCTGGATCGGCATAATTAGATCTGGACCACCCAGTACACAGAATCACCGACTGAGGAGCCCCCTTCACCCCCAAAGCCTTCAGTTCTCTAAATGTGAAGGTCATCAGCTAAGTAGGGGTCTTGGCCTGAGGAGAGTTGATCACTAAGTAAGACATGCCAGTCCACAGGTTGATGACTAAATAAGACATGCCAGTCTATAAAGGCTATGTCCCGCTGAACATGGTGCTTGGGACACTTTGAAAGCGTCAATCCTGTAGTGCAGTACATGATGCCCTCATAATTTTTTATCACTCTTATAGTGTGGCACATGATGTTCTCAAAAGATGGCCAAAGGTTTGTGGACACCTGATCATCACACCTGTAAAGGCTTGCTGGACATCTCATTCCAAAACTATAAGCAAAAATATAAAGCTGGTTCCCCTGTAAACATCCTTCCTCTTCCGAAGAGGCCTTCAGTAAGATTTTGGAGTTTTCTGCGGGTATTTGTGCCCATTCAGTCAAAACAGTGTTATTGAAGCTTGTAAATGTTCTTGTTCAAGAAACTTTGTGTAGTTGTTTGCACAGAGTCAGTCGGGTTAATGGTGGGTCGCAACTGTGTTGTCTTGAGTTGGTATTGTCTTGTATTCTGTGTTTTTACACCCAACCGAAGTCAATTCTGGGACGTTTCACATGCTAGCAATAAAGTGATTCTGACAAATATGCCATGCATTCCCATTTCGCTCATCCATTTTTCCCTCTCAGCTGCCCCAGTGGGATGTGGAGCCGGACCCCAGCGCCAGAGTGTGGTAATGTCATGCATGTTGATTAGCACATGGACTCGATACAAGCAACAATAAGCACCTTAAGAACCCGCGACGTTTAGCACCTACTGGGTGGCTCTGCTCAATGATTTCTTCAAGACGATGCCCTCCTCGGCTTCTGAGGTGGGAAATGAACTCAACCCACTGCGTGTGACACAGCCAGCCCCCCGCGCCTAACTATTCCAGTTGGCTGAAAGAGAGCTCATTTGGGCCGACTGGATTTCCAATTTCAGTATGAAGCAGCTGGCTCGCTCTGCCATGCTTGCCCTTTTCGTTCACCCAGCTCACCTATCAGCTACCCCAGCGAGGTGTGCAGTCCTGGCACTGGACAAGTCGTCTTCTTCCTAGCGTTACTCGGACAGTGGCGAGTAAGAACTTGACTGGACTCTGTGCGTGTGACAATAAAGACCCTAACAGTATAAACTTATTTTTCTGACCGTGTAGTGGAGCAACAGCGAGTCCTGACATCACACAAAAATCACCAAGAGAACAAGACTCTAAAATTGAGCTTAGAAAGTCAAATAACTAAAGGCTTTTCTTTTCTTTTTTTTTCCTGGAAAACCTCAAAATGAACTTTGAGGAGCCATATCTTAGTTATGTTTACTTTGTCTCAGTGGTTTTGCATGCTGGTTTGTGCATTTAAGCATGAGCAATTATCCTATTTCTATAATCCTTGCGTTCTTGTGTTAATCAATAAAATTGCATTATCCTGTTAAAGGCGAATGTGTTTCCCATTAGCTTGATTAAAGCCTAACGGCTAGAAAGCCTACTCCACAAGCCTTACCAAAAGTCACAATTATTGGCTCTGCCACAAGAGAAGCCAATAATTAAGTAATAAAACTCAGACATTTCCTACACTCCTGCTCTCTTAAAAGCGCACATGTTCATAGCTCAAGAATCTGAGCTTGTTCTGGGCTCACATACGTCAAGTCACAAAGATCAGCAAATCACGGGCCGCTGATAGGCTAACTGACCTACTGGATGTTAAGAACAGGGAAAAAAACGGGCCACTTCACCTCCATTTGTAGCCCAACCAAACGTCGGTCTGTCGGTGGGACTGCAGAGTTTAGGTGGGGTTTCAAAGCTACTGAAATGTTTGGGGGTTTGATGGGCACCTGGGGCACAGATACTTTCTATTTGGAGTTTGATATTTAACTGAGTAAGACTGCGGCCTGTATTTTTTGTGCTGGTTTACTACACAAATGAGTGTCCTCAACCTTTCCCATCTGGAAAACTGCATTTTTATTGTACCTACAGCATTGTAAAAATTTAAATAAAACATTTTAAAGGTTTTTTTTTTTTTTAGTACATTTCCATGTGTGCCTGCTTACTAATAACTGCTATGGTCCCCAAAGCACAATTGTGGTGGAGCTGATGATTTAGTGATGATAATTCTACGGCATCATTAGCTGTGGTCAAGGACTTGAGCTGCTCTCTATGAATTATTATGTTGGGATTGAGGCAGGATACAAAAAAAAAAAAAAAAAATGCTGACAGCTAGTGATCATGTGATCACAACCCCCAAAAGTCCCCATGCCCCGCCAGCTTAACCTCTGCTGCCATACCACTCTTGTAGCGCTCTCTCTGCTCAATCTTCAGGGTCAGGTACAGCGTCCGGATGGGGAAGTACACAGCTTGAGGAAACACCCGTCCAACCTGCAAGGTGAGAGAGGATGGCATAGAGAATCAGAAAGAAAGAAAGAGAAAAAAAAAAAAGACTGCGCACGTCAATAAAATCAACAGATGAATAATACATAAAACTCCATCAACAATCATCGGCTACTGCTCGCGGAAACAGGTTCAATCTAATTTAGAGTTACTCTACTGAGGAAATCTGACAGGGCAGAGTATTAAAATGCAGTATTTATTATGTGATATACATGAGCAGATGGCTTCAGTCTCATTATGTCAGCTTATCGCTCGTCAGCGAGTGCAAAAATGGCTGCAAAATTTAGCAGTAAAGAGCGAGAGAACAAGACTGGCAATGGAGCGCACTCTGCACTTGGTATGCATACTGTGTGAGCGTGTGTATATATATATATATATATATATATATATATATACACACGAGGTGTGGCAGAAAAGTAATGAGACTGATTTTTTATTTACCAAAGTTTTTATTTTTTTTCAAACATCAATGTTATCCCCTTCAAAGTAGTTCCCTTGGGCAGCTACACACCGATGGAGACGTTGTTCCCACTGTTGGTAGCAGCGCTGGAAGTCTTCAACCGGTATGGTCTTCAGCATGTCCGTTACACTCTTTTGGATGTTTTCTAAAGTCCTGAAATGACGTCCTTTGAGGACATTTTTCAGTTTAGGAAAAAGTCACACGGACCGAGGTCAGGTGAATAAGGGGGCTGGGGAACCACAGGAATGCGTTTTTTTCCCCGATTGTTCTTCTGCTTAATTGTGAGGTTTTTCGGCACCATTTTGGCACAGACCTTTCGCATGTGCAAATGTTCAGTCAAAATTTGATGAACGGTAAATCTGTTCAAATTTAATTGTTCACTCAACATTCTTAATGTTAAACGACCGTCTGATCTCACAAGAGTGTTCACACGTTCGATGTTTTCATTGGTTTTCGAAGTTGAAGGCCTCCCTGAAAAACTTGAGCTCGGGATTTAGAATGTTCCCCATAGGCCTGTTTTAACTTTTCAAACGTCACACTTGCCGATTCTCCAAGCTTAACACAAAATTTAATGGCACAACGTTGCTCCAAATTCCGCTGTTCCGTTTTGCGTGACGCACAACCAAAAACACAACTTCGCTAATAGCAGTCACAAAAATCACGTAGTTAACGGAAGGAGTTGAAACTCGCACTGAGCTATGGGAGGGTACTGATACACGTGCTCTATCAAGGACAACAGCGCAGCGTTGCCAGATCGCTTGCAGTGTTGCCAGTCTCATTACTTTTCTGCTACACCTCGTATATATTTATTTATATATACTGCTCAAAATAATGAAAGAAACACTTTTTAATCCAAGTATAGCATCAAGTCAATGAAACTTGTGGGCTATTGATCAGGTCAGTTAAGAAGCAGAGGGACTTGTTCATCAGTTTCAGCTGCTTTGGTGCACTAGAGGGGCAACAATGAGATGACCCCCCCAAAACAGGAATGAATGGGTTAACAGCTGGAGGCCACTGACATTTTTCCCTCCTCATCTGTTTTGTCACTCGTTTTGCATTTGCCGATGGTCAGTGTCACTACTGGTAGCATGAGGCGATACCTGGACCATGCAGAGCTGGCACAGGTTGTCCAACTTCTCCAGGATGGCACATCAGTACGTGCCTGTCATTGCCAGGTTTGCTGTGTCTCCCAGCACAGTCTCAAGGGCATGAAGGAGATTTTAGGAGACAGACAGGCAGTTACTCTAGGAGAGCTGGCCCCTAGTAGAAGGTCCTTAACCCATCAGCAGGACCCACCGCTATCTGCTCCTTTGGGCAAGGAGGAACAGGATGAGCACTGCCAGAGCCTACAAAATGACCTCCAGTAGGCAGGCCACTGGTATGAATGTCCCTGACCAAAGAACCAGAAACAGACTTCATGAGGGTGGCCTGAGGGCCCAACGCCCTCTAGCGGGCCCTGTGCTGACTGCCCACCAGGCACTGTGGAGCTCGATTGGGATTTTCCATAGAATACCAGAATTGGCAGGTCCACCACTGGAAACCACTTCCAGCATCAAATGTAATGCAATCGATTACACATACAGTACAGGCCAAAAGTTTGGCGACACCACCTCATTCAATGTGTTTTCTTTATTTTCATGACCATTTACAGCACTCCATCACTCTCCTTCTTGGTCTAATAGCCCTTACACAGCCTGGAGGTGTCCTGTTGAAAAATAAATGATCGTCCAACTAACCTGACTTCTGCACAACACAACTGCTGGTCCCAACCCCATTGATAAAGCAAGAAATTCCACTAAATAACCCTGATAAGGCACACCTGTGAAGTGAAACCCATTTCAGGTGACTACCTGTTGAAGCTCATCGAGAGAATGCCAAGAGTGTGCAAAGCAGTAATCGGAGCAAAGGGGGGCTATTTTGAAGAAACTAGAATATAAAACATGTTTTCAGTTATTTCACCTGTTTTTGTTAAGTACATAACTCAACATGTGTTCATTCATAGTTTTGATGCCTTCAGTCATGAAAATAAAGAAAACACATTGAATGAGGAGGTGTGTCCAAATTTTTGGCCTGTACTGTACGTCAAGGTGTAGAGCGAATTTTTTTTGGTTGAGATTGCTTCATCCTAACAGGAGTTACAACAGAATATTCGGGGCCTCTTTTGAGTGAATCTCCCTGTACAATCCACCAAGAAACTAAATGCCACATGTACAAAAGTCTGAGCACGCTGTCTGTCGCATAATCCGTATCAGATACAGAAACAACGCGTCAGCATGCTCACGCATAAACCTGTGAGGGTGATGATGCAAAGACTTTTATACACCATAAACTTTTGTAGTGTCATGATCTGGACTTGGTTATACATTTTTATAGCATTGCGTGGAGTTGGCATGTTGTCCACGTGGGCATTCCGATAACCCCACATAGTTCAAAGACATGCAAGGTTAAGTGGATTAGCAATGCTAAATTGGCCATAGTGGGGGCTTTTGTGTGAGCGCGTTTATCTGGTCCAGTGATTGTTCCTCCCTTGCACCTGCTGCTTGCTGGGATATGGTCCTGCCTCATCACAACTCTGCAGGTTTAGAATGTGGATGGATGGTTTCACCGGTCAGGGAATTTATTTAACAAACATGATCAGACCATTAAAATGTCATTTATGAAAATTGTGAAACTCAGCTTTTAATTATGGACACCATTATTGTTTGCTGTTTGTGATTCAGGGATGCCAGGACGGTGCTAGGCAAGACGACTGGGAGTGTATGACACGTGATGTCATTACCATGATGATATAAAGATCAGTGGCTCCAGCGCTGACCCCACTTTAAATAATTACCCAATTCTAAAAATGCCCTCCCCATAACCCTTTGCAGTGGTGGAGCCAACATGAGACAGTTTCAAGTACAGGTGTGAAAGTCACTGCTGTGAAGAGCCTCTTCATGAAAAGGAGGATCCATTAAAAGGCAGCTCAAGACAAGGTCACTTATCTGTGGCCCAAATCGGTGGAGACAACGATAAGAAAATAAACAGGAATTAACACCTGCAAGGGAACACGGTGCAGTGCATGACTGGTAAAAGTGGTGCTGGTTAGGCAGGTTTAGTTTAAACCAGGGGTCTCCAACTCTAGTCCTGGAGAGCTACTGTGGCTGCAAGTTTTCATTCTAACTCTTTTCTTAATTAGTGACCAGTTTTTGCTGCTAATTAACTATTTCCCTTGACTTTAATTGACTTTTCTTGAGACTCTGACCGCTCAATTGAGTCTTTTTTCCCTTAAACATAAATTTGATGTGAAGTGAGCCAACAGATGACTAACTTAGGTTGGGGCCTCAAACTCCAACCAACTTCACGTCATTCAGTTTCTAAATTTGAAGCCAATTCTCGTTGCTAATTAAACCCGTTATTTAATTCCATGGCGCTTACTCTGCCATGGCAGACATTTCCAAAACTGTTGATTTTCTTTCTTAAGAGCGCTGGCTGTCAAAATGTTTTGTGGACCTGAGCGGATCAACATTACTGAGGCCTTCACCTTTCTTTATTTTCAGTTATTGTGCAATGGACGCAGGTTGTTGTTTATGTGTTGGTTCAGTTTGTGTCTTAACATTGCTTGGTTGCTAATTAAGGAACCTGAGTCTTAAGATGTGCATCAATTAAAATTAAGGCAAATTACCAGTAAAATCTGGTCACTAATTAAGAAACGGGTTAGGATGAAAACCAGCAGCCGTAGTAGCTCTCCAGGACTGGAGATGGGACCCCTGGTTTAAAACAAATTCACCCTGGGAAATGGCACTCAAGTCAAACGTTTCAGGCACTCACCTGGCTGATGAGGTTGAGAAGTGGCTTGCCTTCTGAGCCCACCAGGCACGTGAGCAGCTGAGGAATCCATGCAAGCCACTGAAGGGGGGGCACGCCAATGCAGTACTTGTCAACGGCATCAGCCAGTGTATTCTTGTCATCGAAGCTGAGGAGCCACAGCACCTGTAATAAGACGAGAGAGGGAATTCAGTTAAGTTTGGCTCAGTCGATTTTGGTATAGTGTTCTTCACTGGGTGCAGGAGCCGAGCGCTATGACAGAAACAGACATTACAAATTACTAATCCTTATATATAATTGATACTACCCGTATGTATGGTGTTCGCGTCAATGCCTCGACTCAATACAAGTTAGAGCCATGCAATGGGACTCTGCCTCTGTAGTTAGAACATAACGTGGCAAACGCGGACGCAGTATTGCACGATTGGCTAAGAATGTTCGAATGCTTCAGTGACGCCGCTGGACGGCCAAGTATAGTAAGTCGGTGTTGGTTCGAGCAGATAACAGTAAGTTCGGTTGAATTTTGGAACGTTGGCTTCGTGGGGCGTACTTTCCAGGACTAACATCGTCGACTGACTTAAACCCTTCGACAGCTCTGGAGCCGTAAGTAATTTAGAACATATCGCCAATTGCTTGGTATGTCGAAATCTATTTTTGGGCATTTCGGTTTTGGCATCCGTCCTTCTCACATCAATTGGCAAACTGAGTAATGACAGCTGGGTATTAACAATGGTCATTGTTTAAATTTTAGCCGGTCTCAGATCTAAAATGACCACGCCAACATGATTATTACTCCGACTATGATTAGAGTCGTAAAATACGGTTTGTTTTGAAAATTTGTTTGCCAGAAAAAAATCAAATGAGGTGCGCCGAAGAGCTGAGTTCACGTCTCGCAGCCCCGTTTAAATAGGAAGCTCTTCATTACATCGGCCGAAAAGGACTATTTTAAGCACAAATCAGTGCCATGATAACAAAATCATTTCAAGGACTTAAAACAAGTAATTATTTGCAGAGAAAGTATGGATTTCACAAACGTAGAATGTGTAGCCCGATTCGATCAGACACCCAGTCGCTAGTTAAATAATAAGTACATAGAGCAATGAAGATACAGTATGTTGAAACAGACAGATTGATTAACGTAAATGGATCCTTAAAACATGTGAACATTAAGTTATCTCCGAGCTATGGCCAGATGACTATAAAAGCGAGGGAAAAAAAAAAAAAAATCCAGTCAGCAGCATCCCCTAGAAAATGTAACGTCTGGAGGGTCCACAGTCAGGTATAACCAGGGTGGGGTGCATGTCAAGAACAGGAAGGACCAGAGAGAGAGAGAGAGGGAGGGAGGGAGCAGCAGGATGATGGCTGCTCAAGCGTTACCCAAGGTCCTCTAGCTCACCTTGGCTAGGTACTTGCGGGATTTGCTCTCGTTCTGATGCCGACAGGCGTGCAGATAGCAGGTGATGGCAGACACGCCGAGGTGGAGCTGGCGGTCTTTTACAAAGATGTTCTCCAAGTAGTCTCCCCACATGGCCCAGGCCTTGACCAAGACATCGTGCATCTGGACCGCTGCAGAGAAAGCCTTGTTTGCCTCCTCAGACCTGGGAAGAAGCACAGATGGAGTGTTACTAAAGCGCTCAGAAGCACTAGCTGGCTTTTTGCATTAGTCTAGTATTGACTATACTACATCTTACTCCCACTGACAAGCCCGTGATTAGACTGCTGGTGTTTGGTTTTGGGTTGGGTAGTGTGTTATGACATTCATATTTCTCTTGAGCTTCTGTGAAGTTTTAGTTTCCACTTGAGGACAAAAAATATATTACCCATCTATCTATCTACACTATATTGCCAAAAGTACTTGGATGCCTGCTTTTACACACACATGAGCTTTAATGACATCCCATTCTTAAAATGGAGTCGGCCCATCCTTTGTAGCTCTAACAGCTTCAACCCTTCTGAGAAGGCTTTTCCACAAGGTGTAGGAGTGTGTTTATGGGTATTTGTGACCAGGAGATCAGGCACCGATGTTGGATGAGAAGGCCTGGCTCACTCGCCATCTCCTAAAGGTGGTCTGTCGGGTTGAGGTCAGGGCTCTGTGCAAGCCAGTCAAGCTCATCGCTCCTCCATTTCTTTATAGACCTTGCTTTGGGCGCTGGTGTGTGCGCAGTCATGTTGCCATCCCCAAACTGTTCCCACAAAGTTGGCAGCATGAAATTATCCAAAATGGCTTTGTATGCTTAAGCATTAAGAGTTCCTTTCACTGGAACTAGGGGGCCAAGCCCAACCCCTGAGAAACAACTCCACACCATAATCTCCCCAAACAACCAACCATTACATTTGGCACAATGCAGTCAAGTGAGTACCGTTCTGCTGGCAACATCCAAACCCAGACTCGTCCATCGGATTGCGTGATTCGTCACTCCAGAGGACACGTCTGCACTGCTCGAGTCCAGTGGCGGTGGGCTTTACACCATTGCATTGCACTTGGTGATGTACGGCTTGGCTGCAGCTGCTCGGCCATGGAGACCCATTCTATGAAGCTCTCTACGCTGTACTGTTCTTGAGCTTTTGGAGGTCTGTAGCTAAAGTTGGTGACTTCTGCCCACTGTGCCCCTCAGCATGCGCTGTCCCCGTTCTGTGATTTGACACGGCCTAGAACTTCATGGCTGAGTTGCTGTCGTTCCCAATTGCTTCCGCTCTGTTATAATATCACTGACAGTTGACTGTGGAATATTTAGCAGTGAGGAAATTTCACAAATGGACTTACTAGACAGGTGGCATCCTATCACAGTACCACGCTTGAATTCCCTAAGCTCCTGAGAGCGACCTGTTCTTTCACAAATGTCTGCAGAAACCGTCTGCATGCCGAGGGGCTCGATGTTATACACCTGTGGCCATGGAAGTAATTGGAACACCTGAATTCAATAATTTGGAGGGGCGTCCCAGTACTTTTTGGCAATATAGTGTAGCTATTATAGACTGAAGAGAGAAAGGCAAAGCTACAAGATACCCACAAGTTAAACCACATAGATGCCACTCTAAGTCTTTCATGGGGGGTCCTTACTTTTCAGTAGCAGATGCATGCTCAATTAAGCCATTGCAAGTGGAAGAAGCCATTCGATGGTAAAGCAGCACCTCCCACTGGTTACAAAAGCGGCTCTGAGCAGAGCTCTGAGCGACGCCTCCTTCAAGATCCTGCCGCTTATGCGAAGAGCATGAATCAATTTGGTAATTAAGAAGGGCACCTCACGGGATGGTAGAGTTGGAGCATGTTGGCACTAAATCCGAAGCGCGTCCCATCCAGCCAATCAGACAGATCATCAACAGGCCACCAGGCAGGCTGAGGACTTCAATATCATAACTCACAAATGAGCGTCTGTAGCAGCTTGCTGGACCACTCAGGCTCTTGTGGCAATGTCAGATGTGCACGAGCCGATGCCCATTCAGCAACCTTGCCTGTCAAAGCAACGCTTTATAAAATGCTCATCTGGCCCATTTACTAAAAATGACTTTATCCATTGTGTCTCGAAACTGCCTTCAGGTGTCACGCCTTTGCGAATGTTGCAGATTACACGGCGGAGGACTGATAAATTGCTTACTTTATCAGTGGCTTCTATTTCTACAGCGGGCTTTGTCTCCTGTCCTCACCGTCTCTCCTTTCCCTGGGCACCATCTATCATTCTGACACATCTGATGACTCTCTCTGCCACTGCTCGCTCACCCTGTCCACTTGGGACTTCCAGGCAGAGCAAACACTGCAACCTGGTGAGGGGGCCCCCCCCCCCCCCCACCAGCTCTGCACCTCTAGTGTGCCAGCAAAAGCGAGGGAGGTGCCCGGCAGGTGGCCACAGACTACACTGCTGAAGAAAAAAAAAAAACAGTTAAAAGCCTGCCTGTCCCAGGTGGAGGTCAGCATTGCCCACGGCAGACTTCCTGGCACGGCACAGCTGGGCAGAAGCACAAAGGGAAAAGAGACAGCAGGCTTCCTAACGCTGCGGCCCAAGCAGCCGACGGCGTGCCATCGATTTCTCAATGTAATTGTGCTCAGGTGGAAATGCCCTAATTATTAATCTGCTGTCATATTGATTCTTGGCTGCTTGGCCGCTTATTTTTTTCCCTTCTCCCTTTTATAATTCATTCTTGTTCCCTCTAAATGATCTCTTGTCAGGAGTTTTAACCGGCAAAACTTTATTAATCAAATAGCTTTTAAATAAATGATTAAGTGAGAGCAAGTCAAAACGCGTCCACCCCCCCAGCATCAGATGCAAAGCAATCCTGGGGGGGGGGGCACATTTTTCAATTCACTAGGCTTGCTGGGAAGGCCGACGTCCCATGGGCACGGTGGGTGGGCTAACTGGCGCCTGCCTGATCCGCATTCCAATGCAGAGATAATATGGCCAGCTGGGCATAAACCCACCAGAATCTGACCTTAAACCTGTTTTGAGGTCAGCAAGACCCCAGGCAGCTATGTTCTCCAAGTTTCTTACACATTTTTGGTACTTTGATGTACAAAACACCACTGAATAGTGGAGACAGCGATCCATTAAAGAGAGGAAACCAAGGGCAAAGTTAAAAGGAAAGAATGGCACGATGGCAATGAGATAAAAAGGAAATACGCCTTAAGAAACTTTTTTTTGCCTGTGCTGCTTACCTAAAGTTATCTAAGTTGGCATTGTGTAGTTTGAATGCTGCAGAGACATGCAAAAGGCAAATCATTTACCAGTCACGACAGTTTTGTGATAAATCCTGTGGTTGGCAGCGTAATCTTCCCTTCAAAGGGGACACTTCCTCTTCTTGTTTCTGGTGATGTATGCATGCTCAATGTTGGTGAACAGCTACGTCATATGTGTTTTCGGTCATTTTAGTGTGGCCGGAGATACTTATTGTGAGAAGCCTAACTGTGAGTAGCAGAACAAGCATTTTGACAGATAAGAGGCTCAGTAGTGGACACAATTAACCAGTAATACACCTGTTTCAGTCAGAATCAGCCACAACATTAAAAGCACTGATAGGTGATGTGAATCACATTGACAATCTTATTCCAGTGGCACATGTCAAAGGGTGGGATGTATTAGAAACAGTCAGTTCTTGAAGATGATGTGTTATAAGCAGGAAAAATGGGCCAGTGTAAGGATCTGAGCGACTTTGACGAGGGCCAAATTGTGATTGTTAGGTGACAGGGTTAGAGCTTCTCCAAAACGGTAGGTCCTGTGGGATGTTCCCAACATGCAGTGGTTAGTACCTACCAAAAGTGATCTAAGGAAGGACAACTCGTAAACCAGACGCAGGATGATGGGTGTCTAAAGGTCATGGATATGTGTGGGGAGCGAAGGCCAGCCTGTCTGGTCTGACCCCATAGAAAAGCTATTGTAACACAAATTGCTGGCCATGAGAGAAAGGTGTCAGGACAAAGAGTGCTGTGTAGCTGCAGACTGGTCAGAGTGCCCATGTTGACCTCTGTCCAGAGCTAAAAGAGACTACAGAGGGTACGTGAACATCAGAACTGGACCATGGAGAAATGGAAGGTGGCCTGGTCTGCGGAATCCCGTTTTCTTTTAGATCACGTAGACGGCTGGGTGGGTGTGTGTTGTTGACCTGGGGAAGTGAAGGCAACAGGATGCATTATGGGAAGTAGGCAAGCTGGTGGAGGCAGTGTGATGCTCTGGGCAACGTTCTGCTGGGAGACCTTGGGTCCCAGCATTCATATGGATGTTACTTTGACACGTACCACCTGCCTAAAGATTGTTGCAGGCCACATACACCTTCATGACAAACTGTCAGGAGGATAATGCACTGCCACATAGCAAAAAAATGTTCAATGATGGTTTAAGGAACATGACAAGAGTTCATGGACTTGACCACCAAATTCCCTTGATCTCAATCCAACCAAGTAGCTGGGGGGCATGCTGGAAAAACAAGTTGAAATCCACGTAGGTCCTACCTTCCAACTAAGAGGACAAAAATAATCTGCTGCTAATGTCTGGGCACCCGATACAACACCTTCACAGATCTTGTGGAGTTCGTGTCTCGAAGAGTCAGAGCTGTTTTGGCAGCACAAGGGGAGACCTACATGATATTAGGCATGTGGTTTTAATGTTGTGGCTGATCGGTGTACAGCTGTGGCGAAAAGTTTTCAGAATGAAACAAGTGTTGGTTTTCACAAAGTTTGCTGCTTCAGCGTTTTTAGATCTTTTGGTCAGATGTTTCTATGGTATACTAAAGTAGAATTACAAGCATTTAATAAGTTTCAAAGGCTTTTATTTACAATGACATTAAGTTTATGCAAAGAGTCAATATTTGCATTGTTGGCCCTTCTTTCTTTTTCAGGACCTCTGCAATTTCACCCTGGCATGTGCTCCATAAACCTCTGGGCCAAATCCTCACTGATGGCAGCCCATTCTTGCACAATCAGAATTGGTGGGTTTTTGTTTGTCCACCCCCCTTCTTGAGGATTGAGCACAAGTTCTCAATGGGATTAAGGTCTGGGGCCATGGACCCAAAATGTTGATGTTTTGTTCCCCGAGCCACTTAGTTCTCACTTTTGCCTTATGACCCGGTGCTCTATCATACTGGATTGTTCATTGTTGGTCACCAAAGTGTTACTGGATGGTTGGGAGAAGTTGCTCTCGGAGGATGCTTTGGTGCCAATCCCATTGAGAACTTGTGCTCAATCATCAAGAGGTTGGAAACTCCAAGCATTGATTCTGCAAGAATGGGCTGCTGCCATCAGTCAGGATTTGGCCAAAAAGTTGATGGACAGGATGCCAGGGCGAACTGCAGCGGTCTTGAGAAAGAAAGAAGTGCCAACACTGCAAATATTGACTCTTTGCATAAACTTCATGTCATTGTCAATAAAAGCTTCTGAAATGCTTGTAATTCTACTTTAGTATACCATAGAAACGTCTGACAAAAAGATCTAAAAACACTGAAGGAGCAAACTTTGTGAAAACCAACACTTAGGTCATTCTCAAAACTTCTGGCCACGACTGTACAAGTACATTAGACTGGTATCTACTAAAACCACTGGAATTTTGATTCATATCTTGTTATGGATTATTGGCCATTATGCCCACTGCTACTCTGTGCACTTAGTACTAAAAGGACATTTTAGAATCCTCAATTAAACTAACATGAATCCACCCATCCATCTTCAAATCCTGCTATACCCGAAGTAGGATCACATGGAAGCTAGAGATTAGCCCAGCAGGCATAGCGTACAAATCAGGAGTAATCCCTGGACAAAGTGCCAGTCAGTTATGCCTTAAATGTATTTTTTTCACGGATAATGTAAATTCTCTTTTTTATTCTTGTGACTTCTCCAATTTATATTATGGTTTGACTGTGCCAATGCTGGCAAGCTACATTAAGGTAACATTAGCATCTGTACTAAAGCAGAACCATACAGCAAAGGATCCTCCCTACATGAAGGCCTGCATACTAAAAGACTTAATCTACTGTGACCACTCACGACCAAGGACACATTAGGCTTGTTTGGGGTTAAAGGGCATTGCAAAGGGTCACAGAAATTCATAATCTGTAGTGGAATGCTAGGCCCAGTCTGCAACCGATCACCGCTACACTCTAATCACGTAAATACGGATATACAGTATATATATAATCTTCATTTGGATCTTGATCTTTGTTTGTCCGCGAATGAATTAGAAGAAGAAGCACTAGATGGCAGTAGAGAGACACCTAAAACATAGGCATTGCATTAAGAATCTCCTCCAGGCTTATACTACTGAAGACTGTAGTACGCCAGTCACACCTCAAAACACAGACATTCAAACTAAACAAATTGTTGTGCTTTAAATTAACTAAAGAGATCTTCATTTAGATGTTGATCTTTGTTTGTCCGCAAATTCCACACATGCATAGACCAACTTCCAGTTTAGTACGTTGTTGTTACTCACAGATGTCAACAATGTGCCGGAATAACGAAAGGGGTGGTGGACAGTGTTACGCTGGTTAGCTGCTGAGGCCTTATTAGAGAATGAGATTGCCGAAGATAAAAGGTACGTGTTACGTAACATATGAATGAAAGAAAGACAGTGGGTAAAATAAATGACAACGTAACAGCACGTTCTGGAAATTATTATTGTTACGTTGTAGCCGGCGAGTGCTGCGCACCTCACAGTTGTACCGTGCCTTGCTCACATGTCAGTGAAGTGATCCCTATTTATGCTTTAAAGAGCCTGGATAACTATGTGACCCCCTTTTATAACCATTGCTCCGTGTATATTGCCTTACTCTTTGGATTGCCACAAAGCAACCTGCGAGATTGGAGAAAGTTTGAGAAGACACCGTGAGAGGAAACAATAGCGTCGTGAAAATGAGACGGACTGTGAACAGACAGAAGCAGAAATGCTCCTACACCACCACGTAATTACTATTCGGACAGTGATTCCGAGTTGGCCATTCCTATCGAATCAATGTCCAAGGGATTTCTTTTGTAATTTTGTTTCCCTTATAAAAAATCATAATGCTGTGCGACGAAGGGCCCAGTTCACGACTGGCAGCCGTGTTTAAACAGGGAGCCCTTCACAGACAACTTTAACACGCGCAATGTTTTGGGCGCACATGGCTAGTACAGTATATTCTCTAGATCTCCACATTAGTAATGCACCACTCAAAATGCTGGAGCAGTCACGCCTCATCTGGACATCACGACACAGGCAGCTTACTTGTTAATCTGTGCCAGGAACATTCCCTTAAGGGCATAAAACTCTGCCGTCATCTCTTTGGTGAAGTACTTGAGGTTTGTAGACTCAATGACCTCCAGACCCTGGAAGGAGAAGAGACAAAAACCAAGTGAAAGGCCTGCCTGTGCGGAGTCGGCCAAGTCTGTGGGCCACTGCAGTTATGAGAAGGTATTGTTAAGAAAGGCTGAGCCTGGCTCAACTCTGGACCTTGGCGGAAAGGATATGCCAAAGTGTGTGTGTGTGTGTATACAGTCACATGGGAAAACTGAGTGCTGTACACCCCATGGAAGGCTTTTCTCTGTTTTAACATATGTGGAGATAGCAAGATTTGATCTTCATTGAAACATTACCTAAAGATAAAGATGGTACAACAAGAATCACACTCACATTCTGTAATTCATTGTGTAATTTATATAAATATAAATGCTAATTTCACATGTGGAAAAACTAAGTACACCCCTAAAACTATCACTACTTCAAATACCTCAGATTAGAATCGGGGGCAAAATATCAGAACATCATTAGAGTGGCTCATCTGGAATTGTCCTCTTATTTAAATCGCACACATTTAGTTTGCTGTTTCTTGTCCATATGTGTGTTATAACCATACCAAAATTGAAAAAGAACCTGATAGCAATGCTTTTGAGGTTGCTTTGCTGCATCAAGGTCAGAATTCATTGTACAACAGGGAGCTTGAGGAAAATGTGAGACCATCTGTCAGAAAAGAGCAAAGAGGAGGTTAAAAAAACAAAAAACAAAATTGCATTTGTTTCCCATTGTATCACCGTTTAAGACCATGTCTCCCTGGGGTACGTTCAGCCCTCCTCTTCACAATGGCGCGTAGCGCTTGCCGAGTAGGGTGAAGCCCCCTAGTATATACTATATAGCACTGATCATCAACTGGCGGCCCGCGGGACGAATCCGGCCCGCTGAGCCATTCAATCTGGCCCGCGACCGGATTCCAAAATTGTGAGGATCAAAAAGAAAATGGTTGTCCACACTATTAAAGCAACAAAAAATAACAACAACTGAGTCTCTTGTCAGACTAACCACCATTTATGACTATATTTAGGCTACACTCCAAAATGAGGACAGACTCAGACAGACTGCGGCGTTAAGCATTTATTGTTTCAAACAGGTTTAAAAAAAAAAAAAAAAAACAACGAACGCGTAACTTTTCCTCGTGCCCTTACATAACATATGTTTTTTTTTATTACTAAGTCTCAACAACATGCTTGAAACTAGCAGAATCCTCAGGTATAAAAACTTAAAATAGCATTGTAAATAAATAACCTGGTACCAGAACAAAACAGGTCACAAATAATGTTCGCACATCAAATGAAACGTTAAGTGGGCTTGAATTCAAATCACAATGCTGAAACGGGCTACTCACAGTGCTTAATCAATGGCTAAAGTTACATTTCCCCTCTGACACCAACTTTTTCACATCAGGCTTGGCCGCTGTCAGACTTATGCGCAAACAGTCCTCCAAAGACTGGGTTGACAGTCGGTTCCTCTCTTGTGTTTTTATCGAATTCATCTTGGAGAATGCAGCCTCGCAGGTGTAGGTTGAACCGAACATGGTGAGCACATACATAGCCAGCGTTTTCAATGTGTCATAGGTCTCGGGACAAGATACCCAAAATGCGCTCAGGCTTTCAGCACCACGGAGAGCCGACTTCATGTCGCCTGCGGCCTGAATTTCAGCCAGCTGGCTCTGAATGGCCGACTCGTCTAATGGCAACATTTTCACCGCGTTTGTGGAGAATTCTCCGCTTGGGCTGATGGTGAATGGGTCACGCACAAATCCAATGACATCCCTGGAAATGAAAAAGTCATCAAATCTAGCAGAAAAGTTGTCTTTTAATTGTGTGATGAATGTCTTCATCTTGTCTGTTACGTTGCCTTCTCCCACCATCTTCAGTGTGTTAAAGTGCAGCAGCCTCCCTGACAACAAATCTGCGTGGAAAAGATCGAGTTTGTTCCCAAAGGCATCAAGTTTTTCCACCAAATCCACCACTGATTTTCCTTTTCCTTGCAGCTGGAGATTAAGTGTATTCAAATGGGAGAAGATGTCTGTTAAAAACGCAACGTTGCACATGTATAATGTGTCTTGCATGATGCGGAGATGGTCAGCTGCCGCTTTGGATTTACTTTGTTTTAAAAAATCCACTACTTGCGCACGGAGTTCAACAAAGCGCTCCAGTGCTTTGCCCTTACTAAGCCAGCGCACGTCATTGTGGAGTAACAGGTCATCATGAGAAGCCTGGGATTCAAGCACAAATTTGCGGAACAGGCGGTGCTGCGTGCTTGAAGTTCCTCTGATGTGGTTGATAATTTTCATCGTTTTCTCCATCACCTCTTTGAGCTCCCCACTTAGCTTTGCGCACAGCACGCTCTGATGGATGATACAGTGGAGTGCGTTAGTTTTAGGAGCAACAGTCTTTATTCTGCTCACCAGACCCTTGTTTTTTCCAATCATGGCAGGTGCACCATCTGTCACTGTCAGGTTGATTTTATCCAGGGGCAATCCATGGCTTTTAAAAAAATCCTCCAGTTTTCCAAAGATGATGTCAGCAGTGGTGTTGTCCTCCAGTGGAAGCAATGCCAGCAGCTCTTCTCGGAAATCTTTGCCATCAAAGTATCTGACAAAAACGCACAACTGTGAAATATCGGTGTTGTCAGTGGACTCATCAATAGCTAGCGAAAAGTATTTGGCTTCCTTAACCCCGTCAATGACAGCTTTCTGCACTTGCTCTGCCAAAACGTGCACACGACGTGCATTCGTTGAGGCAGATAGAGGTACTTGTTTGACAGATGCAATAATTCTGTCTATTGATTTGTCGGGGGCAAGTTCCTCCAAAACGGTGATCATGCACTCCTTTAAAACATCACTTTCCGCGAAAGGCCGGTTATGTCTGCAAAGCACCCAAGCAGCCTGCAGGGATGCACACGTCGCTCTCTCTTGATCAGTTAAAGTTTGAGTAATAATGCCACTTGCACGGGAGTAGGCAGATTTCAATGTGGCGATTTTTCTCTGACGAGCCTCTGACTGTTCAGGATATGAAACCTTGAAATTAGAATGTTTTGTGTTGTGGTGACGGCGCAGATTGTATTCTTTTGCAACAGCAACAGTTTCGCTGCAAATTAGGCATACTGGTGACGCATTTCGGAAGGTTGGCATGATAAATGCGTACTTTTCAGTCCAGTCATCATTGAAGGACCTGTTTTCTACATCAACTTTGCGTTTCATGGTCTTTGAGAGTGCCATTTTACCTCTTTTAGGAGACCCTTTCCTGTCACTTCCTCCGTGTTTGTTTTTCAAGTGCTCTATTATAAAGTTGACTTGGCCTAATGGAAATGATGCAAAATATCTATCACTCCTAGTGGTTGACTGTGGTATAGGTGATGGGAGCCTTTAGTTTTGTAATGCAATGGAAAAAGTATAAACATTAAACATAATGTTAAACCAAATTTAGATATTTATTAGATTTTCTTCTTGGGGGTCCGGCCCCCAAGGAGACTGTCTGGTAAAACTCTGGCCCTCTGACAAATATAGTTGATGACCCCTGCTATATAGGTTGTTTTTTTCCCCCAAAAGTCAACGTTTTTTGTGTGAAAACATTAAATGAATCAATTTTCTAGTTGCATTAAAAATGTCTATTGAATCCAGTTAATACATTATTTAACTGTAGAGTTACACAAGAGGTACAAACAAACGTCTTTGTGTTTCTCAGGAGACTACAAAGAGGTTTCATGCCTCATAGTGTCTGAAGTGCTCAGATCTGTCGGAGGCCTAAAACTGTCCTGACTGCAGCCAGATACTTCTCACTTGAGGGGCAATGCCAGCTATTATAGCCAAGGGGGAAACTTGCCTTTTTTTTTTAAGCAGATGGTAATGGCTGTTCATAAATTATTGCAAAGTCAAATAATCACATCACTTTTATCTATTACCCATCCATCCATCCTCTTCTGCTTATCCGAGGTTGGGTCGCAGGGGCAGCAGCTTGAGCAGAGATGCCCAGACTTCCCTCTCACCGGCCACTTCTTCTAGCTGTTCTGAGAGAATCCCGAGGCGTTCCCAGGCCAGCCGAGAGACATAGTTCCTCCAGCGTGTCCTGGGTCTTCCCCGGGGCCGCCTCCTGGTTAGACGTGCCCAGAACACCTCACCAGGGAGGTGTCCAGGAGGCATCCTGATCAGATGCCCGAGCCACCTCATCTGACTCCTCTTGATGCGGAGGAGCAGCGGCTCTACTCTGAGCTCCTCCCGGATGACTGAGCTTCTCACCCTATCTTTAAGGGAAAGCCCAGACACCCTGCGGAGGAAACTCATTTCAGCCGCTTGTATTCAGGATCTCGTTCTTTCAGTCATTACCCATAGCTCATGACCATAGGTGAGGGTAGGAACGTAGATCGACTGGTAAATTGAGAGCTTTGCCTTACGGCTCAACTCCTCTTTCACCACGACAGACCAATGCAGAGCCCGCACCGATCCGCCTGTCGATCTCACGCTTCATTCTTCCCTCACTCGTGAACAAGATACTTGAACTCCTCCCACTTGGGGCAGGATCTCGCACCCAACCCTGAGAGGGCACTCCACCCTTTTCCGGCTGAGGACCATGGTTTTGGATTGGGAGGTGCTGATTCCTATCCCAGCCGCTTCACACTCAGCTGCAAACTGATCTAGAGAGAGCTGAAGATCACGGCTTGATGAAGCAAACAGGACAACATCATCTGCAAAAAGCAGTGACCCAATCCTGAGCCCACCAAACCGGACCCCCTCAATGCCCTGGCTGCGCCTAGAAATTCTGTCCATAAAAGTTATTCACTTTTATCTAGAGATATGTTTAAATGAAGATCAAATTTTGATATGTCTACTTATGTTAAAAAAAAGAAAAAAAATGAAACAGGGTGCACTTACATTTTCACAAGACCATACATCACATGTCACCGAGAGACATTTTTCTGCCTCCATCTTTCTTGCTTGCTTTAGGCTTCATGCCAAGTCAGCTGCGTGGCATTTCATTAGTTGAAGCTCACACAAATATTCAGCGTATGGGCTGCATCACTCAGCATTACCCAATAACTCCCACAACCACCCGATTCAAACACTGGCAGACATATTCATCAAATTATCGTAGATGACCCATTAAGGGTCAAGGGTGAGCTTGTGTGTCTCACAGCTAATACCAGGCTGACAATATAGAAAGGACCGATAAGTGCCATCAGAATACAACTTCTTAGGGCACTGGTCAGTGGCAGGGGCCGTCTGTCTGAGTACTGAATGTTTTTAGTGACAGGATGTAACTGGAAACGCTGGAAATAAGACCTAACTTGGAGTGGTCAAGTCCTTCAAGAAAGAGGAGCCCTTACCTGCATGCACTCGTTCTTTCCCATCACGCCAGCAAGCTGCAGGTAGCACTTAACCTGCTGTCGGATCTTCTGGAAGCAGTCAACAATGGGCACGGTGGGAATGGTGTGGATGCGGCTCAGGATGTCAAGTGCCACATTGACCAGTCCTTGCTTGCGTGCGATCTTCCCATACTGTATAATGGCAGAGGCGGACGCGTGCACCCCCAGCATGGCGTTGTTCGAGCTGGGGTCGTGCTGCGTGCTGTTATCATAGGCGCCGACGATCGCTGCAAGATGCAAAGGGGCAAAAGGTAATCAAGAAGGACAGGCAGCGACCCCAAGAGCTCACGCTCAAACACACGCCCCAAATCTCACCTTGATAGTGATGCTGCCTCCACATGAAGATGCTGCTCCAGTGGGACAAATCGTCCGATACGATGGGTAACCGGTTCCTCCATGTCTTTACTACGGTCTTCATGTCATGGAGGCTGGTGTTCCGGCCCAGGTTGGCAGGCTGCAGGCCCGCAATGATCTGTGCTGCTTCCTGCAGCTCGATGATCTGCTGAGCGGCCTGTTGGAAGAGACAGCATGAAGGTTACAGAAACCACCATCACCAATAGCATGCGATGACCAGCTCAGACGGGGCCATAAAGATCTCGTCATGAACCAGAAGCCCTGCTTCACCGTGAGGTGGTGCCCGCCAGACTACGTAAACTCTGAAGGAGGAGGAGGAGGAGCTGCTGCTGTCGGCTGGGGTCGATTTGCACACTTTTGATTCCCACTTTCAAAAGATAAATGCCTTAAATAGGCCTCAAATTTACAAAAGTAAACGTCTTGAAACAAAATAAATTAGCTGCTATAATATTTTTCACAATTATCGGTATCATCAGCTCATGCAATGTTATAACCTTCACTCTCGGCTCCCATTCATCATGTAAATTTAATTTTCTTGCAGGTATTTAATCAAACAGTATCTGATCCAGGAAAGTAATTACCTTCGCTCTAAACTTATTGCTATAATCCAGTCACACTGCAACGTTCCTGTCATGGAGAGTTTATGCTGGAATTTCTGCAAACCGAGAGTGTCAGTAAACAGGCCGCTAATGTGTCCCCAAATGTGCAAAGGGGGGCAATCAGTAGGGAGGACTGCACAGGGGAGGGCAGTGCCCTTAGTGGGGCAGCTTGCAGTTACTCCCAAGTGGGTGTCTATCACAGGATACCTCAGTCCAACTTAAATATGCCAATTAATCAATAAGCAGGAGTGTTGAAAAGCAATAACTAATTATCTCTAGATATGAACCAGGAATACAGAGGAGGTTGGGAGCATGCACTGATCAATCCTCGATAAACCACCCAGATTGGGGAGTCACTTCTGGCGTTTACAGGATTCGCACAGACCCCTGGCCTCAGAGCCCCCACTCCGCCCCAACCATTAATAGGAAGTGTGAAAAAAATGAGACATACAGCCTGGCCAGGTGTGCCAATAAGGCCAAAATCCAACCTCAAAAGTCATCCCGGCACCCGCATACCTGCAACAGAGGGGTGTGCACATGCGACACGATGTGAGGAAGCCTTCTCCACTCTCTGATCGCCAGGCTGCTGGCCATTTCAACCAGACGCTCGATGAAATTCAGCTGCTGCTCCTCTGGGTGGCAGATGGCCAAATAGCCCCGGTACATGTTCACCTTCCAGGCCATCTCCTTGGGGCAGCTGAGTTCAACCTGAGGAGCAGACAACAAAACAAGCAGTCAGGGATCGCCATTCCAGAGAAGAGATGGGCATGTGCAGTGTCTATCAGAGGTACTCTGCCACTTGGAAGGTCTCATATTTTATTAGTATACAACACTGAACCACAGTGGGTTTAATTTGCCTCTTTTGACAAAGATCAACAGAAAGAGAAATCTTTAAAGTCAAAGTGAAAACAGGTATTGAGTGGTCTAAATATTAATTACAACTATAAAACACGAAACAGTCAATCTCACAAGTATGCACCCCCTCAAGTCAGCCCTGACCACCAGGAGTCCCCACACGGCCACGTCTCCCCATTCGAAACATCCCAAGCTCTGTCAGGCTGCATGTTTGATTGCGATGAACCTTTATGAAGCTCAGCCACAAGTTCTCAATTGACTCGGCAACTACAGGACATTAATGTTACTGTCTGAAGGCCATTCCTACATACCGTAGATTTGGCTTCATGTTTGAGGTAGTCGCCTTTGCTGGAAAACAAATCTTCTCTCAAAGTGCAGGTTTTTTTTCCTCTTGCAGGCCCCATCAGGTTTTCCTCCATTCATTTATCCTCACAGACCTTCCAGGACCTGTTACCAAAAAGCATCTCTACAGCTCGATGCTGCTGCCGCCACCATGCTTCACGTAGAGAATGGTGTCTCTGTGAGAATATGCAGTGTAACGTGGCGTTTAGTGTGATGGGCAAAAAGACCAAGCTTGGTTTCAACAGATCACGGAATCTTCTTCCCGCTTACAGTACAGGCCAAAAGTTTGGCGACACCTCCTCATTCAATGTGTTTTCTTTATTTTCATGACCATTTACAGTACTCCATCACTCTCCTTCTTGGTCACATAGCCCTTACACAGACTGGAGGTGTCCTGTTGAAAAATAAATGATCGTCCAACTAACCTGACTTCTGCACAACACAACTGCTGGTCCCAACCCCATTGATAAAGCAAGAAATTCCACTAAATAACCCTGATAAGGCACACCTGTGAAGTGAAAACCATTTCAGGTGACTACCTGTTGAAGCTCATCGAGAGAATGCCAAGAGTGTGCAAAGCAGTAATCGGAGCAAAGGGTGGCTATTTTGAAGAAACTAGAATAGAAAACATGTTTTCAGTTATTTCAGCTTTTTTTGTTAAGTACATAACTCCACATGTGTTCATTCATAGTTTTGATGCCTTCAGTCATGAAAATAAAGAAAACACATTGAATGAGGAGGTGTGTCCAAACTTTTGGCCTGTACTGTACTTCAGAGCATCCCCATGTGTCTTCAGCAGAAATTTTATAATTTAAATCACCTCATGATGTCAACTGGCCATAGCTCATCACTTAATTCCTGGACAGATAACTGGTGGTTTCCATTATTATGTTTATCAGTTTCTCTTTGCGTTTCAATAAATCTGCATTTATACTTGAATTTTAACTGAGAATTGTTCACAGCACTTGAACTCAGTGAAGAACGTTATACAAAAAAAAAAAAAAGAAAAACTAAGCCGAGGTGCCCGGTGTGATTTTTCTCTTTGCCCCCCCGGAGTGGTCTGCACAGTCTCTCCAATGTCAGCCACTGTAGCCTGCGACTCCTTCAGAGGTCTTTTGGTGGCCTTCATCATTGGGCTCCAGTGTTTTTTGTAGATGGTCTCCTCTCGGCAGATTAATATCTGTATGTCACACTCTGTTCATTTCTTCATGACAGATTTATCCGGATGTTCAGTGACTTGGAGATTTGCTTGTCTTCATCCCCTGACTTGTGCGATTCCTTGGTGGTTTCTTTTCTCTTGCGTTGTGTAGGTCAGGCCGCCATACGGACTCACGGCAAGCTGCTCTTTCCACATGCTGGTGCATTTATAGGACAATCAAATGAAACTCCGGAGAGGTGATGTGCATTGAGCTAATTCTATGACTTCCAAAAGCAGTTGATCGCACCAGTGATGATCTTGGGGCGGTTGTAACAAAGGAGTTAAATACTTGTGTGATGTGTTTTATACTGTGTAATTACTTTGACCACTTTGCAGTGATCTCTTTTCAGTTTAACATTAACGGGTCTTTATCTGTTGACCTTTGTCATTAAAGCCAAATTAAATCCACTGGGATACAACGGAGTCTAACAATAAAATGTGAAAACCACCATGGCTTTTTTTTTTTATAGGCACTATATATACACACACATATAGGGTGGTCCAGATCTAATTATGCAATTTTCATTACACTATAACTTAAGTTTATTACATAGAAAATAACCCGAAAAATCCCGGACCATCACAAAGTGTGCAAACTGACGACACGAAGAATCGTCTTCATGCCGAACTGGAAATGTCCCAGCATAAATCAAAGTCATCCAGACGATCTGGATCTGCATAATTAGATCTGGACCACCCTGTACATAAGTGCATTCAGTGAGAAGTCAAGCAAAATGACCCCATTTATTGGCAAACTAAAAATATTACAATATGCCGGCTTTCAAGGCAGCTCAGGCCCCTGCTTCAGGCAGGTTGTAATCATTTATTAAGGTGATGACATCTTTGCCTGAAGAAGGGGACCGAGTTTCCTCAAAAGCCGGCATATTGTAATCTTTTTATTTAGCCAATTGCTCGACTTCTCACTACATCCACAATGGTCAACACAGTACAACACCCTCGTACTATAGTGCATTCTGAAAGTATTCAAACCCCTTCACTGATTTCATTTTTTCCCCGTTTCCACTTTGTCATTCTGGTGTATTGACTGATCCTTGATCTGGGAAAAAAATACTGATAAAGCAGGGCCCATTATTTCTACTCTCTCAGCTTCTTCTATCAGAAGACACTGAAGAACACGAGTCCAAAGTCAGAGAAACCAGGTAAAGCTCTCACGCCTGCTGAGAGGCCCAAACATAATGGCCTGAAAGTGTTGGTGCCATTCAAAAAAAAAGGATCATAGTTAAAAGTGACAAAAGTAGTTGGCATCCACCATACTTTATTCAATATCACAGACACTTTTAATTTAGGACTTCATAAATGACCCGGGTTCGCTTCCCGGGTCCTCCCAGCGTGGAGTTTGCATGTTCTCCCCGTGTCTGCGTGGGTTTCCTCCCACAGTCCAAAGACATGCAGGTGAGGTGGACTGGCGATTCTAAATTGGCCCTAGTGTGTGCTTGGTGTGTGGGTGTGTTTGTGTGTGTCCTGAGGTGGGTTGGCACCCTGCCTGGGATTGGTTCTTGCCTTGTGCCCTATGTTGGTTGGGACTGGCTCCAGCAGACCCCCGTGACCCTGTGTTTGGATAATGGATGGATGGATGCACTTCATAAATTGTTAAAAATAAATAAATAAAACATGAAAATGGCAAAAATGGACCCTTAAACCTAAAGCTCTTTAGCTGTGGCCCTTTTAAAGCAGTAACTGCAATCCTGCACTTCTGAAGGAGAATTCTGCACCTCTCAACTGGCATATTTGGCCCACAAAGTGCTCCGGTTCACTTCAGTTTGATGGGTTCCTTCGCCCAACCTTTCAATTGATGTTCAATTGGATTCAGATCAAGACGCATTCAACAATCAATCATTTAAATGATTTTAGCATAAGGCCATAACATAACAAACTGTGAATAAAGTGAGGACATCTGAATACTTGCTGAACGTGCTGTCTATTTTATAGATAGACAGACTGATAACAGTCATGTCACATGCACTTCACCCACCTCAATTTAAGCATGCTCAGCCCCAGCCATTACTTGGATGGGAGACTCTCTATAGAAAAGCTTGGGCTTCTGCAGGGCGAGGCGTTGGTGAGACCAACAGGGGGCGCTTATCCTGCGGTCTGTGTGTGGATCCCAATGCCCTAGTGCAGCGACGGGGACACTGAGCCATAAAGACTGGCATTCATTCTCTGAAGACGTTTTCATTCTCTGTGGTCATTAAATATCCCTGAGCATCTTTTTGAGAAGAGCAGAATGTACCCCGATGTCCTGGAAGAATTTGGCCCCCCAAAAATCCCCTGTCTCTAATTGTATCTCACCCCCCCCCCCCCAAAAAAAAACCCCTTCACTACCTTAAAGCTAATGTGTGGTGGGTGTACGGGCACCAAAATGGCTGCTGGCTCATCATCCAGGTGGATGCTGCACATCAGGCAAGAGGATTATTTTTTTTTGTTCTTTATTTCGCCTTATACAATTTCTTGTATTAGGAATTTGTTAGTTTTCGCATACCCCTTGGGGTCAGAGCGCAGGGTCAGCCATTGTACAGCGCCCCTGGAGCAATTACAGGTAAAGGGGCTTGCTCAAGCAGAGTGAGATCTCTTTTAGCAGTGACAGGGATTCGAACCGGCAACCTTCAGGATACCAGCGCAGATCCTTAGCCTCAGAGACACCACTCCGCCCCCTGGTGGGTGTACTGGCACCAAAATGGCTGCTGTCTCATCATTCGGGTGGATGCTGCACATCAGGCAAGAGGATGGGGCCTCATCTGCCTCAAAGGCTTGCATATTGTAATCTTTTTAGTTAGCCAATAAAAGGTGTCATTTTGCTCGACTTCCCATTGGTTAAAATGCACGGAAAGGTCTCTTCAAAAAAAAAACCAAAAAGACTATAACAGATAATCATATATTGCTCCCATCACAATTATTTCAAAGTAGTCTGTAACCTCTTACAGTTTCTTCACTGTAATGAAAGCACGAGTCTTCAGCTGCTCCTCAGCGCAGATGTCGACTAACCCCCTGCTGAACGAGCGAAGCCTGCAAATGAGGCCAAAGCACCGCAAAGTTAAGCTGTAGACAGATATCGCTTACGACAGCGGCATCCAAAACAACAAGGGGATTCGGCGGTCTTGAGCCAATATAGAAAATGAAGTGCGTCTTTCATGAATGCAGAGGGTGAGCACCCTAGTAAAAGAGAGGCTCTCGAAACAAAGGATTAGATAGAAAGGAAGTTAAGTGACCTGGCGGCGGCAATCGAAGTTAAGGTCCAAGAGAGCACACGTGTGTGGCTTCACTTAATGGACAGATAATGCATCCTAATGCATCACGGCACTAAGGAGCCGAGCACTCACAGCACAATTGCGTGTCCTTTACTTTTGATGGCAACAAGAGCCGCTCAGGATCAATCAGCGCTGGTTAACGCAGCTCTTTGTTTCGTCTAAAGCTCTGGAGGGCTCAGAGAGGCTCTTAAGTGCCTGCTGCCCGAAGACCCCCCCCACCACTCACCTGCACTAAAGCTTCCTTCATGGCTGTCCAGTTGGAGGCCCTCCAGGCGCATTCCAAGACCAGATAAGGATTGCCGTGACCCTTGGACTGTCCATACTCTGTCAGCGCCTCCCACTGGTTAAGCTCTTTAGAACATCTGTAGAGATAAAACAGGGCCTGTTACTTCTGTTCTCTCTACTTCTTCAATCAGACGATAATGAAGAACATGAACCCAACATCAGAGCACCAGGTAAAGCTCTCATGCCTGCAGAGCGGCCCAAACATGATGGCCTTAAACAGACGTGACTAAGTATTGGTGCCATTCAAAAAAAAGAATCTGAATATTAAACTGACAAACATAATTGGCATCACCTTTCTTTATTCCACACAGCAGACACTTTACTTTTAATTTAAGACTTGATAAATTATTAAAAAAAAAAAAAATAATCAGAAGTGGTTTTCCCCCTTGACTTTCTCTCGTATACTCAGATATGGGGATGGATATTTGAGGAGTAAACCGCAGGACAATGATTATATTTTTATATTATGAACATTAAAGAACCATCAGCAACAAATTAAATCAAATAAATAATATATTGAACAATTATTATAAAAGTAAGGTTGAATAAACTGGACTCTGCAGTTGCATGAATAAAAGGTAAAGTACCACTTCCGGTTAGCGGAAATAGCCCAAAAGTTGAGAGAAATCTACGTTATGTACCTAATACTTGTATGCTGACCTAAGTGAAAGCGTACTCTCAAGTTATCGTGTTTATATACAGTGTGGTACCCGGATGGAGGTGGTACCCAGCCGGGACGCCCGAGAAGACCGGAGGAGAGCTTGTGCCTCCTCCAGACCTGGAGGAGACGACCGCCCTGAAGGCCGCGGGTAAAGAGCTGGGAAGCTCGACCCTGTAGGGACCCGGGGTTACCGCCAGAGGGACCCCAATACCTGGAAGACCCTGGAGCTCAGCACTTCCGCCACACCAGGAAGTGCTAGGGGGAAGAGAAGCAGGGACACCCGGAGTGCTTCCGGGGCGACAGCCGGCACTTCTGCCACACTGGGGCGTGTCGGTGGGAGATTGCCGGGAACACACCTGGAGCACACCCGGGTACTTATTTAAAGTGGCCGCCTCCCTTCAGAGGGGGACAAGAGCCGGGTGGAAGATTGGACAAGGTCTCTGGAGGAGGCAGGAGGCGGCCTGAAGAAGAACTGGACTGAGGGGTATTGGGGCTTGTGAGTACTGAACTGTAAATAAGAATGAAAAATAAAAGTGTACTGGGTGACATGAGTGTGTCTGCCTGTCTGTGTCCGAGGCAATGTTCACAAAAGACAGACATAATTCCAAAAATGGTATTTTTGGACTCCGGGAGGTCTAAAACATCGACATTCATCAAAATCTCGAAATGGAATTTTTGAACAATTCCAATACTTTCCCTATACTTTGTATATATATATATATTTTTTTTTTTCATTTTTCATTTTTATTACTATTTAATTTAATATTGTTTCTTTGTACTTTGTATCAGTATACTGCTGCTGGATTATGTGAATTTCCCCTTGGGATTAATAAAGTATCTATCTATCTATCTATATGAGAAAGTAAGGGAGGTCTAAAACGTTGAGATTTATCAAAATCTCAACATCGAATCTTTAGATGATTACAATACTTTCCTTATATTTAGTATACAGAAACGTGAAAATAAAACCTGAAAATGGCATGAACAAAAGTGGTGGGACCCTTAAACCTAAAGCTCTTTAGCTGAGGCCCTTTTAAAGCAGTAACTGCTATCCTGCAATTTCTGTGGTTCTGAATGAGACTTCTGTACCTCCCGACTGGCGTATTTGGCCCTCTCTTCTTGAGCAACCTGCTTCGGTTCTCTTCAGTTTGGTGGGTTCCTTCGCCCAACCTTTCCGTAGATGTTTCGATAAGATTCAGATCAAGTCTCATAGCAGGCCACTTCCAGAACATTCCAGTGTTTCCTGGGTGCTCTCACATGTATGTTCTGGGGCCCTTACCCTGCTGGAGGACCCATAATCTGCTAAAGGAGCCCCACCATTCTGACACTGGGCAGTAGGTATCACTCCAAAATACCCGGATAATCTTCTGATGGCACCTGATGCCAGGGGCTGCACAGCAACTCAATAACATTAATGAACCTTCTCCATGTTTCACATATTTTTTTCCTTTCAAGCATTATTTGTGTTCTGTGGACAAATACTTGCTGTGACTTACCATAAAGTTCTATTTACCTAGAAGGACTGTGGCTTGTCAATATGAATTTCAGTGGAGTCTTCTACCATGGAATCCACTTTCATCCAGATTGCAGCAGCAGATGGCGAGACATCTCAATCTCGATCTTAGATGGGAGTCTTGATAATTACTTTGGTTCGTTTTCCTCCAATCCAACAATCTTTCTGTTCAACATGGAGTCAATTTTCCTCTTGTGGCTCTGTCCCAGGAGACGGGTTATGGTCCTATGGACCTTAAACTTCTTGGTAGTATTAGCTGTCATAATCACAGAACGTGAAGGTGGTCTTGCTGCCTTTACCTTGACCAAGCTTGGCCGTAACTGTCATTCTTTCCTCCTTAGATAACTCTCTTCTTGTCCTCTTGTCCATGTTGAGTGTGACACAATACAATTTATTTTTGTATAGCCCAAAAAAGACTCAAAAAAGGTTAACTGGGTTAGAAGATCGAAGACACCTATGATATCAGTTAGTCTCCTTGAGATATCACCACAATCCAGTTATGTCCTTTTTATTTCTAAGGACTCCCGAGAATTTTGTCCATTGCATTTTAACTTGTTTAGTTTAATTTTTTTTTCCCTACATCAAAAGCAAAGTGTCTGATTTGTGGATTATGGAATAAAGAACCGTGGATGCCCATTACTTGTCAATTTCAACTTATTTCATGGAAGAATTGCAATTCTTTTTCAAACAGTGGAAGGGTGCCAATGCTTTTGGCAGCATCATCTATAAACATTCAAACAGATTCCAAAGCTGGGAAGACCCCAAGCTTGATTAACCGCCCCCCCCTCCCCACTCACCGCACCCAGTGGTCCTCCCACAGCTGATATTCCGGGAAGACTGCTGGAGAAATGTTATTTCGTTCATGTTCCTTTCGTGCCTTTTCCATGGCCTTCTCATAACTCTCTTGGGCCTTCAGAAACACAAATGCATGGCTGTGAAAAATGGGACCTTGGCACATGCCTGCTGTCACAGCTTACCAGTTGAACCCTGTTAGACTGTACACTCTGGCTTCAACCCAACCCAATGGTACACAGTGCCTTCTCACCTGCTCAAAGAACCCATGCTGCTCATACGCAATAGCGGTGGAGGTTTCCGGAAACTTGCAGCGCTTTTGCCACAAACCTGCCCACATGTCTTCCTCTTGAAGCAGGGAGTAGAGTTCCGCTAAAGAATCTAGGATCTCCTACAAGGAAAAAACAACAGTTCAATGGATAAGGACCCCATGAACAAACTCGGCAGGGCTGGCATGGCCAGGGAAGAGGAAGAAGGGCAGCACATGTGTTACACCTGCTCTGCTCAGCTCAGCTCACCTGCTGGGGTAAGGTAATACTCTCCTGTTCGTAGAGCTCGGCCGTCTGCTTGGGCTTAATGGGGAGGCTCAGGCCCTTCTCAAAGGCTTGCTGTTCAAGCATAAGGGTAGTGCGGAACCAAAGGTTGTGCGTCTTGCCCAGGTACTTGAGAACGCAAGGTCTGATGGGGATGGGTGGCACACACTGAGACATGGCCTCCACAAAGCAGTTAAGTGCACTGGGCTGGCAGTCACGCTGCGCCTGATGGCTACCGCTACACAGGAATGGGCTGATCTCTCCTGACAGGGCCTGCAGGGAGGAAGAAAAATAAATAAAAATATAAAAGGCGTGAAGCCGAGATCTCAAGTGTAGGAGGGTCAAATGAGGACCTGACCACAGAAGAAAAGCCAAGAAAAGTGGAAACAGTGAGAAAAACATGAAGACGAGGCATTTTAAAGACAGCAAATCACTCATAAGACCAGTGAATGGTTAACAGTCAGAAGTGTCATGGGGCTCTACTGTCACCTTTTTATTTTTAATATCATGGTGTTCAGATTATCTTCTGAAAAGCCCACATTGCTGAATTTGATATGAAACATGGCATTTCATTTTGTATGCTTGACTGCTCTGTTTCACATTAACTGTAATGAAACCTTATAAAACTAATGCTGAGATGAAAAAAGAGCAAAGAAGAGGCAATGAAGGTAACACCGCAAATTAAATGCAACAAGAGCAGACCACTTCTAAACTGAGAGCAGCTTAATCAGGTGTCGTGAAGCATGTGTGCCAGGGCCAGATCACTAATGGCAGGGTCAGCGTTCTCGACTGTCACCGTGAAGGTTTTAAGTACCTAAGTGGCAGCTGTGTTCCTTGCGTATGTCATTTTAGAATATATAATTGCTTTACTTATATCTGCATAAAATGGAGTCACAGGGAAAGGTGTGAGGTGCCAGCACCCGAGCAGGTAGCCATTACCTGGCACGTGTAATGACATAATTGATGTTACAATGAATAGCACTGGCCATATGAAAAACCGAGATTTCAGTCAGTTACCTTACCAACAAGCCAGCTACCATGTACAGCATCGCCACATCTGACAAAGTAAGTTTGCCTCAAAGTAAAACGAACCACGGGTTGACCCAGGCCACCGAGGCATGACGTTTGTCAGTCTCATCTTGGCATCACAGATGACTTGAGCAGCTTGTGGTTAACAAAAGCACACTTCATTTTCACTAGGTGCCCCTTATTGCAATATGAGTGCAGTCATCTGCTCCGATTACGTTAGGAGAGCCGGACATGGCTGCAAACTGCCCTTTCATGTTGGCAAAAACATGTTATGTTTTATGTATGTGTACCCACTCCATACAAAAACTGGACAAAGTGCCTCGCTGGTTGGTTAATGGGCTGCCAGCACAAGAGGGATTGACGGAGTGAAGCTTGGCTGAAATATTCCCAACCCTTTGTTCAGTTTCCTAAGAAGTGACAACATGTAGCCGATATAAACTGAATAACCACCAAAAAAGTCCTTCAGTGCAAATACATAGCATTGCCATCTTAAAAAGGGATCTAAAATACAGAGGTGTAATATGTCGGTCACGTCAACTTACTTTACAATATCAACTCGGTGGTCAGTCAGTCAGTTTGGCAGCATTTCCCTTCTCGATCAAGAATGCGATTTCCCAGTTTCTCTGAAAAGTTCAGTCAGACTTGCCATAAATATGCGCATGTTCCTCTCTTCTAACCCGTTCGCTAAAATGCTTAGGAGTGAACAGTGTAACTGAAAATAATGGTAAATGACTTTACAAGCGTTTTAGCAGCATTCGGATGTAGCCCTAAAAAGCTTTGCGTCTCTGCCGCTCGCAAATGTGGATTGCACTTTCTCCAAATAACAAATCTTTTAATTCTCGCGGATACGCCTCTTCATTGGTAAGAAACACTACTTCTCCCTGATGGCAACACAAATTAGATGATCTGCAAGTCTCCGACTTCAAGTTTAAATCCAAACAATATATTCGATCTCTTTTCGCTGTTCCGTTATTTCACCGAGTAATAATTACTGTTTGTTAGTGCTAATGCGATCTTTACTATCATTTTTTTTGAGACTTTCGAATTTTAGTACTTTCATTATCTGTAACCTGCTCTGCATGTGTATTGCGCCAACGTCTTTGAACTTTTTAGGATGTTCTACTTTGTCATCTACTCTTTGTCTTTTATTTCCGGCCCTGAGGGTAGTTAAATCTCTTGCCACAAAGTCTCGTCTCACGGGACTCGTGTGAAAGTATCTCTCAGAAAAAATCACGTCTCGTCCCAGGATTTTTTTATATAATAGAGAGATTACGTACATATTATCTTTGTGTTTTATTTCTGTTGGGCGGCACGGTGGCGCAGTGGGTAGCACTGCTGCCTTGCAGTAAGGAGACCTGTGGGTTCGCTTCCTGGGTCCTCCCTGTGTGGAGTTTGTATGTTCTCCCCGTGTCTGCGTGGGTTTCCTCCCACAGTCCAAAGACATGCAGGTTAGGTGCATTGACGAATTTAAATTGTCCCTGGTGTCTGTGGGTGCCCTGTGGTGGGCTGGCACCCTGCCCGGGGTTTGTTTCCTGCCTTGCGCCCTGTGTTGGCTGGGACTGGCTCCAGCAGACCTCCCGTGACCCTGCATTTGGGATATGGCGGGTTGGATAATGAATGGATGGATTTATTTCTGTGCTTTAATAAATAACCCTAAACTGTTTTAATACTGCTTTGGTCTATATTCTTACCATTTTCTAATCTCAGTGGTTCAAGTGGGTGGGTATCAACTTGGGGGTCTCATTGAAGGGGTAAGCAATGTTAAATATAGGCCTGTGAGACAATGGCCTGGAACAGGCAGAAAGACCTGCTAAAGCCTCAACACCAGATGATTTGGAACTGCAGGGCAAACCTTAAAAAGACCCGAAAGATCACCACATCTCTCACCCCTTAGCCTGGGATAGAGAGGCAGATACACCAGGTACCCCCTCCAGGCCTGCATCTAGACACTAGGCAGCTGTCCATGACCTGAAGCTGAAGCGTCATTGTGTTAGGCAGCAGGGCTATGAGCCAAAACACTGAATCAATGTTTAGCTGTCCTGGCTTGAACCCAACAAAGATGCTGTGTCAGGACCTGAAATAAGAAGTTCATTCTAGCAAACCTACATGTGAACTTTATAACCTGAAAACAATATTAACCTGAAATAATAACCTGAATAATAACCTATAATAATAATAAGAAGAAGAATAACCTGAAATACATTTATAATAATCTGAAATAAGAAGTTCATGC
>JANRMT010062861.1:10142133-10152142 GCA_026402145.1 Polypterus bichir lapradei | reverse complement strand
TGAAATACATTTATAATAATCTGAAATAAGAAGTTAATGCTAGTAAACATACATGTGAAGTTTATAATACCTTAAAATAATATTAACCTGAAATAATAACCTGAATAATACCCTATAATAATAATAAGAAGAATAATAACGGTTTACGGCCATACCACTCTGAATACGCCCGATCTCGGAAGCTAAGCAGAGTCGGGCTCGGTTAGTACTTGGATGGGAGACAGCCTGGGAATACCGAGTGCTGTAAGCTATCAACTTGATGTTTTCTTGGAGGAAACAAGTGGATAGGACTGGCGAGCTTTGTTGGGCTGAATGGCCTGTTCTCGTCTAGAATGTTCTAATGTTTCTAATAACCTGAAATACATTTATAATAATCTGAAATAAGAAGTTCATGCTAGCAAACCTACATGAAGTTTATAACCTGAAAATAATATTAACCTGAAATAATAACTTGAAATAAGAATAATAACCTGAAATAATAAATTTATAATAATCTGAAATAAAAAGTTCATGCTAGCAAACATTCATGTGTCTGAATCAAAGCAGTTCTGCCAAGGAGAGTGGGCTAAACGTTCTCAACAGAGTTGTGAAAGGCGGATTATCAAATTAGAGGAAGCGTTTAGTTGTGCTGCTACAACCAAGTATAGAAAGTTTGGTTACTGATGACTTGTCATCATAGGGTGTGATAGATAATTTTGCTCATTAAAAGAAATGATTCAAAAAGTGTAGGGTGTTCACTTCATTTAAAAAGGTCCCAGGCCTCTCGTCATATAAAATGTGCAAAAACAGAGGCTAACAGAAAGGGGCCTTGCATAGCAGCTTGTAAAATGTTTATTGTTCAATACCAAGTAAACCGTCTGAATGACTCACATGCTGCTGCCGGTCAGAAAGAATTTTCCAGAGTCGGGGGAAAAGCTGAATCCAGGTCTTCTCTGCCAGAGGAGTGGAAATGTGGCACAGCTGGACAAAGGCATTGAGCAGCGTTCCTGTCTGCTTGGGACAGAGAGGGGACAAAGATGAAAAATCTCATAACACCCACCACCCACCCAGTCCATCACTCCCTCCCCACATAGAACCAGCCTGACCTTAACTTCCCTCAGAGAGTCCAGGAATTTATCGTGCTTGTTGGTCAGCATATGTAGTTGGTTGCCAGTATCCTTCTCGGCTTGTTCCTTTGTTTTCAAAGTGCTGCTCTGATCGCCAGGGGCGAGCTCAACATCAATCTCTACATCCTGTGGAGGAGACGGAAGAAGTAGTCAGGGAGAGGTTGAGTAGCAAACCGATGAGACTGCTGTAGGGTTAGTAGCAGAATGATACTAAACTGAGCAGTCGTCCACGCGGAGGTAAAGGCGGCCTCAGGTTACAAATGGAACTCGCCTGTACAAAGTGTCACATGCTGTGCCACTGCTTGAACTCTCTCAATATTCAAATTCCCACTATTTTATTATAAAAAAATAAAAAACTGTGTCATGAGGTCAGCCACAAGGTGCTTTGTACCTAACTGAGATGGGAGAGCAGGCATATGGTCCTCTGCCATCACAAAAGTGACCCACCAATGACAACATGTGTCTGATGTCCTTTATGGCAGGCAGGGAGAGGTTGAGCAGCAAACTTATGAGACTGCTGTAGGTTTAGTAGCACGATGATACTAACCTGAGCAGTCGTCCACACTGAGGTAAAGGCATACAGCAGTGAAAAGCACTGAAGCCAAGAAGGGTGCCACGCAACCACCCATCCGAGGGCGAAATAAAACAGTCTAAAATGAGTTAACACCCCTCCTTTAAACAAATCATTTATTTTTCGCCAAGCGTAGTTTATTTATGGCCGTGTGAGAAGGTGGTTTTAAGTATAGATGTACAGACGTCTAGGCCTGCTAGAGCACACCAACTTGGATTGGCCCTGCACAATATGCAGTGAATTCACACCCAGCACTTTCTGTACTCTTTATTGTGTTGTAGATTTACTTTTAAATGGATAAAGCTGCAATCTTGCCCATCAGTCTACACTCAATAAACCATAATAACGGAATACAGGTTTTTAGAAAGTTTTGCAAATCTATTAAAAACCAAAAAGGGCTGGAGTCTGCCAGACAGGGAGCTGACACAATGCAATACGTCTCCATTATTACAAGAGGGGTGTCAAGAAGTCAAAGGATTCCTGTAAATTAAAGATGATCCGTAGGCTTACTCTCTCCAAGTCTCTGGGGTACCATCTGTCCATATGCCATTCTGCCGTATCTCTCGATCCTCCCAGAGACCATGCTGGAGAAGAGAAGATGCCGGACCACAGACCCATCGACGCACTAAGACAGCACACTGTCGCACCCACCACATGACAATCCAACTCAGGATCCCAGATTAGGACCCAAGTACAGCCATGCGACGGGTGACACCTTAGCGCCATACTAGTTCAGATGGAATGGAACAGTGTGAGGTTTTTTTTTTTAATGGCGACTGGAGTGCCAATTCTGCCACCAATCCCCAGGTTTTTCCCCACTGGGCTGGATGCAGAGTAACATCATACTCAGGACGGAGCAATTGCAGGTTAAGGACCTTGCTCAGGGGCCCAACAAAGTACAGGGGGTCCTCGGGTTACAACGTCTCGACATACAACGTTTCAAGTTTACAACGCTCACTTCCCATAAAAATTTTAAAAAATTGAGACATGAGAAGGAATAAAAGGTATGGATTTTTTTTTTTTACACTCATTTTTTCTGTTACTACAGTACAGTGTACAGTACAGTATATTTATGCCCTTTTCCTTTTTCTGTGGCTTAGTTGTGTTTTTATGTTCTAAATTATGATTTTGCAAACGTGTTAAGATAGATAAGTGACTTAGGCTAGAGTGTGTTTCGACTTACACCAAAATTCGGGTTACATCACTGTTGTAGGAACGGAACTGTGTTGTAACCCGAGGACACCCTGTATAGTATATTTTGGCATTTAGGAGATTTGAACTGGCAACCTTCTGCTTGCCAGTGCAAGTCCGTAGCCGCTAAGACAGATAGCCACCTAGTAATCATAGTGAATGACTAACTAACATGAACCATGTTGTGTTAGTACGTGGTCACACTTGTTGTACTAGGCTTATATTGTATATTTATAATGTACTAGGGGGCTTCGCCTCCAGCTCACTTCACTTACCAACCCCCCCGACATGTGCTACGCGCCAGCCACTTTGTGTCTCTGCCGCTCGCGTTTGTCGATTTCACTTTCACCAAACAACAAATCTTAATTCTCACGGATACGCCTCTTCATTGGGAAGAAACACTGATGACAACACGAATTAGACGATCTACAAGTCTACGACTTCAACTTTAAATCCGAACAATATATTCGATCTCTTTTTGTTGTTTGTGCTAATGTGATCTTTACTATCATTTTTTTTTTGAGACTTTCGATTTTCGTACTTCCATTATCTCTAACCTGCTCTGCATGTGTATTGTACCAACGTTCTTAAATTCTTTACGACGTTCTACACTTCGTCTTTTATTTCCGGCCCCGGGCATGTTTAAATCTCTTAGCACAAAGCCTCATCTCGCGGGAATCTTTCTGAAAAAGTCCCAGGCTAGAAAGTCTTGTCTCGTCCCAGGATATTTTTATATAATAGAGAAATTAATACATGTGTATCTTTCCCTTTTGCCTGCTCTGGTCCTCTCTCTACTCGCCTGGGGTTACATGTGTAAAAAGAACGGGGCAAGTGTTAACTACAATAGCCATCAATTCTAATGGTGATCAGGCTGGTGAGGACTATAGGTGGGACTTGGGGCATTCTGTTCAGGGGTACATAATAAAAAGACTCTGAAAGGGAAAGCAGGGTCATCCTAGGAGCCTACAACAACAGAGCAGGATTTTTTGCAGGATCACAAAACAGACAAATCTTCAATGACAAGCCGTTCCAAGATCTGCTAGTGGGGTCAGAAGAAAGACGTTCAAGGATGTTATTGGCAACTACAGAGCACCAAAGTAGTCCGGCTGGCTTGCCATGAAGTGCAGCATGTCGGCAGAGATTCTCCCCAGGTAATACCGTTTCACAAGGACACTGCAATAATGCAAAAGCGGCATGACGGCAAGTGGACGACTATTGTTAGGACACTGAAACGAGAAGCATCAGATGCCCAGAGGGGACTGGGCGGTCTCTTGGTCTGGAATCCCTACAGATTTTTTTTTTTTTTTTCCTCCAGCCTCTGGAGTTTTTTTTTTTGTTTTTTCTGTCCACCCTGGCCATCGGACCTTACTTATTCTGTGTTAATTAATGTTGACTTATGTTTATATTTTATTGTGTCTTCAATTTTTCTGTTCTTCATTTTGTAAAGCACTTTGAGCTACATTTTTTTGTATGAAAACGTGCTATATAAATAAATGTTGTTGTTGTTGAGAACAAACAAAAATCAGCAGGCAAACATTTTGAGCGCAACTTAACTATGGCATTTTGTCAGCATTATTAACCGTTAAACCGCCGTAATCGGCTATATTCGGTTCCCAATGCAATTTGCCAGCACGTCGAAGCCGAGTATATTCGGCGACGTACAATCGAACACCGCAGCCGGCTACAGTCAGTTCAACAGTGCAACTTGCTAACACGCCGGAGCTGATCGGTCCGTGCCGTCCATTCGTTGAGCAGCCTGCTGGTGACCACTGGCGCCCCCTGCAGCATCACTGTCCCTGGGATTGAGCCGCTGCCGGCATCAGCGTTGGCCTCTGTGTGCAGCCAGTTCAAGTGCAGTTGGCTCAGTAATTTACTGAATTTCATCAATGGCGTCAGTTGCAACTTGTACATATAATAATACATTTTTGCAGTAGTTTCTTTTTATAGTTATTACAGTTCATTGTCAGTGTGTAAAATGATCAGTGATGCAGTAATTGTGATACTCTTTGCATGAAACAAAATGTGTACCATTAAAATTTCACTTTTTCTTGGTGAATTGTGACGTTTTCTTAAAAAGTGCAGCAAAAAAGTATTTGGTGTCCGGGGGTACATTAACCCAACCCCCCCCCCCCCCAAGTAAGTGGCAGTTTAAGGGTTAAGCGATGAAACATGCTAATTCAATAAAAGCTAATTTTCGTGTTTCTTCGGATTCCTGCGTAATACAGTCAATTTGAAGTTATATTTGTGATCAGGGAGCAAAACATTGGAAAAAATGAGCTGTCCGGTGAAATTAAAAAAAGAACAAACCAAGACACGTTCAGACTGAATCATAGCTAGTAATCGTAAAAAATAACTGCAAGCGAAACTATAAAAAAATATATATATACAAACCCAAATCTAATAAACTGTATGAGCTTCCTTCATTTAACACTTTTTTTTTCCTCCCATCAGTCACTAACAATAAAAGGCTAAAAGGGGGGGCCCCCCTATTGTCGCCTGTACTTACTCGATGTGCTGATCCACATGCCATGCTTTGCCACTCTCTAGCGCCATGATTAGTTATCATCACTACCTTACCTTGGAGCATCAGTCCTCCACACCTGAGGCATCTCACAACAACACATTACAACGCTATCAATAAACCTCCCCGCCTGCCACAGGGCTCTTCATTATCAAGAAGTGCGGCTCCACAAGCCGTGCAAGTGCATAACCCCAAAAATGAACAAACCGCCCAAAATCAAAGTCCACCTCACCTCCTCCTTAGTCTCGCTGTTTTCGCGCTCCCGTGGCTCCTGCTTGACGTGCGTTACCATGGCAAAAGCAGCTCTCTCGTGACTGTCAGCCAGGTTGATGACATTAGTGATAGATGGAAGCATGGCCCCCTGACAGCTTGTTCCAATAGTGGTTCCACGTTCACACACAGCAAGCAGCAGCTGGAGAAATACGACACACAAATAAGAGAAAAAAAAAAACAAACTGTATTTAATGGCAATCCCAGGCAGAAGTGAGAAGAACCTGGGCTACACCTCAGGTGAGGTCAAGTGTCCAAGGGCTAGAAGATCTCAGGTTTGGTCACCACACTTACAGGACCAACCTTACATTTTAAGTGAAAAGACTCTGTTTTCTTGTCACTGATGATGGAAAAGTGTGTCAAGAATGAGGTCAAGTCACACGCCCTGTTAGTCTCGAAGAAGATGCTAAGTTAGTCTTTATCAGCAGTGCAATGTGTTTGCTGGTATACCTGTAAGGAGGACACGTGGTGGCACCAAAATGAAGTTCTCTGTTTCAATCTATTCTTGTTTATCTTGGCGCCACTGAGTTGTGACGTGTTGCTTGTCGGCTGGACATGTCATTAGGAATTTTACTGAAACACAGCAAAAAAATGGAAGAGTTTGTGTCTCTAAGTGAGGCGACTCCATCCGGGTATGCTTTAAGTCCCCATCACACTACACCACTCATCCAGCAATTTATAATCACAGACTTCATTTACATCAGTTTAGTGAGTTGGGGGAAGTTGTGGCCAACACCTGTGACAACATGTCAAGTAATTTCACATCCCCACAGACTCCGTTAGATCAGTCTGCAATTGACCCCAACAAAATGAAACAGGTTGGGAGGATGTGCTGATTTGTTGCCTCACCCACCACACGACAAACCACCCAGACTGAGACCAGAGTACAGTCGTGCAACGGGTGACACCTCAGCACCACACTGAAACAGTGTGAGATCTTTCAAGGTGCCCGAAATGCCAATCCTGCCACCAACCCCGCGAGTTATTCTGGCAAGTTGGAGGACCTGCTTGCAGGGCTGGATGCAGGTTAACGTCTTACCCAGGACGAAGCAATTGCAGGTTAAGGGCCTTGGCTCAGGGGCCCAATGGACTGGTTCGAGTCTTAAGCTTATATACATTTTATTATTAAATGTTATTTTTTTATGGATTTGTTAGGTATTTGTTGCATGTTATTCATGTTTTTATCATTATGTGTATTTGTTCTGTGGCCTGTCCCCTTAAAATAGAGTTTTCAACATGATGCCATATTGAGGGACCACCCTCTGGCCTTCATATATAGATGGAGGAAATAAACCCCTTACATGATTGTTGATTGTAAGGATCTTTATGCAAGTATTGTATTTGATTTTCTGTTTTTGAGAATTTTCGTACTATTTATTGAATTTTGCTATTTGGTTATTGTATTCGGACTTTTTAGACTGATCCTTTTTGGCCTTGTTTTGCCTTTCTCCTTTTTTGTTTCCTTTTCTTTTATGATTTTTGGGAATAAATACTTTATTTCTAAAGAGTACTCGTTGGCTTTCTCCTTTACACCACTGGTTTTATGGTTTCCTCTCCGCTGACATTTGTTTAACCAGTTATTTTTGCACTTTTAAAGCCAGTGAGCCATTTTGGGCCTGTGCAGGCCTAAAAGCCTGCCCCTTGAGTTTGGGGTGGGGCTGCCAGAAGGGTATACTACTGAGGACCTGATGTGGTTTTTTGTGTATTTTTTAGCCCCTATACCCCCCCCAATTTTGTAGGTTTCAAATCATCTCATTGTTTTAAATGATCTGTCTGAACTTACTGAAAGTTCTCTTAACCAGATGATTGCTCTTAAGGGTGACTTTAACATCTAAATTTAATTTCAAATATGTAAGCTCAAACAGTGTTTCATTTCATGGGTCTTGTCTAGCATTTTTAACATTTTCCTACTTATTGTTCCATCTTTAAACTCAGAAGTGTTGTATTTAGTCATTTTTGTTTAATGTTGGATATTAATTTGTGTCCAATGTTATTTATGTGCTATTTTGAATATCTGTGAAGCACTCTGGGCATGGAGAAGATGCCATATAAATAACATGCCTTATTGTTACTAATTAGACCATCGGATGTTCAAAGAGGAATGCCCTTCAGAGCCCCAAGACGATTTCTGGGAGAGCAGAAGCCGTAACAGCCCCAAAATCTGGACACACAAAAAGACCAGTATGAATCTACCCACGTACCTCGACACACTGCTTGATCCAGAAGTGGTTGCCCATGGCCTCCCAGTTTTGAGAGCAAGTGATGTACAGCAGTCTCTCATAGACACGCCGCTTGATTGAGCCATCAAACACCTCAAAGAACTTGGCACGGATCAGAGGCTGTGGGCAGCGCAGACCAGACAGAAAGGCTGGCTCCAGCTTGGAGGTGATGTCACTGCCAGAAAGAGTCTCGTCCCTGCAAGTGGGAGGGCAGGAGAATGAAAATAAAGCAGTGGAACTCCACAACACACCGCACCCTGACTGTCTGTTTGTCAGGCAGCCTCCCTCTTTAGGTGTATGGAGCTGGGGAGGGAAGGAAGGAAGGAACTCTGTGCTGTAGGATACGTTATAATATTAATACAATATTAGTTAGCAATGGGATGTTTTGTTCTTAAATTAGGTACTTTAATAAATTAAAATACTTCCTTTGTTCTTGCAGTTTAAAATGGTGCCTACGGGGCACAAACATTGGAAACAAAAGCCTTAAAAACTTACTGAGCACCTCCAAATTTGAGCTAGAAATGTTCTCAGATACAAAACCACATCTTCAGGTTGCACAAATATTGTAAAACACACACATTTTTTTATGGGATTCCTCCATTTAAATGATGTCCAGCTGTGCTCTACAGCTCATTGCCAGTCCCCTTCCACAGAAAACTCTTAGCCTCAGAGGTCTGGTTCTCTGCAGCTTATTTCTGTGAATGCCGCGGTTATCGTTGTTTGTTTTGAGAAGGACTAAAGCACTTGGGTAAGATCATTCTGTCAGGATTGTGACCAAAAAAAACAAGAGCTGTTTTATACAAACGATATGTCCGATCGTGAAGGAGTGCAAAGGCAATGTGAAGCTAAACAGCCTGAGACACGCGCGCAGTTTCATGCTATTTCTTCCTTATTTATATGAAAGCTGGACCCACGGCACTCACTGTGAACGGAGAAGCAAACAGGACATGTATGTATCATTACCGCTGGGAAAAATAGGGTTAAAAATGTAATACACAAAGTGGAATGTGTGGCTTTAGATAAATCCGTCTGCTAAGCGAATCAACGTAAATGTACCTCAGAATAAGGAAGTCTTCTGGAATCGACACCTTTGACGATTCATAGTGGATGAAGTTGGTATGTTTTAAGCTTTTCACTATCACCATTTTAAAGTACAAAAACAGTGAAAATTCATTTTTAAAAACACTTTAGAACATGGATTTCCCATGGCAAATTAACGTATACCATGAGTGCGAAACACTTTCAACTTGTAACTACTGAACTTCTCCTTTAAAGACACCATTCGGAGTTCATCCTCTAACGGGACACGCATTTGCACTGTTAATGTTTCATGATCCATTTGGGGCCTCCACATGAGAAGCAGTTTTATTGTTTTCTTATTTGTTTCATAAAGCACCACGTGACGCCAACTCACATTCTGCATTAAAGATAGAACCCAACTTCACAATTTTCTTATATGTATTTCTTTCCATGTATTAAAAAGTGGAGTCAAGCAAAATGACCCCTTCTATTGGCAAAAAGATTACAATATGCAAGCTTTCGAGGCAACTTGGGCCCCTTCTCCAGGCAAGACTGAAAGATTTTTTTTTTTTTTTTGGAGTACAAATTTAAACATATTATTAGGTTTGCCTCTGTATGAATATGCTACAGTTGTAAACAGTGAAAAATGGCACTAAACAAAGAACCCAAACGCGCTATTTAAAAACCAAAAGCAGATACACATGTGTTTCCGGCACATTCTTAATGAGGGCAGGAGAAAGGCATGTCTGCCAAACCTTGCACTTCCTGCCCAACGACATTCACTCACGCCAGTCCGGACCACCGATCTCAACAGCCCACGCGGCCTTACTATACCATTAGTAGAGAGCTGCAATTAGAAGCCCTCAGATGAAAACAACTTGAGAACAAGATGCAATGGCATGAACTCGGTGGACCTGGCATTTGGCTTTTCATCTTAGTGTAGAGTTGGCTACTATAAATGGCTATAATTCAAGCACTGACAGGTTATTTTTAATCATTTGGGAGTGCTTGGGAGAGTGCACTTAAAATTGTTTATTTCAGAGAGGCTCAAAAACACTGGCATACATGTGTCCTTAAAAACAAACAGGTGTAACTGACAAATCCAATTGTC
>JANRMT010062861.1:10112095-10122097 GCA_026402145.1 Polypterus bichir lapradei | reverse complement strand
GATAGATAGATAGATAAATATTGAAAGGCACTATATGATAGATAGATGTGAAAGGCGCTATATGATAGATAGATAGATAGATAGATATGAAAGGCGCTACATGATTGATAGATAGATAGATGTGAAAGGTGATATATAATGGATAGATAGATAGGAAAGGCACTATAAGATAGATAGATGTGAAAGGTGCTATATGATAGATAGATAGATAATGTGAAAGGCACTATATGATTGATAGATAGATAGATGTGAAAGGCGCTATATGATAGATAGATAATGTGAAAGGCGCTATATGATAGATAGACAGATAGATAGATAGATAGATAGATAGATAGATAGATAGATAGATAATGTGAAAGGCGCTATATGATTGATAGATAGATAATGTGAAAGGCGCTATAGATAGATAGATAGATAGATACTTTATTAATCCCAAGGGGAAATTCACATACTACAGCAGCAGCATACTGATAAAGAACAATATTAAAGAGTGATAACAATGCAGGTAAAACAGACAATAACTTTGTATAATGTTAACGTTTCGGTGGAACTGAAGAATCGCATAGTGTGGGGGATGAACAATCTTCTCAGTCGGAGATGCCTATGTGACAGGGCAATGCCAGCTATTACAGTCAAGGTTGTACTTGCTTTTTTCCCAGAGACATAAATTGGCCCATCTGTTCATATTTTGTTGAATAAATTATTGACAAGTCACATTTTCATTGTTGTTTCTCAGTGACATCAGATACTGTTTAAACCACGGGCGGGCAAAGCCAGTCCTGGAGGGCCGCAGTGGCTGCACGTTTTTGCTCCAAACCCAGTTGCCTAATTAGAAAACAATTCTTGTCAATAATTTAATTTCATGGCTTGTTTGTGCTTTAACTCTGCTATGTCCGGTCATTCTCATATCCTAGATTTTCTTCCCCCTTCTATGGATATCATCTAAATGATTTGAAGTCTAAAATGGAGGAGTAAGTCTCAGCCCTTCACTTTTTTCTTTTCACTTTCCTTCCAAGTATTTAGTTAAACCTAATAGTTCACGATAAACACACACGGGTGTAAGTGGTAACAAGCTAAATGGAGAACTGCTGATTTCCTTTGTCATTTGCATCTTACTGCTAATTAGGAGCCAAGAATACAACTGTTTAAGACTGAAATAAGCAATAAGGGTTCAAAATCTTAACAAGCGAGACCACTAATATGAAGCAGAAGTGTTACTTGAGCAATAAGTGCTTCTTATAAGGCTATTGGGTTGGAACAAAAACCTGCAGCCACAGCGGCCCTCCAGGAATGACTTTGCCCACCTCTGGTTTAAATGAAGATGAAATCTTGACATGTCCACAAAGAAACAAAAAAAACATTTCACGGGGTGCGCTTGGTTTTTCACGTTTCTATAGATTATTAAAGAGGAGGAAGTCAACTGAAAATAATTCCTGGCCTACTCGTATTGGGGACTGGAAGGTGGGTTTGTTAAAAAAGGGGTTCAGATTCTACATCAAATGGTGGATAAGGTTGGTAAGACCTTTAAAAACTGCTGGCTTCAAATTCTGCTCCAGACTGCCTGTCAATAGCACCGCCTCAGAGGTATTCGCAGAGCCCTGCATGTGTGTGTGTGTGTGTGTGTGTGTGTGTGTGTGTGTGTGTGTGTGACTTGAAAGCAGGAGGCTTACAGCTCAGGCACAGCCTCACAGAATGCCAATTAGGTCTAAAAAGCTTGTTTAAACCTTTAAATATTAAGCACTCACCGTCTCCGAGCATGCACTGAATGCCTTTATCGCTGTAACAGCATGAGAGCTGCTCCCATGCCATCCAAAGGCATCAATGAAGCTTTAAGTGAAGTATAAGAGCCCATTCCTTACCTGACAAGCTATCCTAATAAGAAAGTTGACAACAGTATCGGTGTGCTGCTTTTCAACTGGTTTCCCAAGAAGTGCGTCAGCCCCTGGTGTAGACTGGCTGCGGGCAAACACCTTAAAAAAAAAAAGAGAGAATCATTAAAAATAGGCCACTTATATATCGATTAGATACACAGTACGTACTGAGTGGCAAGAGGAAGCCATATTAAATAAGGCTCGGGTGGTTTGGGGGTACAAGCTCTTACTGTGCTCACAGCACCCGTGGCTGTGCGGAAGCGTTTCACGTCCTGGCCGGAGTCCATAGACAGGCCTCTTTTCACTGCTCCCGTTGTTGAGCTTGTGCCCTCTCCGCAAGAGTCGCCCTCACTTTCAGGCTGTCGATGACAGAAGACAGAGCAGGTTTCACAAGTGTCAAGGAGGTGTCAGCATCACACAGAAATAAAAAAATAATAATAAGATGGGAAGATGGTTTACCAGTCTTACCAGCTGATCCTTTATTCTCTGCAGCTCCCATTTTATGACTACCTCTGCCAGGTCCACAGCCAACTTTCTTTGTTCAATTGTGACACTGGGAGTGAAGCCCAGCCTCTGCATGGCGCTGACCATATGCTGGACCAGATGGTGCCGCACAGGGTAATAAACCTATAAGGAAACAGGATGTCAGCAAGAACTTGAACAGAGAATAAGAATAAGAGTGCGGGTGATGCAGGAGAAGCGTCAAGGAATGAGAGATAACTAACAAGCGTGTCCATCCTATTGACCAAGATGGCCTAAAATAACATTAAGGCGAGATCTGATGTTCCCTAGAGTCCTACTCTTCACCACACTAAATGGTCATTTATTCCACGTGTGTCTGTGGTTCTTAGTGTGAAGGACACTAAATCTGTGAAACCTGCCCTTAGGTTTCCGGCCGTGTCCCCACGTTCTTGTTGAACTTATTTTAATGTAAGTCTTGATCTACTGAACTAATTCCTTTCATAATTTTATTCACTTTGATTATGTCTCCTCTAAAACCTCTGTCTGCTTAAAATGAAAAGGTTCAGCTCCTTTAATCTCTTCTCATATTTCATACTTCTTAGCCTCAGAACCAGTCAACCACAGAGGCTCTACCCTGGACTTTCGAGTGCTGCTATGTCTTTTTTGTAATATGGAGGCCAAAGTGGAACGCGGCACTACAGCTGACCCCTCACTAGTGAAGTACTGTATGTACCCTAAGCAGAGGTGGGTAGAGTAGCCAAAAATTGTACTCAAGTAAGAGTAGCGTTACTTCAAAATAATATGACTCAAGTAGAAGTAAAAAGTAGTCCACCAAAAACTTACTCAAGTAAGAGTAAAAAAAGTACTTGGTGAAAAGACTACTCAAGTACTGAGTAACTGTTTGAACATAATAAATGATTTATTTTTTAGCAATGTTGTAATAAGACAGACAAAAATATAAAATAATGTGCAAATTCTGCTATTTCCAAATAATAAAATAAAAAAATGAGTAAAAATAAATCACATCTTTACAAAATAAAGATGCACAAATAACACAAAGTTCCAGATCTGAGTTTTTCACAACAAAGCTTTTGAAGCCGATACCTACAGTAGGTAACATGTATGTGTGAACAGTGCAAACTTCTTACAGTGACGAGACATCCTGTACACTGACAGTATAATACTGCATATGCACTTTGTGGTGTAGCAGGTCCGCGGCTTTAAAAAAAAAAAAAAAATCAAAGCCGTGTCGCTCTCCATGGGCACAATTGCACGACCGTGGGGAGTTAATGAGGTAGTTGGAGCGAGTTGCACCTGCACGTGCAGGTCCGATCATTCTCAATTGATTTATTGGCTTCCTGCAGTGTATGATTAAGGTCCACAGAGACGGAAGTGTATATATACGGGTCAGCACAAAAAAAAAAAGAAGGGAGAATCAAAGAAAAGGGGAAAAGACATGAGGCTAAAAGACATGAAAGGCAGGCTTGGGAACGACGATCTGGCTCATGCAGTGAAGCTGTGACCGTTTAGCAGTGAACAGGAGCCCCGCACGACTAAAAAGTCTGTCACAGGCTGCAAGACGCAGGAAGTTTGTGTGTGGTCATGTGACTGCATGGCTACGTCTGATTGGTGAAACAGTCACGCAGTAGATCCACTGGCAACTTCTCTCTTGCAAAAATATAGTTTAATGTATAAATGGAAAAAAGTAACGAGTCGAGTGTTGCCCAATGTAGCGGAGTAAGAGTAGCGTTTCTTCTTCACAAATGTACTCAAGTAAAGTAAAAAGTATGGTGCAGTAAAACTACGAGTACAATTTTTTTTAAGAAGTTACTCAAGTAAATGTAACTCATTACTACCCACCTCTGACCCTAAGTATAACCTCCCTTGACTTGCACTATTCGCATCAGGGGCGCTATATAACCTAACATCCTATTAGCCTTCTTAAATGCTTGTGTTTACCGTCGTGATGCTGATAGTGACCAGTCTTCTAGGACCCCCAGATTTTTCTCTGGTATATTCAAGCTTTAGGCCTCCCATTGAGTATTTAAAGCTAATATTTCCACTTGTTATGTTGTGCAATTCTATACATTTAATCTGCACAAGCCAGCATGCTGTCTAGATATCTGGGTAGCAATTTAGCTAATTCTCCATTATCTGCCCTTCCACCTAGTTTAGTGTGTTCTGCAAACTTCACTATCTTATTAATTATATTCTTGTCCAAATCATTTATGTATATTAAAAACTATCTGTCCCATATGGCTCTGCCTGCATAGTAGTGAAACAAGACAAACTTTAAAAACCAATAAAAAAAAAAGTAACAATTTTTACTGAGAAGAATTTATATTGATAGCTTTCGTATCCAAGGGCCTCTTGATATACAATATTTTTGGTTTTGCTATCAGGGGCGAGAATGCAGTTGTGATCTCTCTGTGTAAAAAGTTGGTAAGGTATCTCTGGCCAAGCGGAAGGTAGGTACGCTCCAATGTCAAACGTTGCCACCATATCTAATCGTGTTCAGCTCTGACGGGAGAGCATCCCCCGCGTGGGGAGAAGAGCACGTTGGTGTGATATCTCTGCCAGTGAGCAGGTACCTTATAAAACTCACGTAGCTGTGATCTCTCTCTCAAAAACATCAAATGTTACTCTTTACAAATCTGCAGATGATAAATTCTGCTGAATAAACCGGTATCGCTAACTAAGCAGAGGCAACGTGCACTCCAACACGTGGCGAGAGGTAGAGCGACTCAAACAGAGGCAGGCATGTGAGTGAGGAGGGCACCGCCCGGCTCCCTACTCCTGAGGTCCCGTCTCCCCTTAGCCCGCAGCCTTTCTCTTCGCGCTTATAAATCGATGCCACAACCGAACTATGATACTTAGTGCGATGAGAAGTTGTAAAATCAACCGGAATGTTCAAGCCAATTATAGAAAAAACCTGATCTAAATCCGTCAAGTACTTCTCTCGTGAAAAGCGGACAGACGGAGAGACATTGGATTTCATATATATGTATATATATTTTAATGAAACACGACCTTCCTCGTCTGAGCCCATGTTGACTGTCATAGACCTGTGCTGCTCAATCTTTTCCTTAATAACTGCTTCCATTTAATTTACCTGAGACACATTTTAGGCTTACTGGCATATAGTTATTTGGATCAGCCCAGTCATACTTTTTATAAAATAGGTTAACATTTGCTAGCCTCCAATCTTTAGGAATTTCTCCATTGTGCAGAGATTTAAAAAAAATGAAACAAGGGTTTATATTCTGTATGAATTCACTAACTTCCTTCAGCACTTGAGGATAAAGGTCATGTGGTTCTGGTGATTTCTTAGATTTCAGCCTATTTAATCTACGCAGCACTTCTCCCCCTGCAATTTCCAAAAAGCCGGAAGCTCACAGAAACATGAAAGTAGCAAACCAAGAGGGCCACAAAAACTATTCCCTTCATGATTTACTGGGCCTCGGTGAAACGTCTCCCAGAGATCCTCACCCTGAAGTGCTGCACGATGAGATGCAGGATGTGGACCAGCTGAGGCACGGTGTGCCCTTCTTCCACAATGATCTTACGAGTCCAGTGAGTGAGCATTTGGTGACCGTCTTCCATGCGAGCTGGCACCGCCGGAGTGAGGATGGCCATAGCCTGCCTGACAATGGCACGTGCCTCCATGTTGTGGGCTTTGAGCAGGCTGTGGAATACCTGCAACACAAAAGGAGAGTTGACAGAGGGTTTGATGTGATTGGTCACAACGGACCCATCAGTCCCAGAGTGTGAAAATTTACCTGTAAGACAATCTTTTTGTGGATGGCAAATTTGGCAATGATGTGTGCCAGCAGAAGGTGACCACTATACTTGCAGGCTGGGTCCACACAGGCCTTGGGCAGTAGACACGGCCAGGCAAAGGTCATGAGACGGCGTAGCTTGCTATTTCGGCTCTTGTTGTTGTCATGGATGTGGTGGGGAGCGTGCTCGACCAATAGAGTGGCAAACTGAAGCAGGTAAATCCTTAGGGAATCCAGCAGGTCAGCCTGCTTCTCTGGGTCAAGAACCTGTTAAGAAGAGGAAGGCGTTAAGCAGGCGGCTAACAAGGGTCCCCACTAGGACAAAAAGACGAGATAAAATGATGCTGCATACCTTAGTGATAAACACACTGGTGATGCTCTCTGGATTGTCACCCTCGGGATTTGGGGGGCCCAGCAACTGCTCACCCTCTGCCTTCTCAAAGCTGTACAGGAAAGCTGGGTTCAGGATGTGCTGCAAGACCTGAGCAGATGGGAGTCAGAGAAAGTTTAAGGACAATGCATGGCGAGAAGGATGTACTACCAGAGACCCCACGGTGTTTCAATTAAGACACAGCTGAAGATCTAAAGCTTTGCAGTTTGGGACACAATCAGTTCAAAAGTAGGCCTTTCAAGTGATCGCAAAACTTCTCCTCTCAGGGTCACCTAACTGCTTTTAGAATTCAATCCAGGAGCCTCTCCCCCACCACTTGAAACAATGTTCTCAAAGATTAAGGCTTTCTATGCACAAAAGTGACAATTCAAAGGATGACAGCAAGATGACCCTTCGGGCTGTCAGCTGTAATTAAGAAACCTTCTCAGTCTACTAACCTTGGCTTTCAACTCATCGCCGAAGTTGGGGTCGTTGAATTCCACAAAACGGAAGAAGAGTGCCCTCTTGTGGGTGATGCTGTAGTTCTTGGGGATCTCCTCCTCCATGTAGTCCTTCAGGAAGGTCATGTTGCATAGAAAGCGGCCCGTGAAGGCGCGGAGCAACTGAAAGAGCAGTTCGATCTCAGAGTAGTTACGTCTGGGAATAAGCACAAGAAGCGCAAGAGAAGAGAGTTCGGTAAACAAAGGCTTTTACTGCCTCCGTGTCAAAGCGTGAGAAGCAAAGGTGGAAAGCACAAGAAAAGGCAAACTCAACCCAGCCAGACCACAGAAGAAGTAAACAGGCTGAGCAAAACGCGTACGAGCTGACACGATCTAATCCGGCTCATCGAAACAATCTCTAAAAAATTTCCAACCTTTCATAAAAATGAAATAATTGAAAGGAAAAAGAAAAATTTCATGAAACATTTTTTCCCCTCAAATTAAACATTTAAGCAAAACCATTTGATGCTTTGTGCAGCACTCCTCGTCTTCTCCTCTAATGAGGTAGGAGAACACAAGGCGTACAGAATCTCTCCAGATCTTTCAGATTTCGCTCTTCAGCTCATCCCACTGGGCTCACAGGGGTTTAGGTGGGCGGCACGGTGGCGCAGAGGGTAGCGCTGCTGCCTCACAGTTAGGAGACCTGGGTTTGCTTCCCAGGTCTTCCCTGCGTGGAGTTGGCATGTTCTCCGCGTGTCTGTGTGGATTTCCTCTGGATACTCCATTTTCCTCCCACAGTCCAAGGACATGCAGGTTAGGTGCACTGGCAATTCTAAATTGTCCCTAGTGTGTGCTTGGTGTGTGTGTGTGTGTGTGTATGTGCCCCTGCAGTGGGCTGGCACCCTGCCCGGGGTTTGTTTCCTATCTTGCGCCCTGTATTGGCTGGGATTGGCTCCAGCAGACCTCCGTGACCCTGTAGTACAGATATAGCAGGTTGGATACTGGATGGATGGATGAAGAAAAATTTTATGAAACATTTTTTCCGCTTAAATTAAAGATTTAAGCAAAATCATTTAATGCTTTGTGCAGCCCTCCTCATCTTCTCCTCTAATGAGGTAGGAGAACATGAGGGGTACAGAATCTCTCCAGATCTTTCAGATTTCGAGGTCCACACTTCTGGACTCTGCTCTTCAGCTCATCCCACAGGTCTCACAGAGGTTTAGGTCAGAGGACTGGGATGACCCTGGAAAATTCTTAACTTTATGGTCACTGAGCCAGTTCTGCATTAATCAGAAGGTGTGTTTTGGATTATTGTCCTGCTGTAAGATCCAACCACAGCCTAATTTAAGCTTCCTGGCAGGGTTTGGATTAATATCTGCCAATACTTCATAGACTCCATGGTACCACGTCATCTTAACAAACTGTCCAGGGCCTCTGGCAGAAAAACAGCCCCACAACATAGAAAGGTCCAGTACCAGACTTCACAGTGGGAATGGTGTACGTTTCTGAATGCTTAAGCCAAATGCACTTCCGGTGTTCGTTTATCAGTTTTTGTCTCATGTGACCACAGAACTCGGGGCCATCGAAAGTTCCAGTAACGCTGGGCAAACTAACTGACTTGAGGGTTTACTCACACACATGCACCTAAAATGTGAAATAGCTTACCGAAAGAAATTCGCCAGGCTAATAAAGTGGAGCACTTTAAAAAAAACTGCTAACAACCCCATTACTGTAAAATGGCTTTCTCGGAGCTTCATTCTAGTATAACCCTGATATTCTGTATATGCATTGAATTATCTTTTTTATCATGGCTCCGCAATCCATACTAAGCCCTATTTTCTCTGCTGTTCTTTTTCTGGTTTTCTGTGGTGCTGATCTACGCCCCCCCCCCCCCGATCAGGGCACCATGCAGTGATGGATTGAAGGCCAGATGTCCACATGACCGTCATCATCATCAAATTCTTCCATGTGAAGACTGAAAACCATGAGGACTGATTGATATCATTTATGTTAGGTAGAATGCCCAGTGGGGCGCTGGGTGATCTCATGGCAATCGGAACCCCTGCAGACTTTTTTTTTTTTTTTTCTCCTCCAACCCTCTGGAGTTTGTTTTTTGTTTTTTCTGTCATCCTTGGCCATCGGGCCTTACTTTATTCTTTAGCATTGCCTAATCCTATTTTGTATATTTTTCTTTCTTCATCTTGTAAAGCACTTTGAGCTCCACCACTTTTATGAAAACATACTCTAGAGATAAATGTTGTTGTTGTTCCGTACCGTGCCCAAGCGCGATTGTCCCCCCACTGGCCTGCACTCACACCGCGCTTAACGTTCTGGGCCCGGGCACACCTTCATCATCACCATGCGACTAAATGTAAAGGCAAAACAAGATCCGAACATGGAGTCACAGCAGGCCTGTTAAAATGATTTTACTTATCCTGTGTAGGACAGAGTAACGCTCTGCTCTCTTACAGATTTATTGAGTGTGCAGCGCAGCGTTTTGCTGTTAACAGTGCTGCACACACGAGAAGATTTTTATGGAGGCAAATGATGTTAAGGGAGGAATTTGCAACTTTTCTTGCCGACTACACTTCCCGTCCATCTGACTTTAACTCATTTTCTGAGGACTCCTACGCTCATTTGTCTCTTCACAATGTGTATACTATCTAAGTAATTAAAGGTGCACTACAAATGATAACAAATTCTGACGTCTACATCAACTGGAATGTGTTTGTAATGCATGGTATAATAAAATAAGTTGCATTTGCTAATTCCAACAGATGACGCATCACAAACATTTGTAGAACTAAAATGCATTGCTACAAATGCTTGTGATGTGCCATCTGCTGGAATAACAAGTATAGTGCATATGTCTCTGTTAAATGCCATCTGGCAAAGGGATTCGTAAAAGCGGTGTTAATGTTTGAGATGCGCCATCTGTTGGAATGCCAGACATATACAGTATATGCCTGTTTTCTCTTCTTGTGCCTACAAGCCCCTATTTTAGTTCTTTTGATTGGACTTTAACATTAAATGGGGTGGCCCAGTTGGACACCCAACATTTTCTGAGGACTCCTGCACTC
>JANRMT010062861.1:10098248-10112085 GCA_026402145.1 Polypterus bichir lapradei | reverse complement strand
GCCGAGGTATACATCTACTGGAATGTATTTTGTAATGCATGTTGTAATAAAATATGCTGCAATTGCTATTCCAACAGATGACGCATCACAAACATTTGTAGAACTAAAGTGCCAAATGCATTGCAACAAATGCTTGTGATATGCCATCTGCTAGAATGACAAATGCAATGCATATGCCTCTGTTATATGCCATTTGGTAAAGGAATTCGTAAAAGCAGTGTTAATGTTTGAGATATAGCATCTGGACCACCACACAGACACTTATTCCTTTATTATGGTGGATATATATGATGGCCGGAGTCCTAACATGCTACCACAGTGTCATGGTGGGCAAACACAAGCAGATAAACATCTTAGGCAGGCCATACTTGCAGTAACTTAGCAGGCAGTAGGCAAGCAGTTTGGGCTCCTTCCAGTTGGTGGCAGACATGTTTTCCTTGCGGTGACGCTCCTGGAATGCTTCGCTCACCCACACACGGCGCAGTTGGCTCACTAAAGAGTGCTGCCCTGCCAGCCAGCCGGGATCATGCTTCACAATAATGCTGATGATCTGTGACCAAAAAGCAGAGATGACAGAGGGACACAATCAGCCCAGTTGTTATCATCACAGAGAATTTTAAGAGGAGTGACTAGTGACACCCGCACTGAAGTACAGAAAGCCTTAAGTTTAAAAGGAATGGAGAAACTTATCAGCCAGAAGAAGCAATCCAAGACTCGTGATTAAATGGTTAAAGCAGTTAAGACAATTGACATTGTCATAAATCCTTTTACCTTGATGGCTTGAAATTGAAGGTCCAGCCTCATGGCATTGGAACTTGTGGAGGGAGATCCTGGACGAACTGTGGCTTGAGGGCCAGGTGGAAGCAGCAGGGTCACAAAACGATTAGGATTGGAGGCCAAGACGTCACGCAGGGGTTTGGCATCCTTATGCTTCAAAAAACTCTGTAGCAATAGAAGAAAGCCTTTGAAAATCTGAAGTATTTATTTGTCCTGTGTGTTGGGAGAAGAAGAAGAAGAGAAAAAAAAAAAAACCCTAAAGGCAGCTCTGCCTTTTCAACTAAGCCCACGGTCAACCGCAAGAAGGTTGGCCACTCTTCAGTGTCTGCTTAGTGCTCTTAATTTAGGTGAGGAATTAAAGACAAAATATCGCACAAGTTTCTATCAACCTTTTAGTACAAAAAGCATTAAAGACCCCCGTCAAGAGGCTGCAGCCAGTACTGGAGCTCTTAAGACCCCAAACAGTCATATGAAAACAAACCTCCTTCGTACTCCACAGAGAAAGAGGACAGCATCCTTGTCTCGCAACCATATAACAAGACAGGGTGTGAATACGTCACTTTATACATAGTTTAACTCGGGTGCCGGAGAGTGGTGACGTGTTGCATGTTGATTAGCACATGCATGTACACACCTGACATAACTCTGTACACACACCAAAAACAAAGTCCCTATGAAACCTATTCTAACTGAGGCATATGGGACACAAAGATCGGTGCTAAAATGTTAACTGTGGTATCGACAGAAGCCCTTGGACCTCAGTACAGGTACCAAGTAAATAACGGGCAACTCCAAAACCTGCTCTGTCTTACTCCAGCCTCCCTCCACACTACTTCCCTCTTGATTGCCTAGAAGACCCGATCGCGTCGAAGCAAGAGGTGGTCCTTGAAGTCTCAGTCATGTCCAAACAATAACGTGGGGTTCCCCTGTGAAGTTCAGAGCACAGTGAAGCATGTAGCACCATTTCGTGAAGTCGTTGTTGCACAACGGCCATACTGAGTGTCAAAGGAGATTGGGGAAAGAAGGGAGGTTGAGAGGAAAGCAGATATTTATTTTCTGGTACCAAACATCTCAAAGTGCTGTTACATACCACTTTAAAGTTTAAGGTTTATTGGTGCTGTTCCAGCGCGACCCTATTACTTAGCTTTTACATCAATACATTTCCACATTCACCTGCTAAAGACCCCAACACACTACTTTTTGAATTTTCTGTTTACTCTCTCGTATTTGAAGTATAGGGAAAGTATTGTAATCGTGCAAAAATTCGATTTCGACAATTTGATGAATCTTGATGTTTTAGACCTCCCCAAGCCCAATTTACTTTCTCGTAGGGTATTATAATTGTCCAAATATTCGACTCGAGAATTTGATGAATCTCGACATTTCAGACCTCCCTAAGTCCGATTTACTTTCTCGTTAGGAAAGTAATGTAAATGTTCAAAAATTCAACCTTGAGATTTTGATGAAGCTTGACGTTTTAGACCTCCATAAGTCTGATTTAATTTCTCGTAGGGAAAGCATTGCAATCGTTCAAAAATTCGATTTTGAGATTTTGATGAATCTCAAATTTTTAGACTTCCCTAAGTCTGATTTACTTTCTCATAGGGAAATTATTGTAATGTAATCATTCAAAAATTCAGTTTCGAGAATTTAATGAATCTCAGCGTTTTTGAGTTCCCGAAGTCTGATTTACATTCTCGAAGGGAAAGTATTATAATCATCCAAAAGTTTGATTTCGAGATTTTAATGAATCTCGACGTTTTAGACCTCCCTAAGTCTGATTTACTTTCTCGTAGGGAAAGTATTGTAATTGTTCCAAAAATTCAACCTTGAGATTTTAATGAATCTCAAAGTTTTAGACTTCCCTAAGTCTGATTTACTTTCTCATAGGGAAATTATTGTAATGTAATCATTCAAAAATTCAGTTTCGAGAATTTAATGAATCTCACCGTTTTTGAGTTCCCGAAGTCTGATTTACATTCTCGAAGGGAAAGTATTATAATCATCCAAAAGTATGATTTCGAGATTTTAATGAATCTCGACGTTTTAGACCTCCCTAAGTCTGATTTACTTTCTCGTAGGGAAATTATTGTAATCGTCCAAAAGTTTAAATTCTGAGATGTTGATAAATCTCAATGTTTCAGACCACCCCGAGTCCAAAAATACCGTTTTTGTAATTATGTGTGTGTGTGTGTGTATAAACATGATAACTTGAGTACGCTCTCACTTTGGTCAACTAAGTTTTGCATACAAGTATTAGGTACAAAACGTAGATTTCTATTAACTTTTGGCTATTTCCACTAACCGGAAGTGGTACTTTTTTATTCATACAGCTGCAGAGTCCGATTTATTCAACTTTACTTTAATAATAATTGTTCAATATATTATTAATTTAATTTGATTTGTTGTTGATGGTGGTTCTGTAATGTACATAATATAAAAATATCATCTTTGTCTTGCGGTTTACTCCTCAAATATCCATCCCCATATCTGAGTATACGAGAAAGTCGAGGGGAGACCACTCCCGACTTTTTCGTTTTCAGCCACAGACTTAATTTACATAATCTTAGCGAGTTGGGGCCAGTTGTGTAGTGTGACATCCCGAGCGACCTGATCCGACTGATCTGCGACTCGCCCCAACAAACGCATACAGGCCTGTTTTACATTTCTTCAGCTCATTATCAAATAAAGCTTAACTGTGCATTAGCATTTCTAAAAAAATGCCATATTTTAGTTGTTTCGCTGTCCAAGTTGTATTTAATTAATTAATTTATTTTTTTACTTCAAATGTCAACAAAACATGTCATTTGGCTATGGGTGTCCAAACTGAACATGACCCCCCCCCCCCCCCAAAAAAAATTAATACCTTTCTGCCATTAAGCCCAAAAAATTTACAGAATCCCATCTTCCTAAGACCTGTCTAAAGTGCTTACCATGAACATCCGACTCCACTGAGGGTCATTCAGGGTTGCTTCCATCATGAAGAGCTCCACAGTCTGGGAAGGGTGGCGAGTCAGAAACTTTATCAGAGGCTCCCTGAAGGGACTGCCGGCCTGCAAACAGCGAGAGCACAGGTGGAGTTTACATGAGTGCCTGTGATCGGAGGTCCACCCCACACGGCAGCAGGCTCCTCTTAGCAAATCAATCCAGGGACAGCTAAGGCCACACAGAGCACACACGCGCCAAGGACTCAGGCCAGTCCGGCCAGCAGAACCATGTGACACATAAGCCATGCTTTACGCGAGCGGCGAGAATTCTCTTTGGGAGAAAAGCAGGCTGCTGGTATCAGGAGCAAAACAACGGAGGCAATTAATCTCGCTTCTGAAATGTTAAATGAGCAGTGTTGCGCTTCAGTGACTTGGCGTTACCTCAATTAGCATGGCTCGCTCAGTCTTCATCACCACCTCCAGGAGGGGCTTCACTAGGGTCTGGGGGGCCGCCGGTATCAAATGGAACAGATTAATAATTGCAGAGCAAATTCTCATTTCCTGTCAAGAACAACACATGGACTTTGTGAGATAGTGCAAACAGCAATTAAAATTTCACAGTAGCAGCAGCAGCACCACCATCACCACCCCCACCCCAGTATGACACAGACACACACACAAATATATACATATATACGTACACACTATCAGCCAAAAAAGTTTTAAAACACCTCAGTTAGTCAGGTTCTTCTTCAAATTTAATCAGGTAGAATGCAATGAATGACCTAAATGGCGAAAAGGTAAGCAGTAAACTGACAGAAGTTTAAATTTAAAGTTTAGGTTAGCAAAAACTGAAAAAAAGGAAACCTCAGAATATTACAAATGGGCCTTCTTCAGAGAACAACTAATAGGTTACACCCTACAGATGTTCTGCAGCAATTCAAGTAAATGAAGCCTTGCAAGCTGAAGCAAACAATTTGCACTGGTGTCCCAACTTCAGTTGATTACTCAAAAATCTCCTCTGTGTGTCGTAAAGCACAGCTGGAACAGACTGTGTCACTAAACCCTCTCAAGTCCTACTTGGACAATATTCAAGTGATAATGGCGAGAAAACAGCGAGGAACAAATGAAATGAGACAGAGCTCTGAAGTGTAGGCCTTTCATTTAGGGACATGGCATAAAAAAATCAAAGTGTCAGTGAGTCCAGTGGTGTCCTACACAATTGGAAGAAACCCTGATAGGAAGAGATCCGGTAGAGCCAAAGTCACACAACCCAATCAGAAGACGTGTTTCTGAGGGTCACCAACTGGCGTGATCACAGGCGCCTCACAGCAGAACAGCGAGTGTCAGTCTGGACTGTGAAGAGGAGACTTTGTGCTGCAGGTTTGACAGGAAGAAAGCCAGAAAGGACACAAAAGGGCCTTCAAATACCTGCTGTGGACTACTGCAGACTTCAAAAAAAGTCTTATGGACCAATGAATCCAAATTGGAAATCCACGGTTCATCACACAGGGTCGAGTTGGTGATGGTGAGGGTTCCTCAGTTTGTGACCCCAACTGTCACACATGGAGGAGGAAGTGTGATGGCCAGGGGTTCTTTTGCTGGAGGCGGCAGAGTTGGTGACTTGCACAGAGTGACCGGCAGTCTGAATCAAAAGGGTTGGCTGTTGTATCACCAAATGGGGGCTACTTTAATGAATCCAAATAAAATCAATAAATATTTTGTACATTTAACGATTCCTAATTTTTTTTTATTTCACAGTTTTTATTTGTTCTATGCCTTTATTTCATGAAGCATTAAGACATTAAATTGTGTGCATCTCTATAAAAACGGAGGTGTTGTAAAACTTTTGACCGGTGGTGTATATAATTAAATAGTGGGGGGGGGGGGGGGGTCGTACATACAGCAGGTACAGCATGGAGTTAGTTGACTGGACACAAACAATAAAGAGCTCAGTGCTTGTGATCTTAAAGGAACACCCCACCCAACAATGATACTTTAATTATTCTTTTTATCTAACCTGTATTGTTTGCAGGTACAGCAGAGAAAAACGTCTAGTCTCATAATTCATGGAGAACGGACATAACAACATTTCTGACGAAATGAGCTGCAGCAGGGAGGCCAATGCTGAACAGCAGCAAATGTTATCAAAACGTGTTGCACAATCCACATGTCCGGTATCTAACCGCTTCCTCGCAACATGTCATTTTTGTGAAATATTGTTAAATATACTAGCGTTAGAAAGACTGGAAGCACCCAGACATTTTCATAACTCTGATATGAATTGAAACATTTAATTGCTTCGCACGTTCCTCCACCGTAACCTGTCATCTATCGGGGGAGGAACGAAAGCTTTAGATTTGTCAAAAATTTCGATATCCGGTTTTCAATTGATTGCGACCTTTTAGGGTCCCCTGATACCGATGTGATATCTCGATAACGGGTGTGTCTGTGTGTGTCACAGTTTCTTGTGGATAGCCAAGAGCTAAAGTGGCTGGACGGAAAAACACTCCAAACTTAAGCCTGTTATGAGATGACGATGTGCCAATTAGTTTTTGGGCCAAATTGTGCGAGAGAAAGAGGCACTTGAGAGGAATATACCATAAGTCTGCAATTAATGAGGAATTCGTCTCGTCAATTGCTATCGTAATGACCTATTTTATGATCTAAAAGATCAGAGCGGTAAATAATTACTGAAATGCTAAAGAACAGTTTGGGTTACTCAGTTCCGGTGGTGAAAAGCCTACTGATGCTCACGTCCGAATTTTCAAATTTCTATTACTCTTTAAATCAAGATACCATTATTCTTCTTAACTGCTTTTTCTGGTGAGGGTTGCAGTGGTGGCAGCAGCTACAAATTCCAGCTCTTACTTACGCTGGCCGACATCTGAAATCCCTTAAACGTGTCCTGGGTTTGCCGCAGGGTCTTCAGCCAGAGGGACATGCCTGAAACAGCCCTAAAGGGGGAGCTACCCATGGAGGTAACCTACTGACATGCCCGAACAACCTTAATGGGCTCCTCTCGGTCTCGAGGAGCAGTGATGCAACTCGACTCTGAGGCTCTCGTAAATCGCTGAGCTTCTCGCCCTGTCTTGCCCAGAGGGGACTGGGCGGTCTCATGGTCTGGAATCCCTGCAGATTTTATTTTTTTTCTCCGGCCGTCTGGAGTTTTTTTTTTTTTTTTTTTTTTCTGTCCCCCATGGCCATTGGACCTTACACTTATTCTATGTTAATTAATGTTGACTTATTTTATTTTCTTACTGTGTCTCTTATTTTTCTATTCTTCATTATGTAAAGCACTTTGAGCTACATTTTTTTGTATGAAAATGTGCTATATAAATAAATGTTGTTGTTGTTGTTGTAGTGTCGAGCCCAGCAACCCCGTGAAGAAACCTCATTTCTGCCACTTGTACTCGCGATCACGCTGTTTTAGTCGTTACCATTATGTTTGTGACCATAAGCGAGGACAGTGATACAGATCGATATGTAGACTGAGAGGTTCGTCTTTAGACTGCGCTCTGGCTTCACACCCATAAACCACTACAGCATCTACAGAACCGCTGCTCCAATCCACTAATCAATCTCACGTTCCCTTTTCCCATCCCTTTCCGTGAGATACTTGAATGCTGCCGCTGCCGCCGCCACCTCCTCCTCCAAGGGCAGCAACTGGAGAGAGCAATCCACTCCTTTCCAAGAAAGAACCACAACTTCAAACTTGCAGGTGCTGATCCTCATCCCAGCCACTTCACATTCGGCAGCGAATTGCTCAAGTGCATGTCGAAGGTCACAGTCAGATGAGGCAAAGAGGACATCATCATCATCAGCAGCAGCAGCAGTATAAAACAACAATGCTACCCCCTAGGCTCCCCAACTGGACACCTTGACATCCTGTCCATGAAAACCACAAACATGTACCTCTGAATTGATTTAAAAATGAAGCCAAGACACGAGGATAAATCAAAAAAGTAAAGATGAGTTGAAAATGATGTGGTAAACATCTGCGATAGCTATGGGGTAGCTGTGTGGCACTCTGCTGTTGGTCTAGTTCAGGGGTGTCCAATTCCGGTCCTGGTGGGCTGCAGTGGCTGCAGGTTTTCATTCTAACCATCTTCTTAATTTGTGAGCAGTTTTTGCTGCCGATTAACTTATTTTGCCTTCGTTTTAATTGACATGACTCAGACCTCTTAGCTGTTTCTTTTTCCTGAATGAGAAGCCAAACAATAATGAGACCCAAAGCGAGCCGCCACATGACCAGCTAACCTGAAAATAAAGAAAGGTGAAGGTCTCGGTCATGTTGATCTGCTGAGGTCACCAAAACATCTTGACGGTGGTCTTGGACAAAACACAAAATCAACAGTCTGACGTGGCAGAACGAGAGCAGCAACAAGTCCTTATATTCAATGACGGCTTTAACTAACAGCAAGAATCGGCTTCTCGTTAAGAAACTGGCTGAGTTTAGCTGGTCATCTGTCGGCTCGTTTCATGTCTCATTTCTGTTTGGCTGCCATTTAATGAAGAAAGGAATGAATCCTTAAATACAGGGCTATTAAAATGAAGGGAAAAGGAATTAATTAGCAGTTGTAAGGGACGGCGAGCAGCTCAGTTCAGCCGGGATGCCCCGAGGATGGAAGGATGGGGGGGGGTTCAGCTACGTTTGGACACTGCCTCCCCCCAAAGCGCTAAATGGCAGCTTCCCTACAGCATAATGGTGCCCCGGATACCTGTAAGGCATCAAAGAATTTGGAGTTCGGCATCTGGGTACTGTGGGTGCCGCCAGGGGACACTCATTTCCTACATAGCCTGGAAGTACTATCAAGTTACGAGGACAGGAGTCCAGAAGTACTCCCGGGCTAATGAGAAACTCAAGATCTCCATCTGACCCATATACTGTATAAAGGGCAGCTGTGCTTTACTTGCCTGTACATTGTGGCTGTGGTGCTTGAAGGGCACTGTTAAAGAAGAAAACGATTAAAATATCTTCGGGGTGCTTTTACCTGGTGTCCTGAGTGTCCATCTGTTGGATTTAAAGGGGCAACAGTGCCACCTTGCATTCACACAGTGAAAATTGCTCACTGATTAGGAAGAGAGTTAGAATGAAAACCTGCAGTGACTGCGGCCCACCAGGACTAGATTTGGACACCCCTGGCTCTAGTTGAAGCGAACGTCAAATGAACGTGGGCTACAGGGCTGCACCATTGTAGAACAATGCACCATAGTGTGACTTTGTTTGGGTAGAGGGAGTGAAATCCGTTGATGTGGGCCTTCTCCTTCTTTTTCTATCCTGGTGAGATCCAGTTTATCTCCAGCTCTAAAGACGGTAGTGGACACCTTTGTATGAAATATTCAGTTTTTCTCCGTTACATGCAATAAACTTCAGTTTAATCACAAAACAAAAGACTGACGAAAAAAGCTATTTTTTTAACCCAGAATTGAGTTTTATCATCACCATTCTCCAGCTTAGATGTTTCCCTTGGCCATCATTACCAATATCACAGAGCTAAATTAAAAAAATAAATCATTTTTGAGTGGACTATTCCTTTATTGTTGGTGGCACTGGGCCCTCCTATACCCACCTGGCAGACACCCTGTATACAAGTGGAGCATAATGACATCTGCATTTCCTACCAGGCCTTGTGAGGTCATGCCGGGTTGTAACTGCAATGCTGCTCTTGCCCCTTTACACCATCGCCTGCTCAGCATCAATGCCTTATCCGGGGACAGCCGGGCAGGACTTTTCAAGTAGGAGATCCACACTAGAATAGCAGCATTTTATTGTGTGTCAACCTAAAAGCCATCATGGCGTTGTTTTAATTTTTGAAGAGCACTTTGGTTACGAAGCCATCCTCCCTAAACCACTAATGATTGGTGAACATTCTAAAAGCACGACACTGCCCAGGACGATGAGACAAAGGATATGAAGATGGAGTTTGCATTAAGAGCTCAGAGGTAGAACTGGAAGGCACACACTGAACCACTACCACCCATCCATTATCCAACCCGCTATATCCAAACTACAGGGTCATAGGGGTCTGCTGGAGCCAATCCCAGCCAACATAGGGCACAAGACAGCAAACAAACCCCGGGCAGGGTGCCAGCCCACCACATGAACCACTACCATTTGAGTGCAATTGTGGCTGCTGCACTTGCTGCTGTAAATTTTTGACCTCCTTAGCCTTAACCCCATGTGCGGCTCAGACTCTGACTTCAACGAAATTACGATTAAGCCTGAGTCATACTTGGGGTGACTGTAATGATCTGTTTTAGAGTGTTAAGCCCGAATAGCCCTCATGACAGTATTCAGCTGCCATCTAGAGGAGTAGGTTAGGAGCAGGCACTGATCCAGCGCATTTCCACACCCACCACATGACAAACCAACACAGGATCCCAGATTAGGACCATGCAACAGGTGACACCTCAGCACCACACTAGTTCAGATGGGATGGAACAGTGGGAGGTTTTTTTTTTGGTGGCTGGAGTGCCAATTCTGCCGCCAACCCCCAGGTTTTTCCCTGCCAGTTGGAGGGCCAACATGCAGATTAACGTCATACTCAGGACTAGCGTTTTTCTTACCTGAGGTGTCCAGAGCAGAGAGGTATATCTCTCTCTCGTCCATTGCACTATATTTCCTGCCATCTCCATCTTCAAAACCCAGTCTCCTGTGTATCCTTCTCTACCACACCCTTCCATCTTGTTTTTAGTCTTCCATTCCTTCTTTCCCTTCACAGTTCCATCTCTGATACTCTCCTTTGCACTCCCACTGGTCGCCATACGTGTCCAGCACGTTGCAGTCACATGCATTACTATTATTATTCAAACGGAACTGGGCGCAAGGCAAAAACACGTACTGGCATGCCGATCCTTGGCAGGGCTCCATCACACAACCAAGCAGAAAAGAGTTTGTTGCATGCAATCGGGTAACGGAAGCCTATAAATAAAGCATCAGTTTGACTAAACCTATTCATAAAACACAAGCAAATGACCACTGATGTCCTGCTTATTGTTGGAGTCACGGGGGCTGGCGACGACGTTTACAGTATATACTCGCGCATAATTTCTCCAATGGATAAGTTGGGACTTGATTATACCGTATAATTTCTGGCATTTTATAATGTCGGTCGTATAAGTCGAATGTGGAAAACTCATGCTATTGGTCCAAGTGATTATGATATGCCAACGCCCACCTGAGAGAGTAACCACGGAGCACACGGCCTTTTGTGCCTACGTGACCATACGGTGATACCCGAACTATTCCAAAGCGACATTTGCACTGATTTGTATTTTTTGTATCTCACAATCTCATACATCTTTATTGTAACAGCATCTCTTATCTACGATGGAGCGTTCGATCAGAAGAAAATATGAAGTTGCTTTTACATTAAACATCATTAAAGTAGCGAAAGAAATTGGTAACTGCGCTGCTGTAACAAAATTCAATGTGTCTAAGAAACTGATGCGAGATTGGAGGAGGCAAGATGATGGAAAAAAAAAAAAAAAAAAACGTAAGTGTCGCATTTTTGAACAGGCGTATAAGTCGTGGGTCTGAATTTATGATCTATTTTTCGGGCTTCAAGACCCGACTTATACGCGAGTATATACGGTAATTCTTTTTGTTGTGCAGTTTAAATGATGTTTGACATTTTAACAGAACAGAACTCCAGAAGATTACTGTGCATGTCAGCACGAATTTTTAAGAGACCAGGCTGTTCACCTTGTCTCGATTGTGTGTGTGTGTGTGTGTGAGTATGCACCCAGGGAAGGACTGGCTACCTGTCCAGGGATTGTTCCTGACTTGAGCCCTATGCATGCTGGGATGAGGCTGCAGCTTCTCCACCAACCTACTGAAGATAAAGCAGGTTTGGAAGGTGCAGGGGATGGATAGATGAATGGATGGAGCTTCTCCTTTTCTTCTTGCTGCTTAAGGTGGCTGGAGGAATTATGACTTTCTCCAAACCACCACTGCAAATGTTAATAATTCTGGAAATGACAGAGCTATAATGACTCTGCACAGGTCGCTTATTTCTAAAATGTGGCACATTTGTATGGATAGATGTTTTACTTTTATGAGACTGACCAAAAAAAATTCCATGCAACTAGTATTATGACAACAAAATGAAAAGGTGAGCAATTTCACTGCTGTGACTTATAGAACACTAACATCTTATTGTGCATCTCCAGCACCACCTCTGAAGCTCACCTTTTAAACAGCAGGGGACTCACTCGCTCAATCTAGAGAGGCAAAACACACTCTAAAGGGAGTCTTCTATGTAGAAAGGCGACCAATTTGCTTGGCTAATCAAGTTTTAGTTTACTCAGCTGTCTGAAAGGCCCTCCACGATGGGATACGCCCGTCCCTGTGCTAACCAAGGAGCTCAACTGATGGCACAGTTTGTTCCCATCTGTCAAGTGTGCTGTGGCTAGGCACAGTTCCAACCCCATTGTTAAATTTGCTGATGATGTTACCACCACCACCACCATCATCAGGTCTGACCATCAAAAGTGATGAGGCAGCTTACCCAGAAAAGCTCTGCCGTCTGACTCAGTGGTGCCAGGACAACAATCTCTGCTTTAATGTCAGCAAAGCAAGGAGCCGGTAATTGATTCAGGAAGCAGGAGGAGGCTGACACTTCATTCTAAATTGGAGGGGATGCTGTGGAGAGGGGTCAGCAGCTAGAAACTCCTTACAGTCAGTATCTCGGATGACCTGAAGCATGCACAGCACATCTTGGAAGTTCATTAAGAAGCCTCACCAATGCATGCGATTACTTATGAAAGGGGTACCCAATGTGATTTTTCTCAAGTGCTATAACTACGGCAGTTCATATGCCCCCCAACACTTATTGGGTTCTTTATACTGGCATTCAATCAGAGACATGCACAGACTATGTGATGTCACTGGCCTTTTAAAAGGTTGGCAGTCTCTTGAATAACCTCATGCAAGATGATATGGTGAGATCCATGACACCCATGCCATCTGACACTGATGATGTATTTCACTTTTCCTCTGTTTTCACAGTCAGCTAAATGTAGCTAAGCTTGCTTTCAGTATGTGCTCGATTAGCCCGCATTTTATGACTTGTCCACTATGTTATGTTGTGTAACAGCCAGAGTTGATTTTTTTTTTTTATTTCCGTTTTAGGGTCGATGTTCAAAATTAGTCAGTCAGTCATTACCCAACCCGCTATATCCTAACACAGGGTCACAGGGGTCTGCTGGAGGCAATCCCAGCCAGTAGTATAAGTAACAAATTGTAATCAGGATTAGGGTAGGATTAGGGTAGTAGATATGGCCATAAAGGCATGCTCTGACACGCTTAGTTCCCAATTTAAATTCTTAAATATATTTTGTTTGATTCAGCCTCCCACCATTATTCTAGAACCCTATAATTTAGAAATTTCTAAAATATTTAAAAAACTAATACATATTCCTTAATCTAATTAACAAATAATATCTAATAAAATGAATAATATTTAATAGTCCCTAAAATTTGGTTAAAAGAATTTCATAATTGATACTCCCTATAATTTAATAGTAAGCCCACAATAATTTAATAAAGAATAATAAATCTATATATATATATACATTATATATATATATATATATATATACAGTATATATACAGTATATATATATATATATATATATATATATATATATATATATAGTGACGGGCGGCTGGGTCCTTCAACACTAGATTCGGGGGAGCCCCAGAACGCTTGGTGGCAGCCCTCCTGATTTACATTTACAGGTGTGGGACTTCAGGACTCAGACCTGTTGGGCTCCATGGCTCCTGAGTAGTGGCTGCAGGCTCTTTTTGTAGTCCTCCCAGAAGTGCTCCAGGTGGTAATTGGCCTAATTAGGCTGCACTTCTGGGTGTGGCTTCATTCCAGCCCACAGAGGCTCGTTAAGCCATGCAGCTCCTCCGGGTGGTGGCCATGGAGCCCAACAGGTCTGAGTCCTGAAGTCCCACACCTGTGGCCCCAATATAACCCAGGAGGGCTGCCACCAAGCGTTCCGGGGGACGTAGAGTGCATCCCATGGCTGCTCCCCCAGATCTAGTGTTGAAGGGGCGTCCCAGCCAGGCATGGGACCCGGCGCCCGTCACAATATCTATCTATAAATATATCTATATATAT
>JANRMT010062861.1:10077212-10098148 GCA_026402145.1 Polypterus bichir lapradei | reverse complement strand
ATATATCTATATATATCTATATATATCTATATATATATATATATATATATATATATATATATATATATATATATATATATATATATATCTCTATCTATCTATCTCTATATCTATCTATAAAAAGCCAAATACCACTGACTCACTCATCACGAAATATCCCGAACCTTAAGGACTTGAAATTTGGAATATAGGTTACCCTTGGCCCATAGGTGGTCACTAAGAAATGGTATTAAAAATTTCGAAGTCCAAGCGCAAAATTTCTTATAGTTTTTTTAGACCATTTTGTATGTCTGTCTGCTTTTCACGAGAGAATTACTTATCGGAATTAGATCGGGTTTTTTGTCTAGAATTTTCTTGAACATTCTGTTGATTTTGCGACTTTCTCATGGCGCTAAGTATCACAGTTCGCTTGCGGTTCCGATTTATTAGTGCGAATCCAAGAGAAACTCATCGGGCTGCGAGGCCCTCCTTACCTCACGCGTCTGCCTCGGGGCGTAACCTTAACTCCGCTTAGTTAGCGAACGAGAGAACTATTAACAGATTTAGATCTTTTGTTTTTTATTTCTATGATTTCCTTGAACATTCCGGTTGATTTTCTCCTCTCCTCCTTTGTGTCTTTCATTTTTGACCTAAAAAGCCTTTACCCCACCTGCGCTGGCTAAGAGCTTGCAACCTGAGTTTGGAATTTGGCTGCTGTGGATTGGTCAGGCCTGGACGTTTGGCACAGACCTACATAATGAGAGCACAGGCCTTCCTCCATTTGAGCCTTGTGAGCAGGAAGGGAATCGTAACCGTTTGAAGTAGTCATCTATCAAGTTTGCTGTTGATTCTTGTGACTTAGCTGACAAATACGGTGAGAAATGTAGACAGAGGGTTTGTTCCTGCTGCTCTAACCTTTGGGCCACTGAGATGACAGACAGGCAGACTAAAATAGCAAAAGTACAATTACTTTTACCGGATAATCCGTATCTGCTAAAAGGCCAGTGTCGATGAGTTTTATTAAGAGCAGCGCCACCATCTGAATCCAGGAAATATTCAAAAATATGTTCTCTCAGTATGAGGACCTGTAGTGCTGGCATGTTAAAGTGAAGCATCTAGAGTTCAGGGTCACTTTACTCACGTCTAAGAATACAAACAGGAGCTCTAAATTGAAAGCACCCCCAAAAGTCTTGGAGAGTCCATTGTAGGGCAGGAATGGTTTGCTGTTAGCTGAAGAGCAGACCTATCTTCACATCGATGGAAAAACTGGCGTTGTGGCGATACCCCCACCCCAACCCCATCACATCACATCACGACACACCATAACTCACAAAAACAGCAGCACCACCACCAGCACAAGGAGAAAAGGAGGAGGAGAAGCAACAGAAGGGACACACAGCAACACGACTACCATCACCACAACAGAGAAAACTCCAAAGAGCCTCGGAGCTGGGCTGCGATTCTCACCTCCACGCCTTCCAGGACAGGCTGAGCCAAAACAAAACAGAATAGCGGAAAATGACAGAAAAATAAATAAATAAATAGATAAATAAATGCAACATGAATAGAGGGATGGGAATGAGTCAGGCAGCGCAAATAAAGATATGCAATTAAAAAAAAAAAAAAGCAGGCCAACCTGGACACTCCATCCTTTACGACTAACAGACAGAGCAAAGCAGGCAGCAAAATCAGTTCAAAGCAAAATATTGCCCTTACACACATTTGACAATAATGCATAGTAAATTATTAAACCACAAAACACTTATATACAGTACATATAGGAAGCACACAATAAAACAGTCATTATTACAATATTTAACACAAAATTGCATGACGATCCAAAGTCTATTAATGTATAACTGAGATAAAGTTTGGCCAGCTGACAATGGAGCAGAGGAAAGCGAAAGCTCAAGGGAACAACGTTACCAAAGAAAATAAAAACTGGGGGTCATAGATCGGATACACTTTATGGCCAAAACGTTTGTGGACACCTGACCATCACGAAAAAATGAGCTTGCTGGACATCCATCCATCCATTTTCCAACCTTCTGAATCCGAACACAGGGTCACGGGGGTCTGCTGGAGCCAATCCCAGCCAACATAGGGCACAAGGCAGGAACCAATCCCGGGCAGGGTGCCAGCCCACCGCAGGACACACACAAACACACCCACACACCAAGCACACACTAGGGCCAATTTAGAATCGCCAATCCACCTAACCTGCATGTCTTTGGACTGTGGGAGGAAACCCACGCGGACACGGGGAGAACATGCAAACTCCATGCAGGAAGGACCCGGGAAGCGAACCTGGGTCTCCCAACTGCGAGGCAGCAGCGCTACCACTGCGCCACTGTGCCGCCCGCTTGCAGGACATCCCATTCTAATAGCATGGGCACCAATATGGAGTCGTCCACATTATAACAGCCTTTTCTCTTCTTTCAACAAGAGTTTCTGAATGTGTCTGTGGGAATTTGTGCCCATTCAGCCCATGGAGAATTTCTGAGGTCAATGTATGGATGTTGGACCAGAAGACCTGGCATTCCAGTTCATTCCAAAGGTGCTCAATCGGGTTGTGGTCATGGACCCTGTGTGGATTACTCAAGTCCTTCCATGTTTTTTTTTTATGGATCTGGCTTTGTACACAGAAGCAAAGGTCATGCTGGAAAAGAAAAATAATATACACATAAATAAAAAATATTTTTTAAAAACCACACTTATATAAACTAAAAAGTAAAAAATAAGTCTCTCATACATCACTCATAAAATAAAAGGTGGGCACATTTGCTACGATTTTAAGAAGAGTTTGTTGAATGTTGATTGATGAAAAGCGCCCCTGCTTTTATTTTGTGAGTGATGTATGAGAGACTTATTTTTTACTTTTTAGTACACTTTTCAAGTTAATCTAACCGTGGTTTTCAAAAAGTATTTTTTTATAAATATATTATTTTCAACTTTTTAGTTTTGGGTTTGTTTTAGTATAATTTTGTAATCAATATTTTAACACTTCCTTTAATATTTCTATCTGTTACTAGCGCCATCTATTGGTGAAATATTTTAACTATTCTTCATATGAAAATTTCATTTCTTAATTAACATGGATTAATTGATCAATTAGTGAAACTGATTATTGATTCATGTATTGTCATCAGAAGTGAGTTAAGTGTGCAAAATTTCAAGTCATCTGGACAATATCAAGTGGGTTAAATATCGATTACAAGATTTGTACCAGACAACAAACGGGCGAAGTTAAAATAAGCGTGGTAATAATAAAACTAAAAAAAGGACCTTCCCCAAACTGTTGCTACGAATCTGGAAACCCACAAGGTTTTCTAAAATGTGTTTGCGTGCTGTAGCATTAACAGTACCCTTACATGGAGAGAAGGGACCTTGACAGGGCCGTCTTAACAGCATTATAGGCCCCTGGGCAAAGCAGTGCACTGCGGTCGCTACATACATAACCACTCAGTAAGTCACAACATATATACCGTGTTTCCCCGAAAATAAGCCCTAGAATGATTTTTCAGGATGCTCATTATATAAGCCCTACTCTGAAAATAAGCCCTAGTTACGATACCGTGCAGGCGACTTTTTGATGAGCGATAAACACCTACTGCTGCCGTATGTACAGAGATGAACAGGAAATGATACCGGTATTTTGACCTCCTGACAAGATGAGTGCAAAAAGAAAGAGCTATTCTGTCGAGTACAAGAAAGGAATTGTGGAAGAGTTCCAGGGCAAAAATCTTACTGCTTTCTACAAAGAAAAGAAGTTGGATATCCGAATGCACTACGAGCAGACTACATGGACAAGAGGTGCACATTTAAGGAAAGCTCTATTGCTAGACATGAGAGATTAGGGCCAACTGTTCTAAAGGAAATGGAGTCACAAGAATTCAGGGATTGGAGAGTTATGATGATGTTCCAGAAGATGATGAGATGACTGTACAGTAATCCCTCGCTATATCGCGCTTCGACTTTCGTGGCTTCACTCTATCGCGGATTTTATATGAAAGCATAACTAAATATATAACGCGGATTTTTCGCTGCTTCGCGGGTTCTACGGACAATGTGTCTTTTTACTTCCTGTATATGCTTCCTCAGTTGGTTTGCCCAGTTGATTTCATACAAGGGACGCTATTGGCGGATGGCTGAGAAGCTAAACAATCAGAGCACACAGTTAAGTTCTCCTGACTGAGAAGCTAACCAATCAGAGCACAAAGTTGAGTTCCTGCGTGCTGAATGCAGTGTTAACCAGGAAGTCTCGTCTCGCTCATTCAGCATCAACGTGTTTCGCTGTGTAAAGAGTTGTGCTCTTTAGTGTTTATCTTTGTGCATAGTCAAGCCCTTCATTATGGCTCCAAAACAATCTGCTACTGCTTCAGGGGCCGTGCCCAAGCGCAAGAAGAAGATGTTAACGATTGCAGAAAAGGTAAATGTTTTGGATTTGTTGAAGGCTACGATTCTTTTTATTTAAAAAGTAGGAAACGAATATAAGATCTACGGCTGCAGTGTCCTTTTAACCAGGGTGCAAAACGAGTTGTAAGTGGATGTAATAAGGCAGTAGTCTGGATGGAATCTGCTTTAGGGATTTGGATTGAAGACTGCCAGAAGAACAACGGCAGTGCTACACAATCGCCTGAAGTGGCTCCTTTACAAGGGCTGTAACGCTCTCCTTTGTCATGCAGTAAAATTAAACTCATTGTTATCGGACAAGTCATCGTGTCATTGTTCGTGAGTAACCATAATTAATTTTCTTCTTACAGTACTTAGTACATGTACGTACGTTTAGTGTCACTGTACACACATTTACTGTATACTATTTTTCTTGCGTTGTACGTATTTATTGCTGGTGACCTGTCTATCGTAATGGCTGTAACATATGTGATATCGGAGACACTCAATATCTTTAAAATAATATTTAGGTTTTACTGTATATAAACAGTGTGTTTATATACATAATTTCAATGAATCTTACCTAATCTCTAAGAGAATACAAAGGGATTATGCTGTATAACTCTGCGGGGAATACTTATAAACAGTGCGGGAGAGTTTATAAGGGCTTAAAATATATAAAAATAACCATACAAACATATGGTTTCTACTTCGCGGATTTTCACCTATCGTGGGGGGGTCTGGAACGCAACCCCCGCGATCGAGGAGGGATTACTGTATTTGAACAAATGTAGATTTTTGTTTCATAATACTAGTGGGGTTGTGTCCCTGGCTTGCTTAAACGGCACGCTGCGCGCCAGTCACTTTTCATCGTCGTGAAGGTGGGGCTGAATGCACGCTAAGGAGACGCGTCTGGATCAACCGCTGTCGTACTGCGTGTCGATCATTTAAAAGCCTGTGCAGCAGCTGTCCTTATGTCTCACGGGTTGTTAAAGTGTCTCCAAAAAAATCACGCATCGTCTCCTTCCAAGCCTTCCAAGATTTTTTTTTTTATAATAGAGAGAAATGTAGATTTTTGTTCATGGACAAACAAGACATCCCCTGAAAATAAGCCCTAGCGCGTGTTTAGGAGGAAAAATTTATGTAAGACCCTGTCTTATTTTCGGGGAAACACGGTAGATTAGCATGGGGCCCCAATGCTTGTTGGGCCTCCGGGCAACTACCCAGCATGCCCAAGCGTTAAGATGGCCCTGAACCTTGCCCAAAACCCTGTCATTATCTCCGCTCCACCAAACTTAACAGTAGGCACAACAACAACAACAACATTTATTTCTATAGCACATTTTCATACAAAAAAGTAGCTCAAAGTGCTTTACATAATGAAGAAAAGAAAAATAAAAGACAAAATAAGAAATTAAAATAAGACAACATTAGTTAACATAGAAAAGGAGTAAGGTCTGATGGCCAGGGTGGACAGAAAAAAAAAACTGGAGGAAAAAAAAAAATCAAAATCTGCAGGGGTTCCAGGCCACGGAACCGCCCAGTCCCCTCTGCCACCCAGAAGGTAGTGCTCTCTTGGCATCCACCAAACTCGGATTGGTTGATCAGATAGTAAAGTGTGATGCGTCACTCCAGGGAACAAGTTGCCACTGCTCCAGATTTCAATGGCAGCAGGCATTACACAACTCCATAGAGCATAGAGCTCTTAGGCTTGTGTGCAGGTGCCCGGCCTTGGAAACCCCGACACACAGCTCTTGTGATGATGTTGCCTCCAGAGGCAGGTCAGAACTCTGTTGTGAGTGATGCCACAGTGGGTAGGCCATTTGTACACACTTCCAGCGCTCATTGGCCGGCCCCACTCTGTGAGTTTGCGTGGCCTACCACTTTGTGGCTCCTTAACACTTCCACTTCACAATAACAACACTTATAGTTGACCGGGGCAGATCTAGCAGAGCAGAAATTGGGCGTACTGACTATTTGCAAAGGTGGCATCTTATGACAGTGCCGTGTTTAAAGTCATGGAGCTCTTCAGTACGACTCAGTCTACTTCCAATCTTTACCAAAGAAGATTGCATTTTAACAATGAAACACCTGAGCTCAGTAATCTGTACTGGTGTCCACATACATTTGGCCACACGGTGTAACTAATGAGTGAGCTGGCGGTCAGTTGGCATCACTATTCATATAGCCCCCCACCCCCTCCAAAATCAGCACACAGTTTAGACACAAGCTTCATTCTCAAGCTTCTTACTGCCAACAGACAGGAGCACACAAGAGAAACCAGCAAAGGATTTGTGCCGGAGGCCATCTCTCCAAAGCACACAACTCCAATCGACTTTTGGGTTTTTCTTTTTTCTTTTCCCTAAAACAGCAATGCTGCGTATTTATTTCACCTTTTCTCTCTTTAAACAAGGTTATCTGTCAGGCGGATATCAAGTAACCCATGTAAGCCTCATTACAAAGGCGGCCTGGCCTGTGGGAGCCAGCGTGCTAATTAATCATCTACCGTAATGGTGCGCGTGTCACATTTTCCGAGCGGGCCGAGAGGGAGAGAAAGAGAAAGAAGGAGAAAGCATTTGTTTGGCGGCAGGCATTGCCTCATTATGGGAGGCATCCACAGCCGGACCTCCACCCTGGGTGGTACGGTGCAGTGAAGCCGCAAAGGGTGAAGATTTACTGCCTGTGAAGGGAGACACACACTCAGCTATTTCCAGGCATGGCATCTTTAGGCCCGGGTTTTTGATGTATGGTGGAGCCCAGCAAAGGCATTTAGGCTGTTTCAGACTTCAAAGATTGTGAAATATTAGATATAAATAAATAAACAAATAAATAAAACACGATAAATAATTAAATGACTTAAAGTAGGGCAAACTCGCAGAACTTCTTTCACTTGCCTAGGACACCTGGCGTTCTAGAAAAGCAAAAAAGAATTCAAATCCCAGCTCCTTCCTAACACCACCTCCATAACGCTGTGAATATTTAAGCACTTACTGCAACAAAACAGCTTTGCTCAGCAGAACCAGCAAGAATTTTCCCATCACCTCTTCCCTACACCTGCTTCTTATAGCACCTTTTTGCAAAGGTGTCATCTGTGATGCATTGTGGATCTCGGACAACAGCGAGAGCCGCTTTTTGAGCAGCTCATTAACCTGACACTTCCTTTGCACATTAATGTCACTTAAACTAAAAGGATGTACTGGGAAGTTGTGTGTAATTATGCTGTGATTAAGGGGAGAGCACGGCGACAGCATACCAATTAGCACAACACCGGCCTGCCCCTAGCAATGGATGCCGCACACGAGAAGATCAATACGGAACATCGTGTCACGCCACTCAGGCGCTGGCGAATCTCCTTCAATTCCCAGCCACCTTCCCTCTGGGTACTTACACTGCCGTCGCTGCGCTGGCCCCCTTTGTGAGTGATGACCACCACTTCCATCCACTTACGTAAATGTTGCTGAAAAGGAAAGAGAGAGATAAACGTAAGCACATTACTGGATTGTCTATGCTGGTCATAGACAGACTGGCATGAAAGGTACCACATTACAGACAGACAGGGCACAACCACTGAAACACAGAGAGATGTCTTCAAGGACAGGACGTCTGCGAGAATATGAAGGATCTGTCCACAGTTGGGTATTGGCGGGAGTGAAAAAAAGTGGACAGGAGGCAAGCAAAGCGCCTCGAAATGACAAAAATCTGAGAAGCGGCCTTTACGAGAATGTCACCGACAGAGGAAGGGCCAGGTAGGAGAGTCTGAGACGCAAAAGAACACAACAGAAAGGCGCAGGACGAACACGGAGGGTACACATACGGCAAGAGATCAAATAAATGTTTTACAATTTCAAATTAAAGTTTTGTTTTGTCTGGTCTTTCGGCTCCCACAGTGGCATTTTGCCCTTTACATTCATTGTAAGTACTTGTTTTAATTCTCTGCTTTTTAAACTTTAAATTTTTGGGATTGCGAACTGGCAGTTTATTGTTTAGAGGATTACCTTTTCTAGGCATTTATTCCAGTTGCAATAAAAATCTTTAATTATTATACTCTTTCAGGGCTGAATATTTGTTTTTCTTCAGCGACTGGCGGGAATGCACAGCAGAGCAGCTGCCTTCCGCCCAGTGGAGTGAAAGATGAATCTGGCGAGAGAGCAAAGCGAAAGTGCAAAGCAAAATACTCCATGGACAACGCTTTGCGTATTATCACTGAATGGGAATCTGACTTATTGGACTCCGATTTTGATGCGAGTGATCTGGAGATCGAAAATGAAAGTGATGTACCAGCATCAGCGGATTGGTCCCCGGCCGATCGTAGTGCTGAACGCGTGCATGTAGCAGCCGGCAGCTGAGTGAAGACACTCTTGCGAGTCGTTATGCGTCGACATCCACCTCGATTGAGTTAAGGAACACTGCTTTTGTTATACTGGGCCAGAGAGATTTATTCATGGTTTCCTCTCCTACTTTCAAGGTGTTTTGCTATTCAAGCCTTCTCACTCTTTTATCTTGCTAGGCCTGTGTAGGCCTTGGCCTGCTACTTACATTTGGGGGTAAGGTTGGGTTTATGCTTCATGCGATGCGACACATGCTCCAGGGGACACTCCTGCTACGCAAGCATTGTACGGTTTATACTTGCGCGCGTATTTTACGTAAATCTGGAGGAATCCACCAGGAGGTGGTGCGAGATATCATCACGGTGAGAACAGGTTCGGCTTCGCTGTGTTGTGAATTGCCTTGAACACCCATTAAATTCCGATGACACCTTACCGCAATATCTCTGAAAAGGATGTTAAATGATTAAATCCATCAATCCAGGGATGTGTCCATTCCAGCAAGCATTGGGCACGAGGCAGAAACAATCCCTGGACGAGGCATCAGCTCATCGCAAAGTGAATACAAGCACTCACATACACACTGGCGTCATTTTAGTGTCACCAAATGTGCATATCTTTGGAAGAAAACCGGAGCCCACTGTGGAAACCCAGCAGGAAAACATGAAAATACCAAGCAGGGAATACCAGCGACGTGACTCCCTGTGAGACAGCAGTGCTAACGCTCCGCCACCGTGTCACCCCCATGTGTGTAATTATTAACAGTGTTCATTATTTAATCGAAATTAACGATTTATCTGTAAAATGCAACATACATACTTTAATGCATTTCATCATGAAAGTGATATCAAGTATAAATCTTAGGGTTCTAAATGTGCAGAGAGTTGGAATATCATACATGTAATGTACTCAGTGTGGCGATCTATTGCTGTTTGCTGCTGCTGTCAGGTCCAGAGGAAGCCCCAGAAAAAAAAAAGACGGCACAAACGACGGTATGTGAGACTTTTAAAATGTATCGTGTCATTATGATCGGGAATATGCGACGCTCGAATATAAAAGCACCACGATTGCATCGTTATGTCGGCATTTTACTTCACCACATCGAACCATTCATCAAACATCGAAGCGTGCACACCGATCTCGTAGGATCCGCAAAGCGGCTTTCTGTCACGTGTAGATAGTAAGCACAGACTCTGACGTCACATTCCAACTTTTAGCACACTGCGCCCCCCGAATTTTTGCTGGTACTGCAACCTGCGCACGCATCACGTTAATTTCTGAGGACCCGCTCAGAGGACGTGTCAAATGAACACTGGGAAGGCGTGGCAGCCGTGATGCGTGCGCGTTCTGAGCGTGAAGTATAAACGAGCCCTTAGATTACTATTTTCTTTATTTTTTTTCTTTTAAATCCACCATGTGGAAGCTTAGCCTCACTTTGAGTTTTGTCAGGCAGAATTCTAACACAGGGTCTGCATGCAGCCAATTACTCTAAAACTTACTTTACTATTTTTACTCTAGTTTTTACTTCTAATGTGCTTTAATGATTTATTACAGGTTAGGATCCCTTTCACACCTTTTCATGCAGTGCCTATTAGTTTGCTATGAATGAAAAAAAAGTTTATTGTGACTACATTTTTGAGTTTATCAGAGAAAAAATAAAGGATTCACAAAAATAAAATTGTAACCCAATCAGTCAATTTAAGACGGGGGGGTAAAAAAAAAAAAAGAAACAATGGATACATTTTTATAGACACAGATGGCCTACCGGTAGTAAAGGATGTTAACGTACCATCATTTGGTCGCAGAACTTGTCATTGAAGGAGTTTGGAAAAAGCCGAGTGACTGAGGTTAGCCGGTTCACCACATTGAGAGTCAGGCTGCGGTAATCACCCAGCATCATCAACAGGGGGCGCATGTGGGTATGGATCTGGTCCACCTCAATTGTGGCTCCTTCCAGGAACTGGCAGGGGGAAACAGAAATGGGACATGAGGTTATGCATACAGTACAAATGGCAGGCCCACATATACCCATCACAACCACCTGCAGGACCAGAGATGGCAGACACACCAGACAGGAGCAGCCATCCTCATATGATGTCAAGTAGTGGCTGAAATCTTAAGAGCTGTCGTTTCTTACTAGAGGGAATCCACTAACAGTCCTGTTTAAGAGGGCTACGTTGCAGAGACCACCATTTAGTTATAAAAAGAGCAGCAACCTGTGCCTCGGGCTGAGCAAAACGCTGCCAAGTGCTCACCTTTCTCATGCAGGCCTCGCCAGCCTCCTGAAGCTCATTATTGGTGGAGTTGAGAGCTTTGAACAGGGCCGCAATGATTTTTTCTCTCGACTGCGGCAGGTAATTACAGGCGGCCAGGGCATCTGGAAGAGACAAAGTAATGAATTGCTTTCAAGGCCCCCGTCACGGTATCGGAGCCACCAGCCTACGAGCCTAGCGAGCTCCTGGGATGAACAGGCTGCAGTTGCGCTCCAGTAACCTCATCAACAAAGTCCCCCTTACCACATATTCACCCCCCACCCCTACGTGGGATCCTGTAAAGGTCTATGTAAGAAAATGGCCACAGGGTAGCCTGGTGGCTAAGAAGCTGAACTATGTAGGACAAGGTCACTATTTCAGTGACTCCCCATCAACAATGGAACCATGTGACCAAGTGCATTTCGCTAACTCTGCTTGTCCCTTAAATACAGTACAGTGTAAAGCATTCCCAAACATTACCTTCAAATTTAATGAAAGGCGCTATATACAGCACACTCAAAAGTATTTAGACCCCTTCACTTTTTCAAAATGGGCAGCATGGTGGCGCAGTGGTAGCGCTGCTGCCTCGCAGTAAGGAGACCTGGGTTCCCTGTGTATAGACTGCATGGGTTTCCTCCCACAGTCCAAAGACATGCAGGTTAGGTGCTTTGGCGATCCTAAATTGTCCCTAGTGTGTGTTGGGTGTGTGTGTGTGCCCTGCGGTGGGCTGGCACCCTGTCCAGGATTTGTTCCTCCCTTGCGCCCTGTGCTGGCCGGGATTGTCTCCAGCAGACCCTCGAGACCCTGTGTTAGGATATAGCAGGTTGGATAATGACTGACTGACTCTTTCAAAATTTTGGTATGCTGCAGCCTTGTGCTAAAATTATTTGAATTAACTTCTCTCATCACGTAACACTCAATACTTCTGAATAATAAAGAGAAAAAAGCATTTAAAAATTCAGCAAACTTAGTAAAAATAAAAAACTGACTGTGGCAGACACCCCCAAGTATGGAACGCCCGATTTGGAGTGGTTAGAAAATTTTGAAGACCCTTTCTCCCCCGGACCAACAGTGGGCGGCCCCCTTGGTTTCCAGCAGGGCCACAGGTTGTGAGCATGGAAGCTCAACCCTGCTGGGGCCCGTGGCCTCCACCAGGGGTTGCCTGGAAATTTAAAGGGCCCTAATTGGCAGCACTTCTGCCACACCCAGAAGTGCTGCCGGAAGAAGCTCGTTGGGCACCAAGAGTCCTTCCTATAAAAGGAGCCAGTCACCAGCACTCAAGGGCCAGCGTTGGGAGGAAGAGGACAAAGCCTGAGGAGGAGTGGAGGCAGAAGGACTGGCCGAAAAGAAGGGACTGCACTCTTTGCTTTACTATGTGCTGTGGAAGGCAATAAACTGTGTGCTGTGTGGTAAAACCTGTGCGTCCAGCCTGTCTGGGTCGGGGATAGGGCGGCCGTACGCACTCTGGGTTTCACACTGACATATTGCTTAAAATGAGGCATCCCATTCTATTGGCCTGGTTTGGTGTCCACCTTTGGTCAATTAAAATGGCTGGACTGATTAGGAAAGGTACACACCTGTCTATAGAGGGTCCCCTCCGTTGAATAAAACCAAGCCATGAGGTCAAATGAACAGGGCTTAGAGATGGGATGGTGTCCAGGCACAGATCTGGGGAAGGCTACAAAACATTCCTGTAGTATTGAAGGTTCCCATGAGCACTGTGGGCTTTCACTTATGGTCAGTTCAGTTGACCGTACATAATTAGGAAAGGAACACACCAGTCAATAGTAGGTCCCCTAAGCCTGAACACCAAGCCGTGAAGTCAAAGCAGAGCTTAGAGACAGGATTGTGTCGAGATGCAGATCTGTGGAAGGCTACCAAAAATTCTTGTGGCACTGAAGGCTCCCAAGAGCACCGTGGCCTCCACAATTCTTAAATTGAAGTTATTTGGAACAACCACAACTTGACCTAGTGCTGGCTTCCTGGACAAACTGGGCAATCAAAGGGACAAGGGTCTTGGTAAGTGAGGTAACCAAGACCCTGATGGTCTCTCTGGCTGAGCGCCAATGAACCAATGTGGAGATGAGCGAAGCTTCCAGAAGAATGACCATCAATGCAAAACTCCACACAATCTGGGACTTGTGGCAGAGTGGCCAAACAGAAGATACATGAAAACCCACAAGGAGTGTGCATAAAGGTACCTAGAGGACCTCAGACTGTGAGAAAGAACATTCTCTGGTCTAATGAAGCCAAAATTGAACTGTCTGGCCTCAGTTCTTAGCATCATGTCTGGAGGAACAGCCAGACATCGCTCATCACCTGTGCAATACCATACCAACGGTGATGCCATCGGGTACTCTGAGAGATTAGTCAGGGTTGAGGGAAAGCTGAATGGAGCAAAGTACAGAGATACCCTTAAAAGAACACCTGCTCTGGACATTAGACTGGGCCGAAGGGTCACCTTCCAAGAGAATGAAGCAAAGACAACACAGGAGGGGCGTAGGGACAAACTCTGCGAAGGTCTTTGAGTGGCGCTGCCAGATTCTGAATTTGAACCCAAATCAACATCTCTGGCTGCCCACCAACCGCCTCCTTCTAACTTTATAAAGCTTGAGAGGATCTGCAGAGAAGAATAACAGAAAATCTCCAGATCCAGATGTGAAAAGCTTGTTGCGTCAAACCCATGAAGACAGTGGGCTAGAATCACTGCCACAACTAAGTACTGATTAATGTTTCTGAATACTTGTGTCAATGTAAGATTTCAGTTATTTTATTGAAACAGACTTGGAAAAATTCTGAAAATCCCGTTTTCACTATTAGGTGCTGCTTGATGAGAAAGAAAAGGAATTTAAACGATTTCAGCACAAGGATGCAACTTAACAAAATGTGTAAAGAGTGAAGGGGCCTGAATGCGCTGTAAATATTTAATTGTGTACTCCTATGGGGATCAACAGTGACCCAAATACAATGAACAAGCCTCAAACTCAGCAGAAACTTACTCAGCGCTGCGATCCTCAATGGCACCAGGGAGGGCAGACTTTTATAGCAGGGCAACTTCATCAGGGCTGCATCTTCAGCTTCACAGAGGTTCAGGAGCTACAAGCAGAACATGCAGTCAGGACCAAGGAAACCGACGTACATAGACGGCAGTCTCTGCAGGCCATACCCACCTCCGTGTAGAAGACCTTGTGCTCCACTACGTTGAGGTCCATGGTAAAAAGCCGTGGCTGCAAAGTGGTGCAGAAGGTGTTTCCCTCCATCAGGCCAATCTGAGCGTTAGCTGGCTGGTGGCGCAGCAAATGCTTTTTGGGAGGAACCATGTCCTGCAACACCTGTTATTAAAACAGAAATATACGAGTCAAATACAAGGCCAGTGGCTAACTTCACAAACACAAGGGGTTACTGCAGTGGTTCAGTATTCCCAGCTGCTGCAAAGTCCAATGTTTTTGAGACGGAAAACGAGTTGTCACCCATTTCAACGGTGTAATCAGGGTTGAGACAGTACAACGAACATAAAATGGCTGCACTTTCAACTTAGTAGGCCTGATGAGCCAGGCACAAGCTGAGAAGTGTTGTGCCTATCAGCAAAAGTGATATCAATACAAGCCAGGGTGCCCCGGTACAGACCCTCTTCACTTTTTTTTATGTACCTCCTTATGTGGTTCCATGATGACTGTGACACTTTTTCCAGTGACCTGGGCAAGGACCTGCAGGGAATGCATGGCCTGTTTGCGCACAGTGGAGTTGGGCGAGGTGACTTCACGCACAAGATCGTGGGTGACATGATGGAAGGACTTCTCCTGCGCGGCTAGCAGCTCGTCCGACTTCTCCTCCTCCTTTAAAGGGGTGGCACACCGCACCAGCAGCTGCTCTAAGGTGGTTTTGGACATGGCGACAGCTCCATTTGACACCTGAGAAAGGAAGAGATGCAAATAAGCACAAGATGACCAGTGAATGTCAGAGGACGGATGTGAGTAGGCATCAAAAATTAATACAATTCAAAGATGATTCGGAGGATATTGCCCTAGACAAAACAAAAGCCATTACTTCTCCAGTGAGGTCCATCATGACAAAAAGAAGTGCCTTCAGGAACGTCTGCTGGTTCTGCAGGACCCAGATAAGGGGAAGGCGCTCCATCAGGAACTTGATAGACACCACGCCACCCAGCTTGGCATACCAGGCCTGCTCATAACAACAGGCGCAGAGACGCTCCACAATGTAGGAGAAGAGGGGCAGCTGGCAAGCCTGCCAAGAGAAAGGGCAACACATATTAATGTGACAAACACACACGCGTGTAAAATCTTGAAGAGGACCTTTCTTTAACCTTGGATGTCAAATCTATGAGGTATCCCTACAGGATCCACCACAACCTGACCTTAACAATGGCTAATGACTTTGGAAAATGGTATCTTCTATGTTTTAAGACTTCCAGGGACTAAACCTCTTTTATGACCTTCTAGCTTAACTGTTGGTTTGACTTTGTGTTGCTCAAGGAGTCCCGATTGAGCCACATTACCTGCATTGTGAGTGAACGTCAGTTACGGTACTATGGCCAGGTGGCGCGATTACCCCAGGGTTATCCGGCTTGCGGGACCCTCATTGTTGAGGACCCGAGTAGCTGGACCAGGCCCAGGGGATGCCCACATTAACACCTGGCTGTGGCAGATAGAGGGGCAATTTCGGAGGGTGGGACTGGACGGTGTGTCTGCCTGTGGGGTTGCCAACCAGGATCCCGAGCTGTTTTGTTATGTGGCGGGTGCGGCAACATGCTGTACCAGTGCATGTTTTCCAACCTGACCTCACCTGACCTGACCTGGTTGCATTCATTTACCGTCACAAACCTTCCAGGACCTGTTGCAGAAAAGCATCTCTACAGCTTGATGCTGCTGCCACCACGATGCTTCACGTACAGGATGGTGCATTTGTGAGAATACGCAGTGTAACGTGACGTTTTGTGTGATGAGCAAAACAATCATTGTGTGGTGGGTGTGGCAACATGCTGTACTGGTGCCTACTCCCCAACCTGACCTAACCTAGCCTTCTGCCAAGTTACCCCATTCTTCATCTCTTCAGTTATTCACTAATGCTGCCCACAATACATTCAAAGAGGCTGCCACATGATCCACCTGAGCATGCTGCCAAACCAATGTGAAACCAACCTCTGGTAACCCAACATTTGACAGCACTGAAGGTCAGCACTGACCTCTCAGGGGTGCAACAACCTCTCTTCCATGGTTAAAGCTGAAGAATGGATGGCTGCTGCTCAGACTGTACCCTAACTCCTATTTACTAAAGGTGCTACCGTAACACTTGCAAAAATTCAAAAAATTTGACCCCTCCATCCAAGCAGCCGACTCACCCGCTCTTTTGACCCCAAGATGATGCTGGCAACATCAAAGATCACAGCCAGCGCCACCTCCCCAATCTTGCAGAGTTCCTTCTCCTCGTAGGCCATACAGATAGCAATGGCGTCTATCAGTACAAGAGGGTCCATCCCCTTGGAGCCGTTCTCTTCACTGTGAAACATGGCGGTACTGGGCTGGCTACCACTCTGATAGCACTGCAAGAGGAAGGGACCTGGAGAGGACGAAGGAGACACCTGAGGGTTAAGACCACATTTCTCAGCAGAGGGAAGGGGTATGCATATTTCAGAGTGGAGCAGATTTCTCCCCCTAAAAGGGGAAACGGCAGGGGTGCCACCATGATTGCTAGGCGTCACCCTGCATGCATTTGTACATCAGACTGCCACAGCTGGGAAGACTTGGTTAACCTGACCTCCTAACCCAGGCCCCCTATGTCTTACCACACTGCTGTGCCACAGCTACCATGGTGAAGTGTCGGATGAGACTGGCGACAAAGGGCAGAGCGCTGGGGCGCAGATCTTTGATGACAGCTGACATGAAGGCCCCGGTGAGGGCTTGCTCAAATGTCTTGCGGGCAGGAGTGTCCTGGGCCTTGTAGCGATGTGAAATGATCACGTTGGGAATCCACTTCTCTGTAAAACTGGCAAAAAAACAACGGACATTAAAAGGCACATTTCACCACTGACCATCCTTGACACACGGCCGCCTGATTTATCCGAGCGGCACAAGCGTAATCCGTCCAGCTGGGCACTTAAGGGGCTAGGGCCCCACAGGGTTTGACCGTCACGGCCGCTCACATTCCCGCATTGTCACACGGCGCGCCTTCTCATGCCTTTCATCAACTTGCCAGCGACACTCGAGTGAGGGATGGGTGCAAATTATTTTTCAATCACCCTGGGGCAGCACTGGGAGGTTGTCCTGTCGAAGAGGACGAGCCCAGGCGACACGCCAAGAAGCTGCTGCATTTACAATTCAAGCACCTCTTCCCTGGGAGGCCGGCGGCTGAATAATTGACTGGTGTCAGACAATTTTTATTTATATCCAATATTTACTTTTTAATACTGTCAGCTTGTGGACGTCAGTGGTGACAGACTGTCCAATTTCATCAGCACCTTTTAAAAGGCCGGCGGTTCGCACACAAGCGAGAGCTGTGAATCTATTCTCCATCGGACGCAGCCGGGGCTCTTGAATGGTGCTCAATTATAGCCCAGCATTTGCAATATTTAGCTGGCGTTCTGCTTCAGAAAAGACTGCTCACCACAGTCGGCGGGTTGAAAAGGCAAAGGCAGATTATAAATCACACCGTGTGACAACAAAAAAAGCCACTTTGTCAAAATCGTAACTGGTATGCTTTGTTATCTGCGGCCTGCTGCAAGTGACAGGCTTCAGATAAGACACTGGATGAACTGCCATCGGGGGTAGGGGGTGTGGTGGGGGTGCTAGTGAAGTAGGGGCAGCTTGACCTCTCACTGGCTGTTCACCCACAGGTGGTCTCTTACTTTGGGTGGGCCAGCAGCTGGTACAGAGCGTGCTTGTTGTCCTCCAGGCTCATCATGGCTACCAGGAAACACTTGATCACCTCCCAGGCCTGCCTCCGGTAGTACGGCTCCGTGTTGGCACTTTTCAAACAGTCCAGGGCCGTTTCGATGGCCTGGAACAGAAAAGGAAAAATTTGTTAATGAGGGAAAGGAGAATGTGCCGGCGAGGCTCTGCTACATAAGAAATCTGACAGATTAGAGGAGACCTTTCAGTCCATCAGGCTTGTTTATTCAGCTAATAACTTTCAAATTTGAAATTCAACAAACAGATAAATGCTGTGGGTAAAGAGGAGGTTTTTTTCTACCTCAGGGCGATCGATAAAGCTGAGCCGTTTTTGTCATTCAATGACCTGCAAAAGCTCATTCATGAGCTATACACATACATACACACACACAACAATACTGTATACATACATACACACACTAGGGGGGCAAGCATTGGTGTTATGAATAGATCATTTTTATTTTTAATAGTTTGTTCCTGTGAAAGAAAGTTTACTCGATCAAAAATAAAAACCACGACATTCTTGATATTTCAGTTTATAATTTAAAAACTGACTAAGAATCTTAAAATCTAAAAACATCACATTAAATTTCAATAAATTCTGAAAAGAATGATACCAAACATATATATGTAGGTTTTAAAATAAGCCGGATTTAAAACGTCACATAAAATCGTTGCACTTTTAGGCTTAGGATTTTATATACAGGTAGTCCGCAGGTTACGGACATCCGACCTACAACATATGAACGAGGCCGCAGCTGCAACGCATGCGCCGCAGTAACTGCCGCTCCGTCATCTTCAGCCTGGGGATGCTGCAAGCGGTGGCTGGACGGAGGCTGGAAGGGGGGGGGGGGGGGTGATTTCACTGCTCGTGCAATGTAGTATCCATCAGGTGGTTTCACTGCCGGCCCACCACACATGGCTGCCCCATTCCTTCTCGGTGGGCGGCTGGTGATGCTGCAAGCGGTGACCCGGCTGTGGCTGAACGGAGGCCACTGAGGGTGAACAGGGCGGCGGCGGGAGGTAGCATTGTAGTGTGCCTTGGATGGATGGCTGCCTGTTGAATTGAGGTTGGGCGATTCACTACCCGCCTTTGGCCGCACGGTGTTCGTTCTCGGTGGGCGGACGCTGCAGGCAGCATACTGTAGTGGAGGTGTAGTTCATAATATCCACGCAGACTTGCACGTAAGAGCGGGAGTCATCCGTTTCAACAAACAGCGTATTGCACTGATACGAAATAGCCTGCCCATTTAATTATTTAGGAATGGATAAATAAATTAAGATTTTGTACAAATAATGTTTTTCATTTTTCTTCCTTGATGGATTCTGCCACCCCCAGCAACAATTGCTCGCACCCCAAAGAGTGCTCACTCACTCACTCATCACTAATTCTCCAACTTCCCATGTAGGTAGAAGGCTGAGATTTGGCAGGCTCATTCCTTACAGCTTACTTACAAAAGTTGGGCAGGTTTCATTTCGAAATTCTACGCATAATGGTCATTACTGGAAGCTATTTTTCTGCATATACTGTAATGGAGTTGAGCTTGAAAGCCGTGGGGGCGGAGTTTCGTGTGACATCATCACGCCTCCCACGTAATCACGTGAACTGACTGTCAACGCACTACGTAGAAAACCAGGAAGACCTCCAAAAAGCGCTGAAGAAAACATGCATTATATAATTGAGAAGGCAGCGAAACAATAAGAAGCGAGCGAGTGATATATACAACCATATTCATGAGTGCTGCTACTTCAGAAACAAAGCACGGTGGAAACCTAAAGTTTAAATTAAGTTCATAGACAGGCTGCCGCTGGTGTTTGTAATTTAGTGCCTGCCCATATAAGGCCGTCCGTCAGCAGCAATCCAATAGAAACACTGCCACGGGTAAATATTCACGGGTGAAGGACTGTGCTTATGCAGAGGAAGATGAGATGGTCAGAGTGGTGTTTGGCACAAACTCAGCGAAACTGCGAAAGAAACTTTTAAGTGCCGGGTCTTAGCTGACATTACATACAGCCGTGGACATCACACGAGATGGCACCAGCACAGCTGGGAACCTTCGATGCAAGAACACCAAGCGGCTCACGTGAACTGACGCAGTGCACAGACAAAAAGCAACAGTTCCAAAGAGCGCTGAACAAAAAACGAATTACACAATTGAGAAGGTAACAAAAAAATATGAAGCGTCTGATACATACAAGCATATTCATAAGTGCAGCTACTGCGGAAACAAAGCACACGGTGCAAAAAGTGAATGTCCCGCTAAAGGAAGACAGTGTTAAAAAAAAAAACCCGTGCATGCAGTGTGTGATGTCTCAAATAAAGAGGAAGACGAGCTGTTTATTGATGCAGTAAGAAACGAATTCACCTTATTCACCTGACCTCAGTCCGTGTGACTTTTTCCTAAACTGAAAAATGTCCTCAAAGGACGTCATTTCGGGACTTTAGAAAACATCCAAAAGAGTGTAACGGACATGCTGAAGACCATACCGGTTGAAGACTTCCAGCGCTGCTACCAACAGTGGGAACAACGTCTCCATCGGTGTGTAGCTGCCCAAGGGAACTACTTTGAAGGGGATAACATTGATGTTTGAAAAAAATAAAAACTTTGGTAAATAAAAAAATCAGTCTCATTACTTTTCTGCCACACCTCGTTTATATATATATATATATATATATATAACAGCACAGGCCAAAAGTTTGGCGACACCTCCTCATTCAATGTGTTTTCTTTATTTTCATGACCATTTACAGCACTCCATCACTCTCCTTCTTGGTCAAATAGCCTTTACACAGCCTGGAAGTGTGTTTGGGGTCATTGTCCTGTTGAAAAATAAATGATCGTCCAACTAACCTGACTTGTGCACAACACAACTGCTGGTCCCAACCCCATTGATAAAGCAAGAAATTCCACTAAATAACCCTGATAAGGCACACCTGTGAAGTGAAAACCATTTCAGGTGACTACCTGTTGAAGCTCATCGAGAGAATGCCAAGAGTGTGCAAAGCAGTAATCAGAGCAAAGGGTGGCTATTTTGAAGAAACTAGAATATAAAACATGTTTTCAGTTATTTCACCTTTTTTT
>JANRMT010062861.1:10055641-10072212 GCA_026402145.1 Polypterus bichir lapradei | reverse complement strand
CTGTGGGGAATTGGTTCCAGGACCCCCATGGATGCCAAAATCTACAGACACTCAAGTCCCTTATATAAGGTGTTTTGCTATGGTTTTCTGTTGTTCAAGTTGGCTCTCCACTGTAGCAGTAACTTTCGTGATCTCCATTCTTCATGAAAACATGAGATTAAAAAAGGTTTTTCACGGCCTACACTACAAACCATGCAAGGTAGGAAACAAACAAAATGACCTTAACCCAAGTTCAACTGGGGCTGCCACAGATCATTGGAGGCTCAATAAGGGTACTGTAACCTCTCATTATTAAAATGGTTTAGTGCCCCCTGGGTTCTTCCAAATTAAACACCTACCCCCAAAACTCACAGGGCACACTAGCGGTGTGTAAGCTGCATGCTATTTGAATTACCACCCAAAGCTGAGCTGTTGACTATGAACGTGGAGACAGACATGAAGGAAAGCAGCAGGGTCGCTTCCAGACGGAAATGGGATTATGCAGAATGAGGCCAAGGAAGCCACATCCATCTTTCAGTTCAAACACAATTACAAAAATGACAGTTTTTGCTACCCTGTCAACAGTTAGCGGCGGGAAGACCGATTAGCAAATGTAAATAATCCCATCCTGCTCTCATAAAATTGATGAATGTTACGCAACTAACACAGAGCTTGATCATTTATTTAATTACGTGGGAATGTGTGGTGCCTTTCATGGGCAGTTCCTTTAAGCTGAGGGCTTTCTGCCACATCTAGGGCAGTGACATTCCAAACCCCCCTTAGTGGTATCAATAAAGAAGAACGCATAGCCCAGCCAAGACACAGTAAAATTAGGAGTTCAGGCTGCTTGGCACCATCGCCAGCACGGCAAATCTCTAAGCGAGTGGCACGCATGACAAGGCAGGAAAGATGAATCGGGGGGATGCGACTGAAGTGGCTCATGCCAGACTAGAAAGTTCAAATCACTGACAGGGGGAACAGCAGGACTGACACTTTCCTCAGCATGTGCCAGCAGAACAGACTGCAGTTTTGTTTTTTTGTTTTTTTTTTCAGCCAATCCTCGCTCGGTGCCATCAGTTGGAGCAGGAGGGACCCAAGACGAGAAATGGAGCCTTGGCTGCCTGTCTCTAACATGGAGGTGCTGCGGAGTGGAAAATTCTCAGTGTTGCCATCGCCTCCAAGAGGGTGACTCGTCTTACCACCTGTAGCAAGGACAACAAGCCTCAGAGGCACGTATCACCTGACCCACGCAAAGAATCACAAAGTGAGTTTGTTTTAAGGAATGCAGAGGAGCCAAGAAAGAGTGGCAGGGACTACAAACGGCACTGGGTTATTATATGAACATTTTCTAGAAAGAGGAAAAAGGCGACAACCCGCTGTGATTTCACACCAACTCAAAGGAATTCAGGTCACATTTGGCAAAGTCATTTTAATGAGTGGAGTTGGCAAGCCTGGCATAACTGTAACCTCAGAGCAATTCAGTTCAGGACTCTTAAAAGGGGAATCCATGGTGATCATGAAAAACTGAAGTACATTATGTGCTATGCAAAGGATTACCACGTCGCCTATAAGGGTGAGGACTTAAATTTGGGGTTTTAACCGTAACACCTGAAGGATCAACTCCAGGGGTGCAGTACAATGGCTGACCCTCTGACCTCCAAAGCTAACACAGGATGACAATTTCCCCTCGGGGATTAATAAAGTGTACCAAACACCAAATAAAGTGAAGCCAATACTGTACAATGAACAAACACACTGCGTGACTTGTTCAGAAGTGGGCACAATGGCACTAAAGCAGGGGGTCCCCCCAACTCTGGTCCTGGGAGGGCCCCAGTGGCTGCAGGATTTCATTCTAACCGTTTTCTTAATTAGTGACCCGTTTTTGCTGCTAATGAACTTCTTTTGAATTCATTTTAATTGATTTGTTTTTGTTAAGATTTGTCCCCCTGAACAGAAATGAAACTTGAGGTGAGTGAGCCAACAGAACACCAACTAAGTCAAGGCCTCAAACCCCAACCAATTTCACTCCCACCAGTCGCTTCATTAGGTGCCGATTCTTGTCGTTAATTAAACTCGTTCTTTAATTCCATGGCTTGTTGCTGCTCTCATTATTCAATAGCAGACATGTCCGAAATTGTGGATTTTCTCTTTTCTAAGAGCTCTGTGAAAATGTTTTGGGAACCTGAGCAGATTGGCCTTCCTGAGACCTTCACCTTTCTTTATTTCTAGATATTGTATGATTGACACAGTTTGCTGGTCATGTTTTGGTTCGTTTTGTATCTCATTATTGTTTGGCTGCTAAATAAGGAAAAAGAAACAATTAAGGGGTCCAAGTCTTCAAGAGCAAGTCGAGTAAAATTAATTCAAAAGAAGTTCATTAGCAGCAAAAACAGATCACTAATTAAGAACAGGGTTAAAATGAAAACCTGCAGCCACTGCGGCCCTCGGGGACACTGGAGTTTGAGATCCCTGGCCTAGAGGAAGAGGACCTAAACTTGGTGACTTAACCATATTGTTAGAAGGATCCTAACTCCACTCATTGGCTGTGGACCCTGCAACTCTAGCCTCCAAAAGATATGTCACACACATGGGCAGGGGAGCCAGCCACAGGGACCACAAGAAAGGGAATTCCATGCCCAGCCGGGTGGGGTGCATTGAACCCTCTTATTTTGTCCCCGCAGACCAGACACAGGAAATCCTACCTAAAAATGAAACTTCCTGTCCCAGCCCCGAGGACGACATCACTTCCTGTCCCCGGCCCCTAAGGATGACATCACTTCCGCAGACCTTCCTATAAAACCCCACTCCCCTCCTCTGTCGATCAGTTCCGTTTTGGACTCCGTTCTGTACATTGTTGTGCTGAATACTTTGCCTTATCTTGCAGCCAAGCTCAAGTACACGGGTGGCTGCCCCAAACCTTTGTTTTGTGTCAAGACTCTTTATGTCACAGCTAACACAGAAAGACAACTTCCCCTCGGGGATTAATAAAGTGTACCAAAATACTTAATAAAGTGAAGCCAACACAAATAACAAACGCACTGTGTGACATTCAGAAGTGTGGGCACTGTGGCACTAAAGGGTATTGTCTGTCACCTCACTGCACTTGCACTCCATTTTGACATCTTCCGCACGTGCATTTCTTTCTAAAGGCCGTGGACTATTTCAGCTATCAAACTCCTAGCACTACAGATGTCAAATCAGCTAAAAAAAAAAAAAAAAAAACAAAGTTTGAATACAGAAATTAAAATAAATAAATATTCAAATATATTCAAACTTAGCTTAACGGTTCCGGACATTACATGTATAGTATGTTATTGATTTTTAATGTGCTTGAAGCACACTGTCAACCAGCTGGTCGCAGTCTGCTGCTCTGCAGTTGCCAACGACATCCTTGAAAGCCTTCCATGCGATTTTCAATGGCATCACTTGCAGATGTTCAAACTGTCAGATTTGTGGACCAACAAAAAAGCCTTTCGCCACCTGGGCATCAGTTACTCGTGAGCTCTGATAGCAAAGTGGCACATCAGGCAGCCTCTGATCACGGTACAGGTTAGTGTTTGTACCGCGACCCTCCACAGTCTCACAAAAAAAACACAAGGCATCCCTACTGACAGGAAGACAAGACAGCAACACGCGTGATAAACAAAACATTCTATAATGAAACTACAAAATCTAAACAAGGCACCGAAATGTAATTCTGATGCAAGCAATGGCTACTCTGACCTCAGAAAAAGTAGGTTAAGGAGTGAGCGATTATAGATATTCACACCAGAAACGAGCCTTCTAATAACGAGCAGAAGGTGTCCAGTTGCAGACCTGAATAGACCTGAAAGCAGGTAGCTGCTGAACCCCTGACTGCTGAACTCTGTGTGCACTGCTACAGGGAGTCAGAGCAGTGACCTAAAATGGGGGTCGATAACAAGACAGACCCCAGCATGTTGGGAGTATGTACAGTGGCTTCAGAGGTGTTTCTGCCAGTAAGTAGCTGCGCCAACAAAGACGCAACGAGACAAGTGCTTGTACCAGACGTCGTGCTACATTCTCCGTCAGTCGTCCTATCTCGCCGATGTCGAATCTGCATGAACAGAACGCCGTCACAATGACGAAGATCAAAACTTAGCTCGCCATCGACTGTTCACCCCCAGGTCCTGTAGGTGGTAATGATACCGAGCCCAGACATACAGATGAATCTAAGGAGTTCAGTTTGAATATGCACTGTAGGGGTTGACCTGGTCTAATGACTCATCAGCAGTGGAGTTTATGAATTAGGATAAAAAATAAATTTAAAAAATCGGCAAAATGTAATTTATGGGATTTTAGGAGGACTTGCCAAAATTCATACATAAGAAATCTGACAAAACAAGAGACCACCAGTCAGTCCATCAAGCTCATTTGTTTTGCTAACAGTCCCAATATCTTATCCAGGTTCTTCTCGAAGGTTGTCAAGGCTTCTGCTTCAGCTGCATGTCCGGGAAGTTTGTAGCAGATTCCCACAACTCTTTGCGTAAAGAAGGGCTTCTTGGCTTCAGTCTTCAATTCACTTCCCCTTAATTTCCACTGGTGTTTTTGAGTATGTGACTTCCCCCTTAATCCGAAAGAATGTTGCTGGATCTATTTTCATCAATGCCTTGGAGGATTTAAAAAACGTTGGATAAGGTCCCCACATATTCTCCTCTGCTCTGACTAAACAGGTTTAATTCTCAGAGTCTGTCACAGTAAGGCACGTCCTCAACTCCCATGATGCACTTGGTTGCTCTCCACTGCAAAGCTTCAAGTGCTGCTATGTCTTTCTTGTGCCATGGTCACCAGATCTGCACACAGTACTCTAGAGGTGGCCTATATGGTCTGAGCATAATGTCCCTTGACTTCTATTCAACAGTCTTTATGATATAACCTTACATTTTATTTGCATTTCTAATTGTTTTCTGCACATTGCTTAGTTAATGAAACTGTTGTACGAACATAAACCCCTTGATCCTTTTCAGAACTTGCTTCCTTTAGCTCAGTGTCTCCCATTTCATAGTTATAATTTACTAGCTGTTCCTTGTGGCTCCGCCCAAGTAGTAGTGAAACAGGACAAACTTTAAAAAGTAATAAAAAAAAAAAATTTTTAAATGTAATAATTTTTATTGAGAAGAAGTTATATCGACAGCTTTTGTATTTGAAGGCCTCTTGATATACAATATCTTTGGTTTGCTATCAGGGGTGAGACTGTAGCTGTGATCTCTTTGCTAAGAATGTAAAAAGTTGGCAAGGTATATCTGGCCAAGCGGAAGGTAAGTATGTTCCAATATCAAATGTAGGCACTGTATCTGATTGTGTTCAGCTCTGATGGAAGAGCGTCACCCGCGTGGGGAGAAGAGCACGTGGCCATGATATCTCTGCCAATCAGCAGGTACCCTCTAAAACACACATGTACCTGTGATTTCTCTCTCAAAAACATCAAACATTACTCTTTAACAATCTGTAGCCGGTAATGTTTGCTGAACAAACAGGTATCGCTAGCTACAGTAAGTGCTCCAACACGTGGCAAGAGGTAGAGTTACTCTAACAGAGGCTGGCGTGTGAGTGAGGACGACCCCGCCCAGCCATCTACTCCTCAGGCCTCGCCCCCAAAGACCCACAGCGTCTCTATCAGATTCTCGCAAATAAAATCGAACTCTGACACTTAGTGCAATGAGAGAAGTCACAAAACCAACCGGAATGTTCAAGCAAATGATAGAAAAAAAATCCAATCTAAATCCATTAAGTAGTTCTCTCGTTCGTTAGCTAAGCGGAGGTAAGGTACATGCCCCGAGGCTGGCGTGTGAGTGAGTGAGGATGGCTCCGCCCCCTCACCTCAGCCTGCTGCGTGTCTCTCGGATTCGCGCACATAAATCCATACCACAAGTGAACTATGATACTTAGAGCGATGAGAGAAGTCACAAAATCAACCAGAATGTTCAAGCAAAGTATAGAAAAAAACCCGATCTAAATCCGTTAAGTAGTTCTCGCGTGAAAAGCAGACAGACAGACACTGGATTTTTATATAGATATCTCTATACATCTCTCTCTCTCTCTCTCTATTTTATATAGCTATAGATAGATATCTCGATATCGATAGATAGATATCTCGATATCGATAGATATCTCGATATCGATAGATATCTCGATATCGATAGATATCTCGATATCGATAGATAGATATCTCGATATCTATAGATATCTCGATATAGCTACATCTCTCTCTCTCGCTATCTATCTCTATATCTATGAGAGAGAGAGAGAGAGAGAGATGTTCCTTTACACATTTTTGCCAAGCTTAAGGTCAAGTAAATTCCAATGGAGATCGTTCATCATGACTGTTTAGAGCTCATTAATGAGTAGTGCCACATCTGGATGATTAGTACAGCTTTATAGTGGGGCCTACCATTGCATGTTAGCTTCACTGTGGGGGATTTTCCAAGTGTTCGCCCAGTTCTGAAGTTTTTGTCCAGGTCTTTTAGACTCCTTTTTGCTGCCTCCTCAGTGTCTGCCATCCCTCCGATTTCAGCGCCATCTTCAAATTTCACAAGTGTACTAACTATACCAGAATAAATGTCATTAATATAAATCAGAAAAAATAGTGGTCCAAGGACAGACCCCTGAGGAACTTAACTGATGTCCCCATTCTCCTTTTATCTGTGCTCTCTGTCTCCTGCCTGCTAACCAACTAGAGATCCAGTTTTGCTCTGATGCCTACAGCTTCTAGTTTCAGAATTAACCTTTGGTGTGGGCTGACGGAGTCAAAGGATTTTTTGAAAGTCTAAGTAAATAATGGGGTATGCTTTGTTTCTGTCAACTATTCCGATTTCGCCCTGCATTTTCTCTCCTTCTGTTCTCATGACAAAGACATTGCCTTTCAGATGACCCTATAAAAGACACCTCATAATTATCTCAACCTGCTTCAAAAAGTCTTAATACAGTGGAAGTACGAATAGAGTGAGGAAAAGAACACTTTTACTTAATCACACACCGGTCTCGATGGTCCCAAATTCAGTTAGCTGGATAAAGGGACAGGCACATGGACGACTGCCCTCCTCAAAACATACTGAGTCAGTTGAAAAGAGGAGAATTCCCTGCGCTGAATTAGCAATTCAGCTATTTTGATTCTTCCACACTCGGATGGACACTTTCAGCCTGATAACGCCACCATGGCACATATCGTCACCAAAAGGGAACACAACAGTGTGTTCTCATTGCTTCAGTGGCCTGCAAGGTCCCATATTGAGCATCTTTGGGATGAGGCGTATAGGATGAGGTTTGCAGCAACACTGTGCAGATGTCCAATTTGCAACCGCACATCATTTCCACCTGGTCTAACACACCCAGCATCTCGTAGAATCCGTGACCAGACAAACTCCTGCTGTTTTGTAAGCCAGTGCAGGCCCGACATGTTGCTAGATAGGCTGATCTAAAAACTGACGCGCTAAGATTCACACCTTTCGGTAAGCCCACTCCATATTCGAGTGCACAGTGGGTTGGGAAGCCACCGTATATCCATCTCATATCATTACAACCTTTAAGAATCACAAATGCAGAGTATCGCAGTGAATTTTTATTTCTCTGTGTACATATTTAGAGCTCGGTGAACCAAACAAATGCAAACTGACTGTCAAGTTGTGAAAAATGCTGTTGAAAAAGTAATGGACCCCTTCACATGACACCCAGTCAATACTTGGTAGCAGCACCAATAACTGCTTGCCACCACTTTGGATAGCCATCTATAAGCTTGGCACACCTGGATGGAGGCCATTCTTCCCATTCTCCCTTACAGAACTGCTCCAACTGGGCAAAGTTTGAAGGCTTTCGTTTGTGAACTGCAATTTTGAGATCACGCCACAAATTTTCAATCCGATTCAGATCCGGACTCTGGCTAGGCCACTTCGAAACCAGGATCTTCTTTTTGTCAAATCATGCGTTGGTTCCTTTTGCCCAGTCTTTCGGGTTATTGTCCTGCTGCAAGTGGTAGCGTCGCCCGAGTCCCAATTTCACGGCTGACGTTTGAAGGTTTTCTTCCAAAATCTGGATATACTTCTTACTATCCATTCTTCCTTCAATACGGACAAGGGACCCAGTGCCTGCCCTAGAAAAGCAGCCCCCAAACACAATACTTACACCCCCCAATGCTTGATGGTAGGTCTGGTGTTTGCCGGATCATTGGCGGACCCTTCTATCTGCCAGGCAAACACCTTTGTGTTGAGGCCAAAAAGTTCAATTGTGGTCTCGTCAGACCGAAGTACGTGACTCCAGAATGCAGGACTCTTGTCAAGATGTCTGTTAGCGAATTCTAATCGAGCTTTCAAGTGACATTTTTTTTTAGTAGTGGCTTTTTTCTGGCAACTCTCTGTGCAAAACCTTTGATAGTCTTTTGCACATCCACTCCAGCTGCAGGGCACTGAGAGTCACCTTGGGATTTGCTGTTACGTCCAACTAGTTTTTTCTTGACATTTTCTTTGTTATTTTAACATGGCGGCCGGACGTAGGCCACTTCACTGTGCTTCCAGTTGTCTTCCACTTCGCTATGATGGCCTTCACAGTGGACACACTGAGGCTAAGGAGCTTGGCAGTCTTTTTGGCACCATTGCCATTTTTAAACTTCATAATCACAGTGCGTCTCAAATCATTCGAAAGTTTCCTTGTTTTCATTCTTGTCAGTTTTTGAGGTTTCACCACATAAGCCACTTGTATTCATTTCTCAGTTTTCTGTTCCTAAGAACTGGCCTAAGGAATCACTTAGAGACCCTCGACACGCTACAGGGTTCAGGGCTTGATTGTTTACACCCTTATTATCTTATTATTGCAGCCTCTGAGCTATCGATTACTTATGCAACAGCAGATTTCACTGATATGTTCTTTATTGTTGCAACAGCATTTGATTTTTCAGGATTTTTTAGTGAAACTTTATTGTCCATTTATACTTTTGTTCTTTATTTCGCCTTATACAATTTCTTGTATTAGGAATTTGTTAAGTTTTCGCATACCCCATGGGGTCAGCCATTGTACAGCGTCCCTGGAGCAATTACAGGTTAAGGGTCTTGCTCAAGGGCCCAGCAGAGTAGGATCTCTTTTGGCAGTGACAGGGATTCGAACCGGCAACCTTCTGGATACCAGCGCAGATCCTAAGCCTCAGAGTCACCACTCCGCCCACTATATGTCACAGTGCAAAACTAAAGACGCATTTTCAAAGAAAAATATTACAGGAAATGTAACCTTTGTAACTCTTTCAACCCACTGTATCTCAACTGTTGAAATGCAGGTTGCTACTGTTTATAACTGCAATGAGTCTCAGTAAGTCACGAAATGGGCGGCCACTGTGACGACTGCAGCTTGCTCAGGCGGTAAATGTGACATGGGCTGTGACTTTCAGTCCTGTAATAGGACACGGGGCAGCGACGAGATCAGCAAATCTGACGTGCCCCGCGACAAAAGTCATGTGACGTCGGCTTTAAGAATGAAAGGCCTGTGAGAAGACGCAGATGTAGTAAGTAGGGCAAGGGAAAAGGTACACATTTTTCATGCGCTGCTCGGATACTTTTAATAAATACATTTTAATATATACGAAGCGTGTTCAAAACAGACATTACACTCTTATTTATGTTCTGCAGTGTTAAGACTTTTTTTACACCTTGAGCTACCAATGTGCATTTAGTAACACAAACAACACCTGAAGCAACTAAACTTTATTTTGTTGCAGTAAACCAAGTTTAGCCTCTCAGTATGCACAGCACGTGTTCCCGGTTCATCCTGGGATCTGGCAGGCTGGGCTTCTTGGCTCACTAGAGCAGTGCTGGGACCGTGCTCACCGCTGATCGCTGCACCATTACTAACGTTTGCTCATGTTTCCCTTAAAAACGGCAGATGTGTTTGTCAGGGAGCCTTTCTAGGGGAATTTTATTTTCACCAAACATCTCTGAGGCTTGACCTTAAAATGCGAAAAGGATTTCAGAGGGCCCTCGGGATCAAACTGCTTCTAAAGCCGTCAGAGCAGCGTGTAGCCAAGAGATCGTCAGCGCAACTGGGAAAAGAGTGAACGCCGAAGTGTCCTTCAGGAGCGGGCAGGAGAACGCGAGCTCGGGAGGCATTTATTATAAATAACAAACAAGTCCATCTTGCTGTCATTACCGACAGAGACAAAAAGATGCGGATGACATTAGTGGCAGAGAATACGTGTGCGAGCGCATTGAAACGCCGCTGCGAGACAGAGGAATGCAATTAAGACTCTTCTGCAAAAACACGCCGGCCGCAAAAATTACAAAACACAAGCCCCAAGCTCTCCAAAAAAGAAAAAAAAATGGTATAATTTAAGATTTACTTGGAAACGACACTTTGCTTTTTCAGCATATGTAACATGCAGGTGCAAGGCACTCTAGCAAATCTAAGCAGCTGCTCATTCTTGACCTACATCTGAATTGTCAAAAAGAAAATCATTTAAAGTCAAGAAGCAATTGTGATTATGTCCCATACCTCTAAGAAAAGAAAAAATACATGAAGGTATGAAAAGGAAGCACAACCTAAGAGCAAACCATGAGGGCAGCCGGCAAGACAGGACTCAGCGTTACACTAAGCTGGATGTGACTTCTGTATTAGACAGCAGCAGCCAAACCGAAAGAATGGACCACAGCATTAATAGGCTTTCTAAGACCACTAACCTGCAATGGTGGGCCCCAACAATAAAACATCCAGAGGTGGCAGTGCACATTAATGAGCTCCGAACAGCAGTGATGAGCGAACCCCACTGAAGTCACTTGAGTTGGGCGAAAACGTGGAAAGGAACATCTCTCTCTCTCATATATCTATATATCTCTATCTCTATCTCGATATCTATCTCTATCTCGATATCTATCTCTATCTCGATATCGATATCGAGATAGATATACTGTCAAAAACAGTCTGTCTGTATGTCTGCCTGCTTTTCACGAGAGAACTGATTAACGGATTTAGATTAGTTTTTTTCTATAATTTGCTTCAACATTTCAGTTTATTTTGCAACTTCTCTTATCGCGCTTAATATTAAGAGTTCGGTTGTGGCACGGATTCATTTGTGCAAATCCAAGAGACAGGCTGCGGACCGAAGGGTGGGGCCTCAGGAGTGGGGAGCTGGGCTGGGTCATCCTCACTCACGCGTCAGCCTCCGTTCGAGTCGCTCTACCTCTCTGCATGTGTTGGAAGTGTACCTTGCCTCCGCTTAGCTAGTGATGCCCATTTGTTAAGCGTCTCTGAAGGCTAAGGAATTGTGTGCCAACTATGCTGGACTGATTACTAAGGACAAAAATGAGATCTGAGCTGTGAGGCAGTAGTGCTGACCACTGCCCCACCGTGACCCCTAAAATAAAATTACACTCCAACTCCTTTATCTCACTCTGCATTTCTCAAGCTTCTAATGTTTATGGCTAACACACACAGCCCCCCATCCAGCCTGTGATACTAAGGATCAGCGTTATATACTGGGTGGGGCTGTCCTTGACACTACCCAATCTGTGCTACGAACATTACATACTTAATCTAGCAGTGAATCTGAGCAGGACAACAACATATTCTCAGTAAAGTCAGCTAATGTGTTTCCCAACCTTTCTGGTGTCGCAACACACTTTTTCTTCCATGCGAGTGTCTTAATGACCCACCAAAGTGGGTGGAGGCGGTGTCTGACTTGGTGAATCAAGCATGATCGTCAGAGCAGTGAAAAAGTTGGGTTCCCCACTATGAACTGTTAGAGCATTGGGATTTGGCTGTAGGGTACCATGGTAAATGATGGTCAGGGAGTGTTACCCTCTTAATGAATCAAGCCCAAAAATCTGAAATCCACTTTGGCAAATCTAGCATGGACATCAAAGTTTATGGGGGAATTCAGAGCGATACAGTTACGACTACTAAAGGCGTGACCCACCACGACCCAACTACCATTATAAGGAATAGAAACTTGCAACCCAAAAGTGGGGTACAACCTAGTGCTTGGAAAAAAAAAAAACTCTTAAGTTAATGAACCTCTCAAATGATAGCACTGGTTGTGTTTTCCTTCCACGTATGCAGGGAGCAAATCCGTCTGGCGTACCGATCAGGTGACATCATGCATTGTATACAATGTTAGCTGTCCCCCACGGCTCTGCCCGCATAGTAGTCAAACAGGACAGTGAGGAGGGCCCTGCCCGGCTCCCTACTCTCAACGTCACACATCCCCTCCCCTCAGCCCGCCGCCTCTGTCTCGAATTAGCGTGAATTTTTCACTCCTGCAAGTGAACTATGATTCTTAGCGTGACAAAATCAACTGAAATGTTCAAGCAAATTATAGAAAAAAAAAAACCTGATCTAAATCCGTTAAGTAGTTCTCTCATTCGCTAGCTAAGCGGATATAAGGTGCACGCCCCGAGGCTGGTCCGTGTGTGAGAGGTCTCTGCCCCCATCCCCTTGGCCCGCTGCTTCTCTCTCAGATTCGTGCAAATAACTTGGTACCACAAGCGAACTATGATACTTAATGCAATGAGAAGTCGCAAAATCAACTAGAAGGTTCAAGCGAATTATAGAAAAAAAAACATGATTAAGTAGTTCTCTCGTGAAAAGCGGACAGACAGAGAGACAGACAGACCATCACACGTTGGATTTTACATATTATATACATACACATATACATACACTAGCCATGTGCGCCCAACTACGTTGCGCGTGTTAAAGTTGTCTGTGAAGGGCTCCCTGTTTAAACGCAGCTGCCAGTCGTGTACTGGGCCCTTCATCGCATAGCATTATGATTTTTTTATAAGGGAAACAAAATTACAAAAGAAAACCCTTGGACATTGATTCGATAGGAACGGCCTACTCGGAATCACTGTCTGAATAATAATTATGTTGTGGTGTAGGAGCATTTCTGCTTCTGTCCGTTTCACAGTCCGTCTCGTTTTCACGACGCTATCGTTTTCTCTCACAATGTCTTCTTAACCTTTCTCCAATCTCGCAGGTTGCTTTGTGGCAATCCAAAGAGTAAGGCAATATACACTGAGCAACGGTTATAAAAGGGGGACACATAGGTATCCTGGCTCTTTAAAGCATAAATAGGGATCACTTCACTGACATGTGAGCAAGGCACGGTACAACTGTGAGACGCGCAGCACTTGCCGGCTGCAACGTAACAATAATAATTTCCGGAACGTGCTGTTACGTTGTCATTCATTTTACCCACTGTCTTTCTTTCATTCATATGTTACGTAGGCACGTACCTTTTATCTTCGGCAATCTCATTCTCTAACCAGGCCTTCGTTATTCCGGCACATTGTTGACATCAGTGAGTAACAACAACGTACTAAACTGGAAGGTGCTGTACGCATGCGTGGAATTCGCGGAGAAACAAAGATCAAGATCTAAATGAAGATCTCTTTAGTTAATTTAAAGCACAACAATTTGTTTAGTTTGAATGTCTGTGTTTTGAGGTGTGACTGGCGTACTACAGTCTTCAGTAGTATAAGCCTGGAGGAGATTCTTAATGCAATGCCTATGTTTTAGCTATCTCTCTACTGCCATCTAGTGCTTCTTCTAATTCATTCGCGGACAAACAAAGATCAAGATCCAAATGAAGATTATATATAGAGATATTATATATATTTACATCTAGATAGATAGAGAAAGATAGATATAGATATACACAGTGAGAGAGAGAACACAAGCAAATGGTGACACCAAAGTTGTACACCAACAAAACAATGAAAAAATTTCCATGAAATAAAGGAATAAAAAATCTTATCGTTACTAGTGTCTCATGATGCACATGTCTGTTATCCAGTCGTACATGCAAAATAAGGGCATTTTTTGCTAAAATGTTAGAGAAGCTCTGCTCATGAAGTTCATGGGGGAACTGCTCATCGTTCCTATATTGGTGATTCTTGGCGAACAATCGAGACTTTGTGGGGGACTCCCACTCCTGTTGGTAAGTTGCAAGCAAGGATTCATTACATTACCGGGAACTGTCATTTATTCGTTGGTGCTTTGAAGTGAACTACTGATTCATACTTCAAAAGGAGGAAAGTTTTTTGTAATGGGGTTGAAGAAATTGTCCATAAAAGGAAATTACCAGCTCATCTATTACTCACACCCACCCATCAGTTTAACAAAAAATACATAAGAGGGAACAATGGCAGCAGTACCAATGCCTGACTGTATTATAATGTCATTTGGGAATGAGTTTGAATTGGTTGCTTAAAAAGAACCAATTTAAGGTTTTACAACGTACAACCCCCCCGCCGCCTGTTCTGGTCCTTTATCTAATTGTGTGGGGTTAGGGGATTTAGGGGTAGGGTTAGGATTAGAAAAAGGGGAAACTATTTAACTATTATAGTAGTCAAGGCTGACAGTGTGGCAAGAGTAAACACACAAAGGGCTATCGATGGGATTTGGGTCATTCTGTCCAGGTCTATGTAACAAAGTGAGAGGACGGGGACAATAGGGTCACCTCAGGACCCTATCAGGACAAAACAGCAGCCAATGTAAAAGAGAACAGCAGTCATCCAGTATGTTCAGTGTGCTTACTGTAAGGAAGAACTCTCACAGCAGAGTTTCAAATTTATTGCAGTGAATTGAGTGTTTTAGCAGAGACCAGGGAGCAGGGAATTACAATAATAATGGAAGTCAGGAAGTAATGAAAGCATGAACCACTGTTTCAGCATCCTTCTTATTAAATAAAGAGCAAAAGGGAGCAATGTTTCAGAAATGGCAAAAAAAAAGCAATTTTAGTTAACAAGTTTATGCAAGGCTCAATGAATCCAGTGATACACTGAGATTACAAAGAGTGTGGTTGGCCTTGGTCAGATTTTGTAGCTCTTTGCATCCGAACAAGCCGGAGCCAGTATTCTAAGGACAGGGCTTGTCGACTGCCATTTTCAATGCATGTCATGGATTCTCATTGGGGCTGAGGCTGGGGCATGTTACTTTTTATTTGAGCCACCCCAATATTGCTTGGACCTTGTTGTCGTGACTTAGAAAACCCATCCATCCATCCATTATCCACTGCTTATCCGAGGTCGGGTCACGGGGGCAGCAGCCTAAGCAGGGAAGCCCAGACATCCCTCTCCCCAGCCACCTCCTCCAGTAGGACCCTGAGGCATTCCAGGGCCAGCCGGGAGATATAATCCCTCCAGCGTGTCCTGGGTCTGCCCCGTGGCCTTCTCCCAGTGGGGCATGCCCGGAATACCCCCCCAAGGGAGGCGTCCAGGGGGCATCCTAACCAGATGCCCGAACCACCTCAACTGACTCCTCTCAAAGCAGAGGAGCAGCGACTCTACTCCAAGTCTCTCCCGGATAACCGAACTCCTCACCCTATCGCTAAGGGAAAGTCCAGCCACCCTGCGGAGAAAACTCATTTCAGCCGCTTGTATCCGCGATCTTGTTCTTTCGGTCACTACCCAAAGTTTGTGGCCATAGGTGAGGGTAGGAACGTAGATCGACTGGTAAATCGACAGCCTCGCCTTTTGGCTCAGCTCTCTCTTCACCACGATGGACCGTTGCAGAGCCCGCATTACTGCAGAAACTGCATCGAACCGTCTGTCAACCTCCCGCTCCATTCCTCCCTTACTCGTGAACAAGACCTCGAGATACTTGAACTCCTCCACTTGAGGCAGTAATGTGCTCCCAAACCGGAGAGAGCATTCCACCATTTTCCGGCTGAGAACCATGGCCTTGGATTTAGAGATGCTGACTCTCATCCCCGCTGCTTCACACTCTGCTGTGAACCGATCCAGTGAGAGCTGGAGGTCACTGTCTGATGAAGCCAACAGAACCACGTCATCCGCAAATAGCAGAGACTTAGAAAACCCAAAGCACGTAAATCCTAAAAAGTTCTGGAAGCACATCCGATAACTGCCCGCTAGAGGGGTGTATACTACCAAAACCTGGCAAGACACAAAAAAGGGCTCTGTGTTCTGTTCTGTGTATTGTATTGATCCCCTTTTCTTGACACCCACTACACGCTCAACCAACCAGGAAAGGAGTCTCTATTTGAACAGCCTTTCCCAAGGTTTCTTCCATTTTTTTCCCTACAAGGGTTTTTTTGGGAGTTTTTCCTTGTCTTCTTAGAAAGTCAAGGCTGGGGAGGCTATCAAAAGGTATGACCTGTTAAAGCCCATTGCGCAGTTCTTGTGTGATTCTGGGCTTTATAAAAATAAATTGTATTGTATTGTAGAATTGGTCTTCCCTCGACTTTCTCATATACTATTATACTAGATATTTGAGGAGTAAACTGCAAGACAATGATTATATTTTTGTATTATGTACATTAAAGAACCATCAACAACAAACCAAATCAAATCAATAATATACTGAAAAATTAAAATTGAATAAATCGAACTCGGCAGCTGCATGAATAAAAAAGTACCACTTCCAGTTAGTGGAAATAGCCAAAAGTTGATAGAAATCTACGTTTTGTACCTAATACTTGCGAGCAAAATGTGGTCGGCCTAAGTGAAAGCGTACTCGGGTTATCCTGTTTACATACACACACACACAAACAGCCAAGCTTAAATATGGTATTTTCGGACTCATGGAGGGGTAAAACATCAAGATTCATCAAAATCAAATTTTTGGACGATTACAAAACT
>JANRMT010062861.1:10003239-10055631 GCA_026402145.1 Polypterus bichir lapradei | reverse complement strand
CTTTCCCCACGAGAAATTAAATCGGACTCAGGGAGGTCTGAAACATCGAGATTCATCAAAATCTTGAGGTCAAAATTTTGGATGATTACAATACTTTTTCTATACTTTGTATATGAGAAAGTAATAAAAAGATTTATTCTTAATGAAAATGCTCAGACATAAAATGAAGCTCCATTGAGTACAAAGACATAAAGAACCTGCCCTAAGCAATACAGCAATCCCAAGCAAACGAAGTCCCAAAACGGAATCCAAGCTGTTGTCAAAACCTGAGCAGAGGTTTGAAAATGCAGGCAATCACAAAGCATAAGAAAAGACACAAAGTAAATTCACCACTCCCAGGCACCACCAGGAACTGTGGGAGACCCTCCGGATTTACAGGGCAGAGGGCAGTTAACAGCAGTGATTGGCAGCTGGCCCCGCCTCTTGGGGGACCACCCACAAAACATGTGTTTCATAACATAGGCAACTTGTATACATAGAAAAAATAAATAAAGACATACAAAAACAGCAAAAACAGGGATCAAAAATGAAGAGAGACATCAGACATACATTTGAACGGAAGCCAGGAGAGGAACAACACTAGCGCTTGTCCTGCTGAAAAGGTGAATTAACTCGAAATCTTCAATTTTTTAGCATATCGTAACAAATTCCATTCTATTTTTCAGCACCATGTTTCTTCCATATTCCTTTAATTACGCCATGTCACCTAATCCGTGCTGCTAAGGAACATCTCCATAGCACGGTGCTGCTGCCAACAGGCTTCACTGTAGGAACAGCATTTGTGTCAGGAATTAGGCTTTGAATTTCATCCAACAGGCTCAATCTGGATCTCATCTAACGGCAAGACCTTTTCCCAAAACGTCCCTCTCGTGCTTTCCAGCAAACATTTAATATTCAAAACTTCTCTTCTTGACCAGACACAGGATTTGGCCAAGAGGAGAGTTAACTACAAAAGCAAACATGCTAGGGTAAACTGGCGATCCCAAGATGAACCGGTTGTGGGTCTGATGCAGCCCTCCTGTGACCCTGAGCTAGAGTAAGCAAGTTTGAGCGAGCCTGTTTGCAATAAAAATGCAGATTGGAAGAAGATGTTTAACTATCTTTAGTATCCCAGCATCATCGGAAAATTTAATAGGTCTGAAAACCTCAAGGTACTGCATTCAAGACGACAGCTAGACAGATTTCTCTCTCTGTCTTATATCCTTACTATGTATTGCGATGTGCAAGTCGCTACCTGGCACCCAAAAGACGAGCCAGAGTCTAAGGATTTCAGGACAATCAGCTTTATTGAACTTCAAGCAGGAACAGCAAGATTATTTATTGCAGCAGGAGATACCACCCTACTAACACACAGGCACAGCAAACGGGAAGGGCTGGGGCCAGGTCAGTGGCCCAGTTATAGTGTTCCCCGCATCAGCTTTTGGACGACAGACGCGTTGCGCATGGAGGTGGTGAGCTTGCCGTTGTTTCTGAGGTGCTGCGAACCTATAGGGCGCTGTGAAGCAGCGGTTGCCTCGACGACAGACAAGCACCCCCTCAACAGACGCGTCAATAACATTGTGGCGTGTCACCCTGTTGAGGACTGTCTCAAAAGAGTTCAAAAATCTCACAGTATAATGATCTACTGACATGCACATGCACACTTGTACAGACAAAGACAATACACACATACACACCATTAACCAGTCAATTCTGAAAAACAGAATGGAAAATAACATGGTGCTCTCAGGCACCATCCTTGCATGGTTCAGTTCATATCGATGAAGTCAATTTCAGAATATATGAAAGTGCGCTTGCACTACTCGCATCGTTATATTCATAAGTTAAATATGGTGCCACACAGGGCTCAGTACTTGGACCCTTACCATTTTATATTTACATGCTCCTGTTGGGAACTATTACTAGAAGGCACAGGAGTCATGTTTTATTTGTACGGTCATGTGAAAAAGTAAGTACACCCCATGGACACTGTTGACTTTTTGAAAACACTTGAAAAGGCAAACCATAGATCTTCATGCAAATTATTCCTACAAATAAAGGTGTAGGAAAACAGTATATCTTCATATAAATAGTTCTTACACATAAAGATGATGTACCTGAATAAAAACCTTTTCAATTAATTATTTAACAAAAACATCGAGGAATGTAATGGTCTACTAGGGTACAAGTAAGTCCACTCGTGGCCTTAGAAGCTGGTATTGCCTCCTAGAGCAGAAATGACTTCTTGTAGGAGTTTTGCAGAACTGCCCACCAGGCTCTGACAATGACTCGGTGACATTTGTGACGTCCCCTCCAGGCAAAATTCCTTCAGTTGCAAGATGTTTGTGGGTTTTCTTACACGTCTTGCCCATTTAATATCCCACCAACAACATTTTAATTGGATTTCAAATCATGGCTTTGAGCAGGCCCGTCTATAACCCTCCATTTCTTCTTTTGGAGCCATTTCCCACTGCACGTCCAACCAACCTGGAAAGGAGTCTCTTTTTGAACTGCCTTTCCCACCCTACAAGGGTTTTTTTTTGGGGGGGGTTCCCATGTCTTCTTAGAGAGTCAAGGCTGGGGGGCTGTCAAGAGGCAGGGCCTGTTAAAGCCCATTGTGGCACTTCTTGTGTGATTTTGGGCTATACAAAAATAAATTGTATTGTATTGTATTGCCCTGGTGGATTAGCTAGTGTGCTTTGGCTCATTATCACGTTGAAAGGTCAATGTCCGGTTCAACTTCAACTCTGAGACAGATGGCCTCACATTCTCCTCTAGCAAACTTTCATATAATGCAGATTTCATCATAGTTTGCTCAATGACTATAAGCTACCCGGGCCCTGAGGCAGTAAAGCAACCGAAAAAAAAAAAAGAACATTTCCAACATCATCCTTCCAAGCTGGTATGAGGTTCTTCTGCTGAAATGTTATCAAACATGTCTGCTGTCACTGTGACCAAAGAACTCTGTCTTTGACTTATTTGCTCCAGAAGGCCTGGTCTTTGCCTAGATGTGCGATGGCAAACTATTGTCTTGCTCTAATGTTCTTTTTGACAACAAAGGCTACTTCCTGGTACACCTCCCACACAGGTCCCATTTGTGTAATCTCTTTCTGACTGTAGATGCACGCACTTTGACACCAACTTTTGCAAAAGTTATCTGCAGATCCCATAATCCCGTACTCTGTAGTTCTTAGAGACTTTTTTTTTTTTTTAGTATCATACTTTTAGGGCTGAGTTTTCTAGGCTGTCCAGTCCTGAACAAATCAGAAGTCATCTGAAATCTACGCAACTTGTACAGGGAGATTCACTCGAAAGAGGCCCTGAATATTCTGCAGTAACTCCCGTTATTATGGAGCAACCTGAACCAAAAAAAATACACTCTATACCTTGACGTATGTGTAATCGATTACATTACATGTGATGCTGGAAGTGGTTTCCGTTTTCTGCCAGACACATTTCGAAACGGCTCTCCATGTTCCTGAATGTATCTACAAGCGTCTCGTGATGGGGAAGAGCAGCAATTTCATGTTAGATGTTTTCCTTCAGATCTTCCACGGTTCGAGGCTTGATCCGATAGAATTCTCCTTTCAGCAGACCCCAAAGGAAGAAGTCTGGTGGTGTCAAATCCGGCGACCGTGGTGACCAAAGCCCCTTTGAAATGACCCTGTTGCCAAAGAAGGACTCAGTTTCTGCCGTACTCTTTGCCGACGTGAGACACGCTGCTCCATCTTGCTTGAAGTGACCTTCCGTTAAGTCGTGATCATCCAGTTGATTCTGACATCACTTAAACGAGGCTCGCACCATGAAGACATGCTGCTCAATACGGTACACCACCATCCTGATGAGAAGTTAAGTGACTGAATGAAAGGGGTATGGGCGGTATGTACCCAGAAGTTGCAGACGGAGGTTAAACATCACGACGGCTTTCCGGCGCCTACCTCATCGCTCTGACGCAGGGGCATCCCGGCTGGTTTGACGCTCCATATACTAAGGAGCACATTGCACGTTGTTTCCTTCAGATTGCTTCATCCTAGCGAGAGTTACTACAGAATATTCGGGGCCTCTTTCGAGTGAATCTTCATGTAGATTACCCTCCTTACAGAAGAATGATTGACTTCATATTACGTGGTGAGCTTTTTAAGTCCCTTGCCAAGTCTATTTTTTGCCTGTTCAGATAATACTGAAAAAGTCGCTACTTTCCATGGGGTGTACGTACCTTTTCACGTGACCGTATGTAGACAATATTTAGACCATATCATGCTATTGACACAGTGTGACCCTAATCCTCTTAGATCTGGGAGCTGCATTTGATACCATTGATCACGATACTCTTAGAAATCGCCTTAGTCAATGGGTGGGCCTCTCTGGCAGTGCCTTAAATTGGTTTGAATCCTACCTGGCAGGTAGAAAATTCTTTGTTAGTTGTGGTAATTATACTTCAAAGACACCCGATATTCTATATGGTGTTCCACAAGGCTCTATCCTGGGTCGCTGCTCTTTTCGATTTACATGCTTCCGTTAGGTCAGATTATCTCGGGGCATAACATGAGCTACCACAGCTATGCTGATGACAGACAGCTGTATTTATCAACGGCACCCGATGACCCCGACACTCTTGATTCACTGACCCACCAATGTATTACTTGTGTTTCTGAATGGATGAGTAGTAATTTTCTCAAACTTAATAAGCAGAAAACAGAAATTTTAGTGATTGGCAAAAATGGATATAATGAGGTTATTAGAAATAAACTTGTTGCATTAGGATTAAAAGTCAAGATGGAGGTAAAGAATTTAGGGGTAACTATTGACTCGAACCTGAATTTTAAAATCACATATTAATCAGATTACTAGGACAGCATTTTTTCACTTAAGAAATATAGCAAAAGTTACACCTCTTATAACACTGCAAGATGCTGAGAAATTAGTTCACGCTTTTGTTTTCAGTCGGCTAGATTACTGTAATGCTCTTCTCTCAGTACCACCCAAAAAAAGACATACAGTAAATGGACAGCAACAAGTGCAGAATGGAGCTTCTAGAATCTTAACTAGGAAAAGAAAATCAGAGCACATTTCTCCAGTTCTGATGTCACTACACTGGTTACCGGTGTCATTTAGAATTGACTTTAAAATACTGCTTATGGTTTACAAAGCCTCCAATCATCTCACTCCACCTTATATTTCAGAATGCCTGTCACCTTACAATCCAAATCGTAAACTTTGATCTTCAAATGAGGGTCTGCTTATTATTCCAAGAGCTAAACGTAAAAGAAGTGGTGAGGCGGGCGGCCTTCTGCTGTTATGCACCTAAAATCTGGAATAGTTGACTGATAGAAATTCGCCAGGCTAATAAGGTGGAGCACTTTAAAAAACACATTATTTTAACATGGCTTTCTCAAAGCTTCATTTTAGCTTAATCCTGATATTCTGTATATGCATTTAATTATCAATATCATTCATGGTGGCTCCGAAATCCGTACTAACCCCTACTTTCTCTGCTGTTCTTTTTCCGGTTTTACTGTGATGTCCCTACATTGCTGGATTAAAGGCCAGAAGTCCACATGACCGTCATCATCAAGTTCTTCCATGTGAACCCTGAATACCATGAGGACTGACTGAGGTCATTGATGTTAGATAGAATGTCTAGAGGGGGCTGGGTGGTCTCGTGACCTCTGGACCCCTGCAGATTTTTTTTTTTTTTCTCCAGCCATCTGGAGTTGTTTTTTTTTTTTGTTTTTTTCTGTCCTTACTTTTGTTCTATGTTAAGTGTTTCCTAATTCTACTTTCTTATTTATTTTGTCTTTTTTCTTTCTTTCTTCATCCTGTAAAGCACTTTGAGCTCCATCATCTGTATGAAAATCTACTCTAGAAATAAATGTTGTTGTTGTAATCAAGTGACTTCACCTGCCTATGCTGCAACTGAAAAAAAACAAAGGAAATAAACCAATTAGAGAGTCTTTATTTGCCGAGCAGCACCAAAAAGGCCAAATTCAATCCTCCTTGTATAACAATAATTGAACCTTCCCATGTGAATACTTTTTATAGGCACTGTAGCCAGTTCTCCTGCACCTACTGGCAAACCATCTCTTTAGATAAAAAAGAAAACGGTTAATTTTGAAGGAAAAAAAAAAAAAAAAGACGTATAATCCCATGCATGACTTCACATAAATGTACACACGCATCCCCCCTCTTTATCGCACTGCAGTATATGTTTTAAAAGCACATGTGGCTGAATTTTATTTTATTTATTTATTATTATTATTATTTTTTTTTTTAATTTCAACACTGTAGGTTTTTTTTCAGTCTTCTGTTGTGTTTACCAATGTGACCCCCAGCGGAAAATTCATTTAGGAGGGCATGAAATAAGAAATTTTATCGGTTGACTTGCTGCAGGCAGAAATCCAATCATTCACGTATTAGACAGTTAATATGAAATTATGTAGATAAAGTGACCTTTGAAGAGCCCCCGCTAGTGAATGCTGCACGGCTTTTTTTTTTTTTTTTTTTTAAAAAGCCACCGATCCTGCACTCCCCACCCCCCAGAGGTTGGGAATCATCAGGTTCTTTACTTTAAGGCATCAGCCTATCGCCAAGTCAGGGTCTGAATGAGAAGGCGAAGGCTTTGTTCAGCTCACTGGAGTGGAACCTCTCGCCCAGGAGCTGAAATGAGGAATTTCATATGTTCGAACTCTCAATCCTGTTCACAGAAACCATTTACAGTAAGATGCCTTACCACTTAAGCGGCTTTACCTGGTCCTAGATCTAGCATGAAGTGGAATTAAACACCCCGAAGTGAACAACAAAGGTGCTATAAAGGCTCGAAATAAAGGGGAGCAAATACTTCACCTTTCGGCCAGTCACTGCCTTAAGTATGCGGCGGACACCGATACCCAATAGGAAAGTTCATGAAATGACAAGCGTCTTATAAAATAAACATGCTGAAATAAAATGAGCTTCCCAAGTTCCATGTTTTTAGCCCCGGAGACGAAAGACTCACCTTCTCCATGGGCAGCTGGACAGACGCCTTGCAGTCAGAGAATTCAATGGTAGTGCTGGGGCCTTGCACCTCAGTCATCACATACTGGAGTTTCTGCGATTCCTTCAGCATCTTGCGATTGCTGCCACCAAACTTGCCCAGCACACGGTATGCCACGTGAGAGATGGTGTCTGCTGGGTTCCTTAGTGTGCGCCACAGAGCCTGAGAAGAAACAAATCACCCACGTTAGGATAATGGAGTGCAGCTCACATCTGCAGAAGCAGTGACAATCACGGGCATAACTTCACAACTTAAAAGTGAGATAATTCAGCTTCAGAAAACTGACCACATGCTTCCAGTAGACACTGGCACTGTAAACATAACAAAAAACATCACACATAATGTACACACCCACACGCGCCCAACACCAACTTCAGATAAACAGGAAGGGCTTATTCCCATAATATTGTGCATCAGAATTGAAGATCTGCCTCTACCCCTCATTCATTGGTCAAGAGTCCCGTATTCAGTTCAAAAGTGCAGTATTACGGGAATGAGCCTTTTTCTATTTATCTTGTATGCAGAATTTTCCAGAAGCAAGTATCGTTAATATTTTAGCAAAAAGTAAAAGTGATTTGCCGGTTTTTAAACACACAAAAGGATAACAGACATGTGGATTATGAGACACCAGTTGCGTGACATTTTTTTTTTTCTTTTCCAGAGACATTTTTTCCCACTGGACAGAACAGGTCACCATTACATTACACTATTTTCTATCATTCTGCACAAAACCATGAGATTAATTTTTTTTTTCTTACCCACCAGTACAAACTACATAGGGTAAGTTCCATATAAAAAATACATATTTTTTGGGTGGAGTATTCCTTTCATCACATGTTTTGATAAAAAAACAAAGAGAGAGCAGGCTTCAACAAGGGCCAGCTGAGACCAACACTGAACACTAGCAAACAGTTTTAAAAAGAAGAAAAATCTCGTGTCACATAACCCACGAGTGCTCACAACGTCTAAAACCACACCTGAAAAATCAGTGCAATGCACAAACGTGAAGAACGTCCAAATGGGACCAAGCTTGTGAAATGAAGATGCAACCCCATCATTCACTAGTCAAGAGTCAGAGCTTCATGGCCACCACCTCAAGACATGGGGTAAATAACAGATTAAAATAATTAAACACATTTCTGTGTGTGGATTTGTATTAGGTTATTGCCTGGAAGGATAAAAGATTTCTGGTTTCCTTTCAACTTTCTGATGCCCACTTCTGTACATTGTAATTTAAATGGATTACATCACCAATGCCTGTTAAGAAATCAGAACTGTCGCCATCTCTGCCACCTTCTATTTGTTCAAATTTCTGACACGCTCCTGCACAGTTGTTCAGCTAGGAGTTTCACATTATCACTGCGGTTCATAATAATGTCATTAGTATTCTAGACGTTGCTTTGTTCCCTGATGTACTGTTATGATAGCTGTGCTATTCCTGCCACAAGAAAATCAAAATGACATAATACCGCACATATATACATACTTCCAATACGACTTGGAGTCCTGCCACGTGCAAAAGTTCACTGACGACACTGCTATTGTGGGCTGCATCAGAAATGGGCAGGAGGAGGAGTACAGGAAGCTAATCAAAGACTTTGTTAAATGGTGCGACTCAAACCACTTACACCTGAACTCCAGCAAGACCAAGGAACTGGTGGTGGATTTTAGGAGGCCCAGGCCCCTCATGGACCCCGTGATCTTTAGAGGTGACTGTGCAGAGGGTGCAGACCTATAAATACCTGGGAGTGCAGCTGGATGATAAACTGGACTGGACTGCCAATACTGATGCTCTGTGTAACAAAGGTCAGAGCCGACTATACTTTCTTAGAAGGTTGGCATCCTTCAACATCTGCAATAAGATGCTGCAGATGTTCTACCAGACGGTTGCGGCGAGTGCCCTCTTCTACGCAGTGGTGTGCTGGGGAGGCAGCATAAAGATGAAAGACGCCTCACGCCTGGAGAAACTTGTTAAGAAGGCAGGCTCTATTGTAGGAGTAAAGCTGGACAGTTTAACATCTGTAGCAGAGCAATGGGCGCTGAGCAGACTCCTGTCAATCATGAAGAATCCACTGCATCCACTGAACAGGATCATCTCCAGACAGAGGAGTAGCTTCAGTGACAGACTGAGGAGATCGTTCCTCCCCCACACTATGCGACTCTTCAATTCCACCCGGGGGAGTAAACGCTAACATTACTCAAAGTTATTGTCTGCTTTTATATGCATTTTTATTACTCTTTAATTTTTTTTTTTTTTTATCAGTATGTTGCTGCTGGATTATGTGAATTTCCCCTTGGGATTAATAAAGTATCTATCTATCTATCTACTTATACACACACAAACACTATATTATTCTCACACACACGTCTGAGGATCACCTTCCGGGTTTATCTAATGAAGGCAACACCCCACCAGAACAAGTGAGGGCACTGTTGCTAGCAGTAACACCTCTTTTTTTTTTTTTTTTGCCCCCCTAACAGTGAGGGCAATTGATTCTGCCACTTCCAGTCAGAGACCGATAAGAACCAGAAGTTCCAAGATGGATGTGTCTCAGTTGGACCCCAGATAACTAAAGAACGGAGCTCCATATACTAGACCTGCTTTTTCGAGCAACTTATAATATAACGCTTTTTGTGTTCTCTAGTATCTATGGTTTTGTTTTTGCGCCCTTGTATGACGATTTTGTTCGATCCGATAGAACGGGTTTAAAAGGGGTCACCTGGTTGGTACCTCAACATTTCTTTGGACTCACTCTGCTATCATTTGCTCAACATAACATACAACAGCATCTGGTAATGCCAGCTCTGCATGATAGCAAATCTCAATCCCGACTCTTCATTTGTGGCTTCTAGCTGGTGGAATAAGCAGCCCACCTCCACCTGAACTGGTGACTCCCTCACTGCCCAACAAGGCACTCTTATTCTGTTCTCTTCAATTGGAATTTCGTACCCTTGCTTTGTAACACTCATTCCCTAACAGTCTCCCAGACAAATATTAAGTTGGCATCTTTTGTAAGTTGCTTTGGACAATGAATTCTTCATCAGATGTGTGTCAAGAAATGCTAGCACGGCTCATTAATACGTACAGTAATATACAATTTATTTTTGTGTACCCCAAAATCACACAAGAAGTGCTGCAATGGGCTTGAACAGGCCCTGCCTCTTGACGACGAGCCTTGACTTTCTAAGAAGACAAGGAAAAATTTCCAAAAAAAACCCTAGTAGGGAAAAAATGGAAGAAACCTTGGGAAAGGCTATTCAAAGAGAGACCCCTTTCCAGGTAGGTTAGTCGTGCAATGGGTGTCAAAAAAGAAGGGGGTAAATACAACACAATACAATACAATACAATACACAGAACAGAACACAAGTAATCCTCAATACAGGATAAAAAATAAAAATATTACAAGTACAGAGCAGAATTTAACAGTAGATGATATCACATAATAGGATTTGGATTTGTTTAGAGGCCTGGAGACTTCAGCCATATGTCTTTATACTTCCTCACGGGGACTGTGGCTGCCCTTTCTATCTTATGTGAAGAGTTTTTCCTTTTTTTATAGTAATTCTGCTGTGTATTTAAGGAGGGCTGCTGACGGTTAGTTATATTTATTGATTGATTGATTGAGCTTCTACAAAATGCTAAATTTCCCCCTGGGGCAAATACAATTGCTATGTTGATTCTGTAGTTATGTATGTTTATTGTTTTACTGTCATTATCCTTCCTACTTTATGCATTTCCATTATTTCCTCTCCCTTTAAATGTTCTGATGCCCTGTGTGCAATGTGGGAGGAGCTCCAGGAGGCGGGGCCACTCGGACATCACTGCTACTGTCCCAACCCTCTCAGTATAAAGAGCTGAGGGCAGCAGATTATCGAGTTGTATTTGCAATTTTGTAACGGTCGTTTTTTCTTGTGGGTTTGCCTTTTTTTTTTTTTTTTTTTTTAAATGACTTTCTACCCTTGTTCTTGGATGATGTTGCTTTTAAATTGTGTTTTTCTGGAACGTGTTCACTTAGGATTGCCTTTAAGGCAAATCATTTTTGCTCTACTTTTCTATTTTCTTAAATAAATCCTAATTTATATAGTTTTTTTGTTTGGCATTCTGTGCACAAGCTGGAGGTTTACGGTCATCCTCTTCCATGCAGGGTTTTTTTGCTTTATTTTTTTAGGACTTTCTAATTATTTTGTTCTCCTTGTTAGGACCGCTTGTAAAGGCTCTTCTGGGCTAATCAATGAAACTCCTCATCTGTCATGCAGTTGTATTTTGACAGCCTTATTTTTTGTTATGTACGAGACTCCACATTATAACAAAAGTACAACTAATTTCTAAAAGAGTCTGTAAAGCAAGTACAGGTCAGGTTGGGGGACATGCACTGGTACAGCACGTTGCCGCATGCACCACACGACGAGCTCAGGATCCTGGATGCCAAATCATCAATGGTAGACACAGGGTTCAGTCCTACCCTCCTGAAATGACCCTCTATCTGCCGTAGCCAGGTGTTACGTGGGTGTCCCCTTATCCTGTTCCAGCCACTCGGGTCCTCAACAATCAGGGTCCTGTGAGCCGGATCACGCACTGGGAATTGTGCCACATGGCCATAGTGCCGTAACTGACGCTCCCTCACAATGCAGGTCATGTGCCTCTTTTGGGACTAATTAAGCAACACAAAGTCAAACCAGCAGTATCACAAGGATTCTCTGAGGAGACACCGTAGCAAATAGTCCAGTCTTCGTCTCAGGTCACTGGATAGTGTCCATGTCTCGCTACCATATAACAAGACAGGAAGCCCCAGGACCCTAAAGACTTGGACCTTCGTCCTTTTGCATACAGCGCCACACACTCCTTTTCCAGTGACCTCATGACCGCCGCCCCCCCCCATGCTCTCCCAATCCGTCTATTGACTTCAGAGGAAGAGTCACCAGAGACATGAATGTCACTGCCAAGGTAAGTAAACCCCTCAACAAGGTTAAGCAAGTCCATGTGAATGTAATATACGCTTTGTTCATTTTGCATTGTCATTTATAGTCTCCTTTACTAATGTACTGATATACAGTAGAATAGTAACAGTAATAGTAATGTGCAGTATGGCTCCAACAGGGCCCCTAATCTCCTCGAGCAGGTCGGGCAATAAAATATTTATGGAAATACAAGCAGGGAAACATTGCAGAAAAAAAAATAGATTAAAAAAAATGAGCCTACACATTGCATCAAACTAGCAAGTCAGGTTGTGCGTGCGTCGCCATGCAGGATTTATTTATGTGCATTTTTAATAGAAGAGGCGGGATGTTATTTACTTCCACTGAAGCAACAACCAAAACCAATGAGGTTAATTGATGCCATTCTTCACTAGCTCTGGTACAGAATCTGAATTAAAGCCCCCCTAATCCAGCTGGGCCTTTGAAATGAAATTACGGTACATCACGACAATGGTGGTATGCTGATGGGGCTGAAAAGATAAGATGCTAACATGAAAACTTGCAGGTTTCTTTTTTTACTTTTTTTTTTTTTTTTTAAACTATAAAATTGAGCAAACTCAGGCGGTATGTAATGCAGCACATTACCGGGAATATTTCTGGTGAGGCAGCTACCCACAACAGAACGCAGAGTAAATCAAATAAAATGCAGCAATTAAAGTGCAATTTAGAGAAAAAAAAATGAAATTATGCCCACAATCATTTTTTTCTGGCAGCGTCACGGAAAGACCTGCAGTTCATTCTAAAAGAAACAGTGCCCTCCAGTGGCAGACAATGAAAAATCAAATTACAAAGAAGAAGAAGGAAAAAAAAAAAAAGAGAATACAGAACAATGGAAATGGAGTCTTGCTGAAAACTGAATGTGTTAAAAAAATAAAACCTAAGATTGATCTTTTAAGATGAGGGTGTAGGCCTCAGGTTAGGTGACCAAAGGCATAACAGAAGCCGACATTTAAATACCTGCATGAGTTCGGCACGGACAGGCTGGATGTGGTCGTAGAGAAAGTCAGGCTGCAGGTTGTCCACGCACAGCTCGAGGGTGCGCAGACCCTGGCTGACTAACGTCTGGGAGCCATTGAGAGCCGACACAAGAGGATCCATGAGCATAGGCAGGTAGGGCAGCAGCGAGCTGAGACGCACGGGAACGGTCAAGCAGAGCTCCACAAAGAGGTCCTTCATGTGTTGCTTGTGCAGTCCACTCTGAAGCATGTTGAGCCCTGCAGGGAGACAGTTTGAGGGGTGATGCATGTCAAGACTGCCAAGTCAATCATTCCCTCCTCGCTCAAGACATGCACATGTACACGTGGAAAGCTCACCTTGCAGTAAGTTGGGAAGAAGTGGAAGGAACTCCTGATACAACAGGTCATGGCTGCCCCCTCCGATGGACCTGAACAAGGCCCGCAACAGCAAAAAGTAGTTGTAGGGCTCCTTAGCAGACTGGGCCAGCTCCATAGAGCTGTTCACAATTTTGTGCAGATGAGGCTGTGAGAGGAAAAAGAAAGAAACAAACAAACAAACAAGTCATTGATTTATGAGGCAACAAAAAAGGTCAGTTAGGCCTTTAAGCCACGTGGGACTTGGTAACAGAATGAAAACTCTTGCTGCTTTTCCAATTATGTGGCTGAGGCTGGTGCTGCGGAGATAACAATATTGTGAGACCTACCACAGGGATGGAGAAAACCAAAGAATAGTTCAGTTAATTGGACCAGTTTCAGAACTCCACGATTATAAAAAGGCTACAGAAACCCTACGGCCCCAGAATCACCTAAGTCGTAGGGGCAAGCGTGCGAGTGTGTGTGAGAGCCGACAACCACTGAGTGCAACACATACAACGTGACCGCAATGAAGGAGGAAAACAAAAGAGAGACTTGCATATATTTATCGTAACGTGATGTCAGAGAGGCGAGATTGCGTTGGTTTGGACATATGCAGAGGAGAGACGCCGAGTATATTGGGAGAAGGGCGCTAAGGATAGAGCTGACAGGCAAGAGGAGAAGAGGAAGGCCTAAGAGAAGGTTTATGGATGTGGTGAGAGAGGACATGATGGTGGTGGGTGCGACAGAACAAGATGTAGAGGACAGAAAGATATGGAAAAAGATGATCCGCTGTGGCGACCCCTAACAGGAGCAGCCGAAAGAAGAAGAAGAAAATGACGAAGAAGACAAAGAGATGAATTTAAGACTACAGGTGAACTCCTGGAACATTCATACAGTCATGGGTGCCGCCACCCTGCATGTTAGCTGGCTGTCAGAATACAGTGAGCTCACAATACTTTGGAAATTTGAAATAGTGCTAAAAAGCCCTGAGATAGCCGTGTATCAAACTTCTAAACGAACTCTCAAATCTGCCATGTCACATGATCCACATGTCTGGTACCAGGCTGTAGGCTCAAAACGCTCTTAACACACACACATTTCAGCTACAAAAACCAACTCCTGAACAAAAGACGACAGCGCTGAAATAAGAATGAGTTTTGAACTGAAGACCCACCTGCTCCTTTCATTCATTGGTCAGGAGTCCTACCCTGTAACAGCTCGATCATTGACCACCATGCACCTTCACGCGATATCAACATTGCAGAGCAAGGTCTGAGAGTACGAGAGATTAAAAAGGTAAAGAAAACCGCGTATTTGTGCATATTTGAGATACTTCAAACAGCCAGCGGGCCCATTCACCACTGTGATTCGTCACGGCCGTGACACGCTCAGATTCTCACTGTCCTAAAACACTGATCTGTCTCTTGGAATTCAGGGACGCACACACTCACAAAGAGAAACACAATACAATAGTTCAGTAAGCCAGTGATAAACAACGTATGTGCTGTTGTTTTTTGCATTTTACTCTGGGGTGGCGTTCTGTGCCCCCACCGCCTCATCAGAGTACCATGCAGTCCTTATATTGATGGATTGAAGGCCAGATGTCCACATGACCATCATCATTAAGTTCTTTCACATGAAGCCTGAAAACCATGAGGACTGATTGAGATCATTTATGTTAGGTAGAATGTCCAGTGGAGGCTGGCCGGGTGGTCTCTTGGCCTTGGAACCCCTGCAGATTTTGTTTTTTCTTCTCCGGCCCATTTGGGTTTTTTTGACCTCACTTTATTCTTTGCTATTTAGTATCGCCTAACCTTATTTTTGTTTCATATAAACTTTTCTTTCCTCACCTTGTAAGGCACTTTGAGCTACACCATTTGTATGGAAATGTGATATACAAATAAAGGTTGTTGGATTAAATAAATAATAAATGCAGAAATAAACAAATGCGGCACACCTAAAATTAACAAAGATGGCAATAATTAACTAAGCACAGATATAAAAAGAAAAATGATGAAACACCAAGCGTCAAAGGATCAATGATAAACATTCACAGAACAGTCTTAAAGCAGTCGGGAACAACAGACGCAAATGATGGCGAGAGCCGAAATGAGACCCACAAGTGAACAGCCTCCAGTTATGAAATATTTTGTCCTGCCGTGATCCATTAGTTACGTGAAGATGTATACAAGTTGAATGATGAAGATGGTACCCACCTCAGACAAAACCGTACAAACAATCAGGCAAAGGACAAGAGTATAAATGCAGAGAAAACTGTAATATAATGGAGGGGGGGCGACAGTATCTGTGATCCAGTTGTGGGGTGATGACATCAGACAGACTGCGATCTTGCGGTCTTCTAATGGAGAGGAGGGAGAGGTTAGGAGTAGGAGCTGATACAGCGCATTGCCGTACCCACCACATGACAAACCAACTCAGGATCCCAGATTAGGACCCGAATGCCAGCCAAGCGACGGGTTACACACTAGTTCAGATGGAATGGAACAGTGTGAGGTTTTTTTTTTTTTTTTTTTATGGTGGCTGGAGTGCCACTTCTGCCACCAACCCCCAGATTTTTCCCTGCAGGTTGGAGGGCCTACATGCAGGGCTGGATGCGGATTAACATCATACCCAGGACGGAGCAATTGCAGGTTAAGGGCCCAATGAAGTAGAGTCACTTTTAGCATTTACAGGATTCGAACCGGCAACCTTCCGATTTTTGACAGAGCAAATCCCTAGCTTCGAATGGATCCCTTTTAAATTCTGCGTCACAACTTGTTTCTTCCCTGCGACCCCCATGAAAATAACCAAAGCTGCCCAATGGCGCGCACACATACACACACAACACAGTACTTAAGGGGCTGCTGGGATGTGCAGTCCACTTGAGTAGCGCTGCCACAAGTTTCGCAAAGAGCCGGTGAACAAACAAGGACTACTGAATTAGTGGTTTGTTGACCAGAGAATTTCAAAAGTTGATTCCGTTATAATGCACTGCCATTGTGTACAAGTGCATTTTCCGGAAACTGTGTACTTAATATTTTAGCCTGGGCCGTTGTACACCACAGGATACCTGACAGGTGGATAATGCAACACAAGTAATTAGACATTAATGGACATTTTTGATATCATTTGTTACCGACACCCACTATATCAGGAATGTTCTTGTCTCTGTTCTCCATAAAACATTGGACTAACAAAACACCCCCAGGGCAAGTAACCAATAAAACAATTACCCTCTTCAGTTGGGGTATTCTTTAAGACTGACATGCTCTGACAGCTCTTTGGTGTTGCCCATGGTGGTGGAGAGGCTGGAAAGGAAGAAATTGATTCTGTGGACAGGTGGGCTTTATATACATCACGAGTGGGCAGAGTGGTGGCTCGGAGGCTAAGGATCTGCGCTGGTACCCCGTAGGTTGCCGGTTTGAATCCCCGTCACCGCCAAAAGAGATCCCACTCTGCTGGGCCCTTGAGCAAGACCCGTAACCTGTAATTGCTCCAGGGGCGCAGTACAATGGCTGACCCTGCGCTCAGACCCCAAGGGGTGTGCGAAAACTAACTAATTTCTAATACAAGAAACTGTATAAGGCAAAATAAAGAACCAAAAAAAAAAAAAAAAGTTGAGATCAGGAGTATCTGTGATTGATTGATTGATTGATTGATTGTGGGAGTCAGAATTCTGGCTGGGCTGTAGGGGTTCAAATCCTTATTTCTCTCAATGACATGCAAATCAATTTATAATTTTGATATAATGTGTTTTTTTTTCTGGATTTGTGGTTGATATTCTCTCTATCTCCATTAAAATGAAACTACTATAAAAGGTAGAGACTGTTCATTTCTTTGTAAATGAGCAAACTTACAAATTCAGCAGGGGATCAAATACTTCTTTCCCCCACTTTAGGTGGTGCAGCTGGGCCCATTATTCGCTCCAGGGACCATCACTGTGCCAGTCATTCCAGCAACACATACTTTACCTGGCACTCTTTATTGGCATAATCTTAGCAAGTTGGGGGCAATGACAGTGTGCTCTCGTGACTGCCAGTTCTGTCTGTGACCCTCTACTTTCTCTCAAGTCACAGGGGGACAAGTTTTGTGTTTGTATGAGAGCTGACAACCAATCAACGCATACCCGGAAGTGTAAGGCATATAACAAAGTCGCTAAAAAACAAGGAATGTGGGTGTTGTGGACTGCGTTAAATAAGGAGAGGGTCGTGTCGTGTTTGTCGTAGCAGAACAAAACTGAAAACAGAAAATAAAAAAAGAGCTGAGAAATGTGCTGAACTCGCTCCCTACCTGGAGGTGTGATATGCCACGGGGACGTACAGCTCCCCAAACCTGAACACAGACAGGCACAGAGACAAATGAGTGCAAAACACTACACACTTTATCTTTCTTCTCGTGGGAAACGCCTTCCCCAGTTTCCCACATATACAATACTGTCCAAGCACAACAGCACCCAAATCTTTTTCTTCTTCTTCTCTCTCTCTCTTTCTCTTTTCTGCTGCCTCCACTCCTCTCCCAGCAAGCTTTGTCCTCCACCTCCCGACTCTGTCTCCTTGAACGGAGTGAGGCGGCCTCCTCTATAGGTGCACTCTGATCCTCTTCCGGCAGCACTCCCAAGTGTGGCAGAAGTGCTGCATAGGCACCCGGAAGTGCTGCATAGGCACCCGGAAGTGCTTCAGGCGCACCCCAATCCTCTTTTGGCAGCACTTCCGGTTGTGCTGCAGTTCAGGCGCCCCCTGGCGGTGGCCACGAGCCCCAGCAGGGTTGAGCTTCCAAGCTCCAAGCCTGTGGCCCCGATGCAATCCAGGGGTGTTGCCCTCTTGTGTTCTGGGGGAGTTATTGTCCTCTCCCCCCGGTCCTTCCATCTGATGGGTGTCCCAGCTGTCTGCCACACAGGCAATGCGTTAATTGGCTGTCAGCCTACAGCAAGCTCAAGTTACTTTGGAGATGACAAAGCTGGGCTGGGAAGACATCATAAAGTCACAACATTTGTCGCCCTGTGCAATTCCTAGTTGTGTAATCTGGCCTCCTCAAGGTGAAAAGAGATCCAGCAACTGCAGTCATCAAGTCTGAGATCCCTTCCGAGAAGAACCCGTGTGATACGCCACCAGTTTTAAGGGCAAAAAAATTTCAAAATTAGCCCTCCCGACCACGCACCAAGGACGCCGTGCGCCACTGATCACTCAGGACTGACTGCTTCCATTTCAGATATGAAACATTTTTGGCAGAAGCACACATTTCATTCAGTGGGATGCGCAGCCCATCAGACGGCCACCGAGCTGGAGCATTAGCTAATATCACAACATTTCGGTAGATAATGAAAAGTGCCGGGCAAACCCAAGGCCGGTGCGTAAGTGCGGCGTGAACACGGTAAAATACTAGGTGACGAGCGCACTAAATCAACACATTCAAATTGGAGTTACAGCTCATTAAATACATGCAGCCTTGAAACGAGACTCAAGCTGCGAAGGAAAAAAATGGAAACACTTTATATAAAAAAAAAAAGAAAAAAAATATATATACTCCATAAAGTGACCTTCACTTAATCAATCTGGAGCCGGACTATCAATCTAAAGGACAGCGCAGCTTCTCCAGCTCTTGACAGAATTCATTAAAATTTTTGCAGGTTAACTGATGGGATTCAAACTTTTCTGCTGTGTGAGCCAAAGTATAAGACAATCCAGGACTATTAAAATAGCTGAGGGATGAAAAATTATATATAGAGCACCTTTCACCCCGGCAACAAGACCTGGCTCTTTTTTTAAACACTCTTTTGGAGCACAAAATGAGAATGAAGAGATTTAGCTCAGGGGCACCCAAGGCAACCATTTCATTACTGGAACTCCGTCTGGTTTCAAAAAGGACGTCAATGTTTCAAAATGAAGGCTTGATAAGGAGAGTGGAAAATGGTCTCCGCAAAAAAAAACACAGTCAGTCAAGTCAGTGGGGTTGGGATTTAAAACGGGGGTTTTTACAGACAGCCACAGGACCCTTCGGGTGAAGGTCAGCTTGGGAAGGAGAATTTGGCAAAGTGCACCTTGGGAAAGTAAGACGAGTACAGAAGGGAAGTGGGAGCCTTCGGGGTTTTTCAGAGAGCTATGTGACCTCCAGTGAAGGACAATACGGGGACGGGGGGGGGGGGGGGGGGGATGGGAGAACTTGGCGTAAAACACAGTGAATGAGTACGAGCAGGAACTGGTATCCAGAATGGCACGGGACCACCACTGAAGAAGGGCTTGGATAACAATCAGGAGGAGGTGGTAGACATGGTGCCGATAAAAGGTATTCACATTTTGTTGTTATGTGAGTGGATGAAAAATACTTGGCCGTAAAACCTGGAAAATGGCTGTTAGACTAGAAATGGTGGCGGCGGTGGGATTGTGCCGTATACCAGTACTGGGAAAAGGGCCAAAAAATATTTTTAAATGGCACAGTACCTGCATTTCTGAAGCTTCTGGAAGCTACAATGTTGTTTTAGCATGCTTTATTTTAATTTCATATTACTGTTGTTTTTATAATTTGTAAGGTGACCTTGAGTGCCAAGAAAGGTGCCATCAAGTAAAATGTATTTTTTGTGCCCCTAAGAATTACTTTTACTTTAATTTTATTTTTTGGTCAGGCACCTCCAGTCAGAGATGTGGCTCTTAGGCTAGGGATCTACACTAGCAATCGGAAGGTTGCCGGTTCGAATCCCGTAAATGCCAAAAGGGACTTGAGCAAGGCCCTTAACCTGCAATTGCTGAGCACTCTGAGTAGTGAGAAAAGCGCTATATAAATGCAAAGTATTATTATTAGAATTACCATTATGCGAAAACCCCCACCTATGATCCACCATTTAACTTGACTTATTGTCTAGTTGTGCAAGACATCAAGCTTTTTGGGGTCACTCTCTCCCCCATCCAATGTTTGACCCTCTTGACCTGAAAAACTCTCTTTTTGAGGTCATTTTTAATACCATTTTTCTGCAGAGAGTAAAGAATTAACCCTTCAAGAAGTTGTGTGTGCCACATCAACAGATCCCAGATGTCTGCACCCTAATAGTATACGAGAGATCAAACCTGAAGAAATCAAAAAATGGGGACTGGTAATACGGGCATGAGGAGTGTCATTTTATGTTATGTCAAGGTTTGCTGATCACAAATATGATCACACATGATAGGCCCCTCCTGGACCCCGTGATCATCAGAGGTGACTGTGTGCAGAGGGTGCAGACTTATAAATACCTGGGAGTGCAGCTGGATGATAAACTGGACTGGACTGCCAATACTGATGCTCTGTGTAAGAGAGGACAGAGCCGACTATACTTCCTTAGAAGGCTGCCGTCCCTCAACATCCGCAATAAGATGCTGCAGATGTTCTATCAGACAGTTGTGGCGAGCGCCCTCTTCTACGCGGTGGTGTGCTGGGGAGGCAGCATAAAGAAGAGGGATACCGCACACCTTGACAAACTTGCGAGGAAGGCAGGCTCTATTGCAGGCACGGAGCTGGACAGTTTGATATCCGTGGCAGAGCGACGGGCGCTGAGCAGACTCCTGTCAATCATGGAGAATCCACTGCATCCACTGAACAGGATCATCTGCAGACAGAGGAGCAGCTTCAGCGACAGACTGCTGTCACCATCCTGCTCCACTGACAGACTGAGGAGACCCCACACTATGTGACTCTTCAATTCCAACCGGAGGGGTAAACGTTAACATTATACAAAGTTATTGTCTGTTATACCTTCATTGTTATCACTCTTTAATTTAATATTGTTCTTTATCAGTATGCTGCTGCTGGAGTATGTGAATTTCCCCTTGGGATTAATAAAGTATCTATCTATCTTTAACCATTTGATTCTTTACCGGTGGTCCTAGCCCTCTAAGAGTCACTCCCAGAAGGTTAAAAATGACAAATTTCAAACCTTAGCATGTGGGGTATTTTTCTAGACTATTTCAAGGCCAGTGATCACACATAAGATGTTATTTTTGATCCTTTACTAGGGGGACCTCCATGGACCTATCACAATTTGAAAAATGGCAGATTTCTATTACAATCGAGAATATTTAGACTTTAAAACAGTTGCACTGAAGCACATGTTATAATATCTGCTTATATAATACGCTACCGTGGCTGTCCGTTTGTCTGTCCAGGATTTTAAATCACCTGCAGCTCGCAAACAGTTTGATCTATTGACCTGAAATTTGGTACACATATACTACGTGACATCTACGGTCCGCTTTTGGGGTGATGATTGACCTCAAAGGTTATTACCTGTTATTTTTATTTTATTGTAGAATCAACTCTCGGCAGTGGCCAGCAGGGCAGGCGTGCAGCGCATGTGTACCGGCGCCATTCTCATTACCTACCACCTTCGCCATCACTTCCCCTACCTCCTCATATCTAAAATCATTCTTGAGGCAGATTGAAGACTTAAGTGCCAGCTTAAGTGAAAAATGAATGAAAACATACTAAGTAATTACAATACAAACACTGACTTAATCAGTTTTAACGCAAAAAGATGCCGACAGAAGAAGCGGGCCGCTAGGGTGGAGAGAAGAAGAGCCGCTCAGGAAAGCAGCAAGTGCATCAATCTCTGAGCAAACAAATGCTAAACGTACAGAGAAAGAGGATTAACACTAGGAATGCTCAAGTCAAGTGGATTCACTGCACGTTATCGTTATAGCAGTGCGCCGTTACTGGTATCAAATATTTTCTTGTTCCTTCTTACGGTTTACACCAATTCGGGCTTTTTCCCACTTGTAATTTCAATGTGACTCTGGACATGTGCTCTACCAGTAACAGATGCTGTCAATGGCAGTAATATTCATCTCTTATGCATTCTTTCTTTTTTTGTTTTTAGATTAAGACTTGGACACTGCGCTCTGTTGCAGATTTGCCTTCTCTCCAATTGCTACCCTACAAAAGTTAACCAAACTCCACCAATTCGTTAAAAGGAACTGGTTCAAGCCGCCTGTCAGATTACACCCAGAGTAGGAGGAGGACAGAACACGTGTTGTTTCACGCGGCCCCAAAGTCCCATAAACGTCTTGCTTACCTTTAGCATCTGCTCGTTCTCAGCAGCAAACAGGGAGACCGAGCCAAAAACAAGCTTGAAGAGCTTCAAGTAGAGATTGGACAGTTCAATATTGGAGCCCATCTCTGGCAATCTCTCCAGCAGATATTCCACCAAAATGGTGGCAAAAAGTGCAGAAGTGGATGGGTTGGCCAAGAACGAATTTGCAACAATCTGCCAAAAAACAAAAGGAGCAGCGAAAAAGGGAGTAAGAGCCATTGGACACCATAACAAATGTACCCTCCGATCATTTCAAGTATCAACACTGGAGACACCTCAAAGATAAGCGGCTCCGGTAAACATCTTTAAGATTTGGGCGTACACCGTTTTATCGCCCTTTACATCTCTACAGCTCACCTGCAGGGCATAGTTCTTGGAAATTCTCTCCACCATGTACGGAACTGTGGTCTGGAAAATCTCCTTGAAGGTCAGAGGATTCATCATCGTGAAAACACCTGCAAAGTGCTCGAGAACCTCCTTCTCCTCCTTCATTCGAACCGTTTGGCAGTTTGCCACCCGGATGTACGTCTGTCCATTGCCCGCGATCTGGACCTGTGAAGTCAAGATTGGTGTTGGACATAAGGGGTTATGGAGTGCATGCAATGCCACCCTGCCAGCTCCCCACCTTCAAGCCAAGTCTGAAGATGCTTTGCTGCAATGTCTCAAGTCTAAAGTAAGTAAGCGAGGCCTACCTGGTAAATATCCAAGGCCTGCATGGCATACTTGACAAGTTTGATGTAGATCTGGGTCTCCTTGGGTTGTAGCTGCTTATTGGGGATAAACTGTGCTTCTGGAAATAACAAAAACAGAAACTCATAAGGTCTGCCAGCTTGTCAGGCAAGTCTCACTGGTTTACTCTAACTAAACACACAAAAACAAAAAAGAAACATTAAATGAAATCGAACAGAGACCGCGAATTTGATTACAATCTCTGGATTCAACATGGTATCTGTCTCATGGGCCTCACATCCAAACACTTGCATTTCACCCAGTTAACATGAGGCCTCAACCTGCTGGGTTGAAAAATTCTTACCCCCAGGAGCCTTGCAGGACGTTATGCCCCATGTGATGGTCTTAACCCCGCACACCAGTGTTTTCACAAGGCTGCGACAGTCCGACACCTGGAATGTCTGCTTGTCTTCCTTTTCTTTATCCCCTGGCTTTTCAAAAGAGTTGGCTGCCGGTGAAGCCACAACTGCCGGTGCGGGAGTTGGCAGAGGAACTGGTGCTGTAGGGGTGGCTGGCACACCTGGCAGTGCCCCAGCATCTACAACCCCAAGCTCTGACTGAGGCTTACATTTCTTGAAGATGGTGACGAGCTGATAACGAGCTATGGTGTGGAATTTGAGCACAAAAACCTGAAACAACAGACAGGAAGGGAGCGAGTTAAGACAATTTAAGCAGCTGCCAGTAAACCCCCTCCAGCGCCAGGGAAAAGGTCCAGTTAAGGGCCTTTCAGGTCAGTTCCTACCTCCAGCATCCTCATCAGAACATCTCTCCCATTTCCATTCTCCTGCTCACTCTTAGAGCGAATGCAGTCCACTAGGTTGAGAAGCAGCTTGCATGACATGGTCTGGATGCTGCTAGGAAGAGACTCATCGTCGATGTTCTTGGCAAAAAGCTGCACTGCCAGGGAGAGGTCATTAAGGGGCAGATTCTGGCGGACATGGTGTACAAGGTCAGCCAAGGTGCTGTATGCCAGTGGTCTGCAAAGAGAAGGAGGGCAACAATCACTCTTTGAAGCATTAAAAATGCCTTTTTCATTTTTAAAATACAGTACAACACAACTTTGAGAAACAGAGGAGAGCTTTATCCAAGACTGTAAAGGTCGCACAGACCAAAAGGAAGACAACCTGGCAGATCAAAACGTTTTACTAATATTCCAATTCATCTTTAAATTTTTGATTCCAACCTTTAAGTTATTTACAAGTCTAAAACCACATAATTAATTGCTGCCCGCCTTTAGAAAGTGGTCAACACAAGACATTCAACTACAACGCCTATTGCATGGCAATTTGTAAGGGAACGAGAGAACCAACAAAGTTGCCCACATATTTAATCAGCAGTGGTGAGATGCCATTGCTAAAAATCTAAATATTGCCTACCATTCTTTCCTGTTATGCTAAGAGGTAAGACCCTTTTGCAAGTGAATTTACAGGAGGATCAGGATCCTTGGGTTTTTGTATTTGTATCCATACTTAAACACCCTTTAGATGCAAAGTGCAGATTGAGGGGGGTCGTTCAGAAAAACTGATCAACCATCTGCTAGAAACATTTTCAACTTAGAATAAAGCTGGTTTTAGCCAAGAACTGAAGTAACGGAAAGATTACAGTTAAAACATCGAAAAGGTAATAACCTCCCCGTGTAAGATATTATCAGGCACAAGGTGAAAGCAAGGAGGGCCGTCCTACCTTAAAGTCTCCCGGGCTGTGTACCCCTGGCCTATGAGAATGGACTCATCAAACAGCTTATCCATGCACGGAATAAATTCTGTAATAAAAATTACCAGTGTTACCAACACTTTAAATAAATGCATAGAAAACATCAAAATAACATTATTTACTCTCTACTCTGTTCAAAAGCAAAACACTTACAGGCCACATCCACCCTACCACATTCAGTGTCCGCTGTAGGCGTTCACCCACACATCCCCAGGCATTTTTAATTCCCCAAAAACCAGCTTGGACAAGTCTGCTCAGTGTGGCAGTGAGGACAGTTGAAAACGTCAAGGTGTGAAAAAGCAGGCTCTACTCGCTCTCCGATTGGCTTTTGCTGATTGCATAGGCCTTTCCCCGATTGGATTCTGCTCAGTACAACATCTCATTTCCTGAATGGCCGCCCTTCACAGGTGAAAACCACATTCCAATATAGGGGACACAGAGGAGTTGCTTTCCATGGCGCTTGTTGTGTTGTGTTTGTATCTTGTAAAGTCTGAATGCCGCATGCGTACATACTGTACATACAAACTGCGGCAGATGGCTGGGGTCCCTACCCAGTCGGGGCGGCTGGTCGGACCACGAGAGGGACAATACCTCCGCTGGACCATGAGAGGGCAGCCGCCCTAGTTTGTCTGGCACGGAAACAGAGCTGGGAAGCTCATCCCTGTTGGGGTCCGTGGCCACCGCCAGGGGGCACCCGGAAGATTAACAAGTCCTGGAATGCAGAGGTTCCGCCAAAACCGGGAGTGCTGCCGGAACTAAGTCCAGGAACACCCAGAATGCTTCCGGGTGCTCATACGGCACTTCCGCCACACCAGGAAGTGTCATCAGCAGACTATCAGGAAGCACCTGGAGCACATCCGGGGTGGTATAAAAGGGGCCGCCTCACTCCTGGGAGGAAGGAGACTGAGCTTATAAGGAGGAGAGTAGAGGCGAGAGAAAGAGAGAGAGAGACTTGGTGATTAAGGCCTTGTGGTGCTGTTGTTTATAATAAACGTGTGTGTTTTGGACATTCGCTGTGTGTGTCTGTCTGTGTCCGGGGGCTGTCCTTCCACAATACGTAAAAAGGTAAATAATTTACCGGTCATTACAATCTGGTGGTAAATCACATGGCTGACGGTGTAACAATCCTTTCAAGATTTTTTTTTTTCTGCTGATGTGAACTTGCACAGTGTAGTCGAAGGATTATGTCATAGCGTTTTTGGGTCAGTTAGCATAGACGGAGAAACTTAGTGGTGACTCTGAGGCGAAGGATCTGCGCTGGTATCCCAAAGGTTGCTGGTTCGAATCCCCGTCACTGCCAAAAACAAAGAGATCCTACTCTGCTGGGCCCTTGAGCAAGGCCCTTCACCTGTAATTGCTCTAGGCTGACCCTGCACTCTGACCCCGAGGGGCTTGCGAAAACTAACAAATTCCTAATACGAGAAATTGTATAAGGCGAAATAAAGAACAAAAAATGAATAAATGATGTGAAAATGATTGTGTGGACAAAGATCTTTTTATTTTTTTTAAAAAACATGATGTGTAACTGAAAACACAGTTGCGTGGACAGGTCTCAAGACGCATTTTGTTACAGTCTTGGTGTTGACATGCAAACATGGATAAAATGAAAGAAAAGAATTACTCAGCACTCTCACTGATTTGTCAGGCATAGAACTTCTGGTTATTTTGCACATAAAACTAAACTAACTGCCACTAATGATACCTTTATTAAAGATTTCAAAATGCACTTTCTCAAATTTGATAAAATTTCACATATAAATTAGCATCAATCATAGGTCCAATATTGGCAACACTAATATCACAGTACAGTAATCCCTCGCTATATCGCGCTTCGACTTTTGCGGCTTCACTCTATCGCGGATTTTATATGAAAGCATAACTAAATATATAACGCGGATTTTTCGCTGCTTCGCGGGTTCTGTGGACAATGTGTCTTTTTACTTCCTGTATATGCTTCCTCAGTTGGTTTGCCCAGTTGATTTCATACAAGGGACGCTATTGGCGGATGGCTGAGAAGCTAACCAATAAGAGCACGCAGTTGAGTTCCTGCGTGCTGAATGCAGTGTTAACCAGGAAGTCTCGTCTCGCTCATTCAGCATCAATGTGTTTCGCTGTGTAAAGAGTTGTGCTCTTTTGTGTTTATCTTTGTGCATAGTCAAGCACTTCATTATGGCTCCAAAACAATCTGCTACTGCTTCAGGGGCCGTGCCCAAGCGCAAGAAGAAGATGTTAACGATTGCCGAAAAGGTAAACGTTTTGGATTTGTTGAAGGCTACGATTCTTTTTATTTAAAAAGTAGGAAAGGAATATAAGATCTACGGCCGCAGTGTCCTTTTAACCAGGGTGCAAAACGAGTTGTAAGTGGATGTAATAAGGCAGTAGTCTGGATGGAATCTGCTTTAGGGATTTGGATTGAAGACTGCCAGAAGAAGAACAACGGCAGTGCTACACAATCGCCTGAAGTGGCTCCTTTACAAGGGCTGTAACGCTCTCCTTTGTTGTGCAGTAAAATTAAACTCATTGTTATCGGACAAGTCATCGTGTCATTGTTGGTGAGTAACCATAATTAATTTTCTTCTTACAGTGCTTAGTACATGTACGTACGTTTAGTGTCACTGTACACACATTTACTGTATACTATTTTTCTTGCATTGTACGTATTTATTGCTGGTGGCCTGTCTATCGTAATGGCTGTAACATATGTGATATCGGAGACACTCAATATCTTTAAAATAATATTTAGGTTTTACTGTATATAAACAGTGTGTTTATATACATAATTTCAATGAATCTTACCTAATATCTAAGAGAATACAAAGGGATTATGCTGTATAACTCTGCGGGGAATATTTATAAACAGTGCGGGAGAGTTTATAAGGGCTTAAAATATATAAAAATAACCATACAAACATATGGTTTCTACTTCGCGGATTTTCACCTATCGCGGGGGGGTCTGGAACGCAACCCCTGCAATCGAGGAGGGATTACTGTACACTGTAAAATCAGTCACATGACAGATTACATTTTATCAAAATACAGCCAAAAAAAACTGCCATCATTAATACACAAGGATTTCACTAATAAGTACCAACATCCCACTTTATATCATTTGTGTACAACTCTGAGTCCGTCCAGGGGACTTGATGAACAGGCAAACACACAAACCAGTTAAGTCGAGGCAGCTACCTCACTTATCAGGCAGCTTTTTTCTTTGCTGGGCACTTATTCATTTTATTTATTTATTTTTTTTAAATGTGGCACAGTCCAAAGACATGCAGGTTAGGTCCATTGGCCATCCTAAATTGTCCCTAGTGTGTGCTTGGTGGGTGGGATTGGCTCCAGCAGACCACCCCCCCAACCCCAATGATGGCACTGCTTAAGAAAGAGATAAAAACCCAAGTTTTCAGAAAACATACCACCACATGTATTGAGCATTCAGATGACAGCCACTTCTTTGGTGGTGAACTTTATATTCTGTAGTGCACTTAAAAACGTCCTATTATGGCAGATCTTCACAGTCCTGGACCATTTCGGTCTTAACCGTGTGACATTAATTTTAGAATATATTAGCACATGAAAGGATACTTAAGGGAAGTATGAAGGCTAACATAATATTTACTCATTGCAGAAGCCTTAAGTGGCACTTTCACAGAAATGGATGCAGGATAAATGTCTTAACAATGCTGTTGCAAAGCTCAAGTGTTATTTGACCACACGGCCCGCTCTCAAAAACATAAGGCGCAGAGCATACAGGCTGATTTTGTACTTCTGTGTCAGGCTGTGCCATAGCTATACGCTTAGCCTACACTGTCAAAAGCCGTTTGCACTTCTGTGTTGCGCCTCACAGCACCGCAGGCATGTGCCTGAACGCTAGTTGCCGGTGTTTTTAAGCAAGCAAGAACAGCAAATGATCCATGAAAACGCAGGCAGTTTTCGCCCTCCATGATCATCGCTCCTCTTGCTCAACATTTGCTTCTGTAAACGAATGTATTTGTCCTTCACGTTTTTTCCAAACTGGAAAAAACATTTCAGATAATACTGTATGTAGTTACCAGACTGGCTAATCAGAATTGTAGGGGGTCAGCATAAGGTTTGCACTGACGCGAGGCGTAGTCACAATTTGAGGAGGTGCATATCAGGCTACGCTGTAGGCTCGACGTAGAAGTGGATATCAGTCTCAAGTGAAGTGGTGACCCAATAATTCTTTTCCAAAAGGAACAGATTAACGGACTACTCAAGCACAGCAAATGCACAGGCACGTGAGGAATATTAGCTAGAGTGCAATAAAGAATGTGAGATCATCACTTCAAGACAGGTCCACCAAATCAACTAGCTAATAAAGATGGTGGGCCCAATTATTGGATGCAGCAGCAGAGGAGAGGATAAAGACAAAACTGATGGCCGTAATGAACAGTGTCACACAGTGACACAGCAGCATGGAGGACTTGCAGCCAACAAATCATTTAGCAGAAGCGTGTCAAGAAAGCTACTGGGGTTCCTTCATACTTGTGGTGGTACGTCTTTACAGTGACTCACTAGGACTGTTCTTTTATTTTCAGCCAAGTAGGAAACTTTTCTTCTTCTTTGTAATTTGTCTGTGTGTTGGAGAGGGGTCGTCGTTTGTTTGTTTCAACACTTCTTGAGCTTCTGCCAAATTGCAATCTTGAAACAAATAAAGTACTGTACGGCCTACCCATCCATTCACCTACAAAACAAACCTCCTGATACCCTTTGCTTACATTATTATAACCGGGACTACCAACCACGTATCACTACGGCAGAAATGTCCAATCCCACCCTCAAAAAAACACCGGTTGAGGTAATCGTTGGTTACGTACGGCTGCGCAGGTCGGTGGTCAGGATGTGCTTGGCTGCGATGAGGAGTTCCTTCCGCAAGTGGGCGGTCTCCGAGGGGCAGTTTGACAACAGCTGCAGCATTCCCTTCACCATCTGCTGTGAGTATTTTGCCACCAAGTCCTGCGGAGACGAGGGAGAGTACCCAGAAATGGTAACCCTTAACACAGACAATTTAAAGGCCTGGGTGTGCCTGAAACATTGCACTTGAATAAGAAGGGAAGGATGAGAAAATGTCATTTGAAAGGCAATGTGTGGCACTGCTGGGCAGATCTTCACACTCCCCTAGACAAGAAACCTGCAGTCTAATATGTCCACTCACAACGTCTAAAACCAAATTATCCATAAAGCTTTTCTAAAACTAATACAAATGAGAAACTCACTTGATAAATCCTGATTATGTATGCAAGGAAGGATAGTGTTTTAATCTGTGCTGCAATGAAGTCGGCATACAGCTCCTTGTTGTACAATTTATGCTGCCTGAAAGAAATTAAAAATAAAATACAATAAATTAGACAGGTCCTGGCATGATGAGCCTGACAAAAACGCAACACAAATATAGCACTGGCTCAGCAATGCTTTATTTTGGAAATCCTCTGTTCTCACATCTCAGCTAAAGGAGCTTAAAAGTCTCTTTACGTTCTCATATACAAAGTATGGGGAAAATATCGTAATCGTCCAGAGACTCGATGTCGAGATTTTGATGAATCTCGATATTTTAGACCTCCCTGATTTTCTCGTATATAAAGTATAGAGAAACTATTGAGGAGGAGAGGAATGAAGGTCAGTAGGACCACCAGGACAGAATACATGTGTGTGAATGAGAGGAAGGTCAGTGGAATGGTGAGGATTAGGGAGTAGAATTGGCGAAGGTGGATGAGTTTAAATACTTGGGATCAGCAGTACAGAGTAACGGGGCTTGTGGAAGAGAAGTGAAGAAGAGAGTGCAGGCAGGGAGGAGTGGGTGAAGAAGAGTGTCAGGAGTGATTTATGACAGACGGATATCAGCAAGAGTGAAAGGGAAGGTCTACAGGACGGTAGTGAGACCAGCTATGTTATTTGGGCTGGAGACGGTGGCACAGGAGACAGAGCTGGAGGGGGCAGAGTTAAAGATGCTAAGATTTGCATTGGGTGTGACGAAGATGGACAGGATTAGAAATAAGGAAATTAGAGGGTCAGCTCAGGTTGGATGGTAGAGACACAAAGTCAGAGAGGCGAGATTGTGTTGGTTTGGACATATGCAGAGGAGAGATGCTGGGAATTTTTGGAGAAGGATGTTAAGGATAGAGCTGCCAGGGAAGAGGAGAAAAGGAAGGCCTAAGAGGAGGTTTATGGATGTGGTGAGAGAGGACATGCAGGTGATGGGTGTAACAGAGCAAGATATAGAGGACAGGAAGACATGGAAGAAGATGATCGGCTGTGGCAACTCCTAACGGGAGCAGCCAAAAGAAGAGGAAGATTGGAATCCTCCAAAAATTCCATTTTGAGGTTTTGATGGATCTCAATGTTGTAGACCTCCCGAAAATACCATTTCTGGAATTATGTCTGTGTGTGTATATGTAAACATGGTAACTCGAGTACGCTTTCATTTTGGTCAACCAAATTTTGTATACAAGTATTTGGCACAAAACGTTGATTTCTATCAACTTTTAGGTTATTTCCGCTAACCAGAAGTGGAACTTTACCTTTTATTCATGCAGTTGTAGAGTCCAATTTTGAACTTTACTTTTATATTGATTGTTCAATAGGTTATTAATTTGATTTGTTGTTGATGGTACTTTAATGTGCATAATATAAAAATATAACCATTATCTTGTGATTTACTCCTCAAACATCCATCCCCATATCTGAGTATACGAGAAAGTCTAAGGGAGACCACTCCCGACTTTTTATTGTCACTGCAGCGACCTCTGGTGATGGGGGGTCCTTACCGTGCCTGTGAGGACACCTGCAGCATTATAGTGTTCATGATCAGAGGTACAAACTCTGCGACAACATTGTGGATGTTTAATTTGTAGAGCTAGAGAAGAGAAAAAAGAAGTCATTTAGATACAGAAGTTAATTCTCAGGCCATCCCCAAAGTATGTCACATTTGAAGTGACAGTTCTAATGCCATGATATTAAACATCTCATCTGCTTTCCTTCGGAGGATGTGTGTAAACAAAGTCTTAACAGATGGCTGGACGCCCCTTCAACAAGAAAGCAACGTGCAATTTGGAAAGCACTTACCTGATACATCAAAACTACTATGATGGGAAGTTCAGCCAACACTTTCAGGGACAATGAGCCTCTTGGAATTATTGTATGCTGAAAAGGGAAGGTAAAATGTTACTGAAAACTCAGAGAAAAAGGAAAAAAAATATTGGGCATTAAACTGAGGCATACGCATCATTTTGTGATTTCCTATTTGCATAGTTTCACCAGTTGATGCAAATTCCTTGACTTAAATAAGCCTGATGATTAAGACAACAGTAAAAAATTCGGACGCAAACATCAGTAGGTTTTGTGCCCAAGGAACCAAGTTACCCAAACTATAACATTTCAGTAATTATTTACCACTCTGAGGCTGATTTTTCTGATCATAAAATACGTCAATACAATAGAAACTGACAAGAATGACAAATTACGGTATCAAATTACGGGTTCCTCTACAGCGCCTCTTTCTCTTGCATGACTTGGTTCAAAAACTAATCAGCACATCGTCACCTCATAACAGGCTTATGTGTCAAGTTTGGTATTTTCCTGTCCAACCGTTTTAGCTCCAGACCGTCCTCAAGAAGCAGTGACACAAAAACACACATACCCGTCATCGAGATATCGATGTTTTCGGTATCAGGGGACCCTAAAACGTCGAGATCCATCACAAACCGGAGATCAAAGTTTTTTGACAAATCTAAAGTTTTCGCTTCTCCCCCAAAAGACGACTGGTGATGCTGGGGGAGGTCCAAAGCAATATAATACAAAAAAATATGCAATAAAGAGTTTAATAGCAACACATTCTCAATAAAGTCATGAAACGATGAAATGAAATGTAGTAGTAGTCATCGTCATGTGCACAGAATGGAATGAAATTCTTACCTTCATGTCTGTCCAACACGTCACCACTACCCAGCTCCATGATAGACAGACAGACAGAATTTTATTTGTGCCCAAGGGGAAATCTGGCTTTTTACCGAAGATCTTTAAATAAATCTATACTAATAAAAGGCAAAGCCCTCACTGACTGACTCCCTGACTGACTGACTCACTCGCTCGCTCATCACTAATTCTCCAACTTCCCGTGTAGGTGGAAGGCTGAAATTTGGCAGGCTCATTCCTTACAGCTTATTTACAAAAGTTAGGCAGGTTTCATTTCGAAATTCTACGCGTAACGGTCATAACTGGAACCTACTTATGTACATATATACGGCCATAGCCTGCAGCTCGGTCGCCATGTGAGGCGGAGTTACGTCCCGCATCATCACGCCTCTCACATAATTGAGTGCCTGCCCATATAAGGTAAATATTCGCAGGTAAGGGACTGTGCTTATGCAAACGAAGATGAGATGGTCTAGTGTTTGGCACGAACTCAGCGAAAGTGCGAGAGAAACTTTTAAGTGCCGGGTCTGAGCTAAAATTAAATAAAGCCGTGGACATCGCAAGATCACATAAGAGAGCGGCTCACGTGAACTGACTGTGAACGTAGTACGTAGAGAACAAGCAAGAGCTCCAAAGAGCGCTGAACAAAAAACGCATTTACACAATTGAGAAGGCAGCAAAAGAATATGAAACGAGTGACGCATACAAGCATATTCATAAGTGCAGCTACTGCGGAAACAAAGCACACGGTGTAAACCGTAAGTTTAAATTAAGTTTATAGACACGCTGCCGCTGGCGTTTGTCATGCCTACGACAAATAAGATATTCGCGAGATACAAGTTAAAGGAGAAGACACAAGGTATAAACGAGACTTTGGATCACTTTGTAACGGATTTAAAATTGCTGTAACGGAGTTAAACTTGCGGGTGAAGGACTGTGCTTATGCAAACGAATAGAAAAGCAGGGTGTAAAGCTTAAATTTAAATTAAGTTCATAGACACGCTGCCGCTTGCGTTTGTCATGCCTAAGACGAATACGATATTCACGAGATACAAGTTTACTGAGAGGACCCAGGGTTTAAACGAGATTTTTGATCACTTTGTAAATGAGTTAAAACTGCTGGTGAAGGACTGCGCTTATGCAAACGAAGTTTATATGGTCTAGGATAGAATAGTGTTTAGCACAAACTCAGCAAAAGTGCAAGAGAAACTTAAGTGCCTGGTCTGAGCTAACATTAAATAATTGCTGGTGAAGGACTGTGCTTATGCAAACGAATAGAAAGCAAATGTTACGTTATTTTTAAAATGTTTCCTTTTCTTTTTTATAACTTTTTTAACACACTTCTCCGCTGCGAAGCGCGGGTATTTTGCTAGTACTGTATATACTGGCGTTTAAGTTCTTCCGCGGATAAGTCGGGACTTGATTTTACTGTATGATTTCTGGTATTTTATAATGTCGGTCGTACAAGTTGAATGTGGAAAACTCGCGCTATTGGTCCAAGAGATTACGAAATGCTAACGCCCACCTGAGAGAGTAACCAAGGAGTACACGGCCTTTTAATTTCTATGTACTGTGCCTACATGACCACACGGTGATACCCAAAGTATTCCAAAGCGACGTTTGCACTGATTTGTGTTTTTTGTATCTCACACCCTCATACACCTTTACCGTAACAGCATCCCTTATCTACGATGGAGCGTTCGATCAGAAGAAAATATGAAGCTGGTTTTGAATTAAAAGTCATTGAAGTAGCGAAAGAAATTGGTAACTGCGCTGTGTCTGAGAAACTGGTGCGAGATTGGAGGAGGCAAGATGTAGTAAAATAAATAAATGTAAGTGTTGTATTTTTGAACGGGAGTATAAGTCGGGGTCTTTCAGCTTCATATTCAAGAAAAAAAACACCTCTTCACGTTAAAAAGCAGGTCCTCAAATTTAGAATATTACAAGAGATGAACTGAAGTGTCATAATAGTACAGCATAGAATACTGAAATTTAACAAAAACAAATGGCTTGAGGCCTGGCAGGGTGCGGAATGGGTCAGTTTCAGGAACAAAATGTCAACTGAAGATAAGCGAGTAATGAACAGAAGACGACAGTTCGGCCACAATAGGAAGCACACAAAGCATCACCCAGCATGCCTCTGCTGTATCAGAGCAGCAGGGTGTTCTTGTGCTTACTGTGCGTGTCTCACTGTCCTCACGCTCGGGGTTTGTCTTCACCACCACTGATGTGATCATCCCGACCATTTCCGGTGACGGTACGGTGTTCTCAGGTACGACTTGCGGGTTCTCAAAATACCGGTTCTAAATTAAAAAGAGAGTCAAAAAGCACCATTTTAGTATGCTGATACAACTCAATACATTATGGATAACTTTGTACAAGACATTAATACATTTAATTTAGGCCATCAATAGAAGAACGTTGTAAATTTTCTCATTTATCTGTGACAATAATAATCAACAGAAGCAATCAGATCTTATCAGTTTTGCTTTCATTGCCCACTTGTGAGGAATGCACTTAAAATGCAGCTAGACATTCACACATACCTACCTGAATCATGCATGCCACACACACACATGCATGCACCCCTTCGGTGGGACTAAAGCTAACCATTTTCATCATTTTGCTTCCATTTAATATTTCCTCTATATGCCACATGTCCAAGGAGGCAAGGCTTTCTGAAAATTTGATGCACAGTTAGCAAAAATATGATTGTTCCGACCTAAAATACAATAAAATCACACAGTGGTGACAGTTTATCTGTCAGTGTCACACTTGTATACAGCACAGTCTAGGATGACTTCAACAGGCTCGCCATCAAGCACACCAACAGAAGATGGTGGATGCATAAAGAGTTTGTAAATTTACATGGCGGGTGCCAAAAATGGGATACATACCACAACTTTGGGCAGCTCCTTGTAAATCTGTTTCACAAATTCCAGGAAATGATGAATCTGTTAAATAAAGAAAAATCGAGTTGAGGCATAATGTGAAAAAAAAGCAACGTGTAGTTCAAAAATCTAAAACCTGCTGCCAAGTCCCGCAGGTAGTAATTGCACAGTTGTTTGGGTATTGTGTAGGCTTCTTTACTCTCCTCAAGAAAGCTGCCTTAAATGTAGCCGAGGGGCTTTTTGTGAAGTCTGACTGCAGTTGTGAAAGTTTAAAAACAACCCCTTTGAGTACAACGGGATCTCCAAGGTCTAAATGAGACCCATTACAGGCAGGATCTAAAAGGTGCACTCTGTGGGTGTAATTTTCCGGATGGCAGCAAAATACTTTAAGCCTCTTTTGAGCTTTAATTTCCCCCCTGGGAACAAATAAAGTATCTATTGTAGGAGGAGAACGGGCATCCTGGCTGAAAGGGAGAATAAGTCGTTACCAGGACAGGAGGCCAGGACGATGACACAAGCAAAGTGGCCAGCGGGGTGCAGGAATAGCTTTGTGCCCAGCCGGAATGATATAATAGGTGGACCAGCGGGAATCAGAGTCAGGAAGCAGCGGGCAACACTCAATGGTGGTCGTAAGAAGGAAGATTTATTGGTTGACTGTTTTAATTGGGTAAATTCATGAAGAGGTGAATTTAGAAAAGCGCCTTGTGTGAATAAAACCCTTTATGTTATTACTGTAAACGTGTGCTGTATTACGGTGTCTGTGGTTTGGTGCTCACTGGTGCCCCCTTGTGGTCACACTACCAATATACATTAAATGAAAGTAATCTACTGTACAGTGGTACCTTGAGATACGAGTGCCCCAACGTACAAGTTTTTTGAGATACGAGCCGTCACTAGGTCGATTTTTTGTCTTGAGTTACGAGCCAACATTCGAAATATGAGTCATCTATTTAATAACACTTGCCTAACACTTGATTTAATTGGAAAGAAACTGATCGTGCAGCAGCGCTATTTAATGATACTTGCCTAACTCATTTCAGAAACATTCTAAAGGGGAGGACTAAACAAAACTCCATGGACAGGTTTCTGTTGAAACGCCCTGAGAATGTAAGTGACGAAAACATGGCAAAAAAGAAAAAAACTAGTGAAGAAGAAGTTTAAGTTAAGCAAAAGTGAAGTGAAAGAAAAAACATTACAATACGCTATCGGCTTCGCCAACGTCTGTTTATTTCTTTAGATTCTCTTTTATGTATTAGGTTTTATTTTGTTTGTATACAATATTTGTTCATTATAAATACATTTTCTTACGTTGAAAACATTTAACAAAAAAATGGGGTGGTTTTTTGGGGGCTGGCACGAATTAATCTCATTTCAGTTCATTTCAATGGGGAAAATTGATTTGAGATATGAGCATTTTGACTTACAAGCTCGGTCACGGAACGAATTAAAACTTGTATCTCAAGGTATCACTGTATATATATCTATATCTATACCTATATATATCTATCTATATCTATAGCTATCTATCTCATTGTCAGGCAACCCCGTGGAATTTTCTAGGGGTGCCACGAAAACTTTTGTAAAATATTTAAAAATTGCTAGTGTTTTTGAACTTTTGGCTGATTAAAAAGATAATGTTTAAAAAAAAATATTTTATGTTGGAAAAACAGATAACGTTTAATCAGATTGTTGAATAAACGAATGCATTTATTTTGAATGCAAGTTAAAATTTTCGCTGTTCACCATTCATCATAATATCAACACCAGCGGTGTCAAAAACACATCTCGTGAGACTTAAAAAGTCTCGTTGTTAGAAGATCTCGCTCACTGTACGGATAGAAGGCGGCGGAGCAAATATAGAACGAGAAAATACGAACGCTACATTTCAGCTCTTGCCGACGAGAGAGTATCGCTGTAGCTGCAGCTCTCATCACTTAATCGAGTATTACCATGGAAAAATTAACCTTATTTTCGCTCTGACACCGCTGATCAACACAGTAAACTTTGTAAACTCATTGACCTTTTCCAGTTCTTTGTGGTGAAAAACATTTTGTTGTGACGCAAGCATTTGATACTTCCTTGTAATTTAATTCTCAACGATTATCACTCGCTTTTTATTTACAGTAATTTTAATTATACTTTATCTAGAAAAATTCATACATAGTTTATTCTCGTCACAACTTTATTTATGGGCAGTCCCTCGGGTGCGCCGCGAAAGAAAATTTTTGAACTTAGTGCGCTGCAACTCGAAAAAGGTTGCCTTTCACTGATCTATCTATATATACATGTAAAAGCCAAATACCACTGACTCACTCATCACGAAATCTCCCAAACCTGGAGGACTTAGGAAGTTTGGAATGTAGGTTTCCCTTGGACCATAGGTGCTCACTAAGTAACATTTTTAAAAATTTCGTGGTCCAAGCACGTTCTGTCTGTATGTCTGTCCGCTTTTCACCAGAGTACTACTTAACGGATTTAGATTTGGTGGTTTTCTATAATTTGCTTGAACTCTCTGGTTGATTTTGCGACTCTCTCATCGCGCTAAGTACTATAGTTCACTTGCAGCACTGATGTATTTATGCAAATCGAAGAGAGTGGCTGTGGGCCTGGAGCAGGGAGCCGTGGCCTTCCTCATTCACTCACCAGCCTCTGTTCGAGTCACTGTATCACTCGCCACGTGCTGGGAGCACACCGCTTAGTTAGCGATACCTGTTTGTTCAACAGATGTTATCATCTACAGATTGTTAAGGAGTAACGTTTGATGTTTTTGAGAGAGAGAGAGAGAGAGAGAGAGAGAGAGATCAGAGTTCCATGTATTTTATTGGGTAGCTGCCAATTGCCAGAGATATCACGGCCACGCGCTTTCTCCCCACGCGGGAATGCTCTCCTGTCAGAGCTGAACACGATCAGATATAGTGCCAATGTCTATTTCTTTTAAAAGTTTATCCTGTTTCATTACTATGTGGGCGCAGCCATGGGGTACAGCTAGTTCACAATAAAAAAGGCAAAACAGTCAAAACTATAAAGCAGGAAAACCTAAACACAGACCACTACTACCACAATATAATGTTTTATAGTTAGGCTGTTCAATTCATTCACTCACTAAACTAGGGGTGGGCGGAGTGGTGGCTCTGAGGCTAAGGATCTGCGTTGGTATCCCGAAGGTTGCTGGTTCGAATCCCTGTCACTGCCAAAAGAGATCCTACCCTGCTGGGCCCTTGAACAAGGCCCTTAACCTTTAATTGCTCCAGGGGCGCTGTACAATGCGCTCTGACCCCAAGGGGTATGCAAAAACTAACAAATTCCTAATACAAGAAATTGTATATGGCAAAATAAAGGGAAAAAAAAAACACTACAGGATCATAACTCAAAGTACAAGCACACGACTCGAGGCTTTAAAGCACTTCACTGGCTCCCACTTTAAGTGTAGATGCCAACTGAACTGTAACTGAAGTTACAAATCACTTTAGAGTAAGTAAAACACAGGGCAATCAAAACACAACATTTCGGGCAAGAACATGTAAAATTCATACACAATACATTGAATTTAACGTATAATAGCCCACTCCTACTCAGTTCAGAAAGGCACGTAAGCCCAGAATGCATTATGAGGCGTTTTAATTGTCATAAGAGAACTACCAAAAGTAAGAGAGAGCAGAGCCAGAGGCCAGTCAGGCTTATCTTAGGAGAGGCTTAAGGAATTCTTGCCAATTTATGAAGCAGCATTGTACCATTCATTGTTTCTAGTTGTCAACGCTACATGGTATCACTTTTGACTTCTGGAGGATGCCTTAGGATTCTTTCAGCTCAGCATGTTCCTCAGATGTGAGGAACAGACAACAGGAGATCACAACAGGTTTTTTGCTGCTTTATCTTATGCCATCTGGTGTTATTTCACAAAGTGCTACAGACAGATGTAACATTACAGCAATTTGAGCTTTGATCACGAGAGCAAAAGGTTCTGAACTTGAAAAGTCTGCTCAACAGCAGATTGTGAAAAAGATAGCACACGATTCATGTGCTTTGGTAATTCCAAATGGCTATTACTATTATTTCCTTTATGATCTGAAACTTTACAACTCACCTCTTGGGTTATTGGAGGTCGAAACTGCTTGTGTAGCTCAATGATGATACGAAGACAAATTAAGACATTCTCTTCACTTTCAGTCTGCAAAGAAGAGAAGGAAGGAGCTTAATACACATTCTTCACCATGGCAGTGGCCACAATGACTTCAAACTAATTCTTGTGACAACTGAAACATAAACAGAAAGCTGGCAGAGCTGGCACACATCATCACAGGCAAAACACAGCTAAACACAAACAAATAAATAGACATGTTCATGTCGGTCTATCTACAGTATATATACATAGTGACCTTCAGGGGGTGGTCGGTGCCCCAAACCCTCACACACGACCACACAACACAGTCCTGGTTGCAAATATAAGGCGTTTATTCAACACAATACCCACACAGGGTTCCAATTTCCTCCAATAAAGGCTGCACCAACACAGAAATAATTTTTCCTTCTCCTTTCACATCTCCTGCATATTCTCGTCCACCTCCATTCATATGTGTGTGTGTGTGTGTGTGTGTGTGTATATAATATATATATATATATTATATAGGTGTGTGTGCGTCTTCTGGTGAAGTGCGCATGCACGGGGCCACACGGCACGTGTTCAGTCTCTTCCTGTGCATTCCCTGTGTGTGCAGAGAGAGAGACACACACACAGGTGCGTGCGCAAGAGAGACAGAGACACACACACACAGGCGTGTGCGCAAGAGAGACAGAGACACACACACACAGGTGTGAGCGCAAGAGAGAAAGAGACACACACACACACACAGGCGTGTGCGCAAGAGAGACAGAGACACACACACACACACACACAGGCGTGTGCGCAAGAGAGACAGAGAGACACACACACACACAGGCGTGTGCGCAAGAGAGACAGAGACACACACAGGCGCGCGCGAGACAGACACACACACAGGCGCGCGCGAGACAGACACACACACACGCAAGAGACAGACACACACACGCATGCAGGCGCGCGCGTGCAGTGTTGCAATGTTACTTTTCTTGGTTGTTTACTAAATTACGGATTTTACAAATGTTCATTGCTTTCCCTGTGCTTAAAACTCATTAAAAAAAAAAGTGTTTTTAGCGAGCGGGTCGTAAGGCTATAGTGCGAACTCTTGCGGTGTTAGTTTTCCCTGTTGTTCAAGGTTTTCTTAGTGTTATTCAATGTTTTTACATTTAGTTTACTATTACGCTGTGCATTAAATGGTACAATTAACTATATTTGTGCTTACAAACTTAAAAAAATATATATTTACATACAGTTCATTCGGTCTGGAACAGATTAATTGTATTTACATACAATCCTATGGGGGAAATTACTTTGGTTCACGACCACATCGGGTTACAACCAGAGTTTTGGAACGAATTTTGGTCATGAACCCGAGGTTCCACTGTATTACTGTCAGACAAAATTACAGGTATTTTACGGAAATACAAACCAGTATTACTGAGAGAGAAAATTAAAGGCACACAGTACAGGGACACATATTACAGCCACATACAAGGTCCCTTGCCATTTAATATAGACTGTTTCTACTAATGTTTATGCACTACTGTTCTAGCGCCCGTTATTGTAACGGGCTTAATGTCTAGTGTATGTGTATATTATATATATATATTATATATATATATATATATACATACATACATACATACATACATATACACACACACACACTCTCTCTCTCTCTCGCACATACTGAGATTCACAAATAATGACATTCAGACCTTTAGCACACAAATCCCCCACAAAAAAAACACAAAGCTCCCCTTGTCACTGACATAAAACTGATATTTACTTCCATTACTTATAGGTCACTTCTGTCAAGTGTGTTGCATTTAGCCTTGTGCATTTGCGCTTTACTTTAACTATATCATATACAGTACTACATGTAGATGCACACGACTGTCTTGGAATGAAAATTAAAGGATGAACTGAGCAGAACTGAATTGTACTTTTACAAATCTCTGTCCACTTTGGAGAGCAACATTCAAAGAAGAAACCTCTTCTTAACACACCTCACCCATTCGTATTTGTGCAGTTATCTTTATCAGGTTGACAGTGCCATACATTTTTCAATAGCCATATGTTAGCTTAAAACGTATGGCAATTTGGCATTGGCATTTTAACATCCTAAAAACTCTTGAATGGTCAATGATTGGTAAGCCGTGTTGTAAACTGTGCTCTAAGATTTTTCAGGTAAGAAAGCCAGAAGTTTCAAGGTAAGGTTGTCATCCTAATCCTGTTCATGGTAACCGAATCATGGAATGTACAAGACCACAGGGGGCTCAGCAGTCTTTTGGCCTTGGAACCCCCACAGGTTTATTTTCACCAACATCCAGACAACTGAAGATTTTATTTTTTGGTCATCCTTGGACATTTTACCATAATGTTTCATTAAGCTGTCCATTATGATTCTCAACTGTTATAACCATTACTTTCTTTTGTAACTGTTGCTATTTTTATTGTAAAGCACTTCTAGCTATTTTCATCTGTGATAATGTGCAGCAGATAGAAATGGTGGTGGTCCTGATGCTGCTTTACAAGCTATAAAAGAAGAGGGCCCATAGCCTTTATCAAGAGACACCCACCTCCAGGAAGCGGAACATGACTGACAGAATATTCTTGGTGTGAGGACGAAGATGCTCATTCGTTGGGATGCGGTGAATTATTTCAAGAACCAGTTTTCTTAATTGCTGCAAGAGAAAAGTAGGTCAGTGTTAACTTACAGTTCTTACCTATTTGAAATACACTCCCTTACCCTGAGGGACTTGAACAGAGTCTTATAACAGCTTTTTATTATCATGCTAAAATTTAACTTCCTAAAAGACCAAAAGATTGCTGCATCTTCTATGCATTAAGAAGTACTGAAAAATCAGTGAAAATGGTGTAACTAAAGCAGAGTCATTGAGAATGTGAGCAGCAGGCCACCTCTCAAACTTTTAAATCAGTGGATTGGGCAGCAGCTACTGAGGGAGTCCAGTCTGGACACAATACCAAAATGACCCTGCTTTTGAATAGGACATCTTCAGCTTGATAGTCTATGATGGCTCAAGGGCAAAGAGGAGATTGGCACCTCAGCAGAGGTTTCAGACTGAAGCACATTGGTAGGTGAAAAGAAACAACATCCTGCCGTGAACAACATGACTGCTCCGACATCGTGACTTTGAGTCTGTCCAAGGTGCCACTGTATTTGGCAGCCTTCTGTACCCAAAGCCATTTGTCATTGAGTTGATACTGTCTCTTCTGAACAACTAGGGTGTTATAATGTGTTAGCTATTATGGGTGAAGTGAGAAGTCGAGCAAAATGACACCTTTTATTGGCTAACTAGAAAGACTCCATAAAGATTACAATATGTAAGCTTTCGAGGCCCTTTCTTCAGGCAAGATCTCATAATGAGTTTCTTTGAAAGTCTGCATATTGTAATCTTTCTAGTTAGACAATAAAAGGTGTCAATTTGCTTAACTTCTTCTGAAAAACAAGCAGGAAGTCAACAAAAGGGGTCCCAACCATCCTTGCTTTGAATCCAATTCACCCTTTGCAACAAGCAGGTGGTTGATCGTCACAATCATTCAACCAAAGGAGTACCTGATTGGTGACATGGCCTTACCTGTGCCGGCTTCTCCTGCAAAAACTGCACTTCTCCATCCTGCAGGAAAGTGAGGAACCGTGGGATAATGTGCTCCAGGAAGGTAGAGTACTGCGGCGAAGAAGTCACATTCTGATGGGAGAGAATAAAAGCATACTGGGAGAAACGGTCAAGAGACATAGGCTGCAGCCACAGTCAGTGTTCAAAGCTCTAGGTTTTTCAAGTTTTCTACCAACAACAAGATGGCGAAGCTTTGAGAAAATGCTAAACAGAACCAAATACCAATTAAGTTTAATTGTCTCCATTATGACAGCTTCCTGCCCAGGGGAATCATTCATATAAAATTGTGAAAAAAAATAACCAAGATAGAACATCTGAAGTCCAAGCCTGGTATTCAGTGCTCAGTAAGGCCCATCCAGTGTAAGTTACTGCCTTGAACCTGATGCAGGCAGAATGCTCTACTGATTGTATATTCACCTTCCTACTAGTTAACATCCTTGTTGAAAACGTAGTGTAACGGACAGCCGGGATGCCCCCATGACGGAAGGTAAGGAGTTAAGACGGAGCAATACCTCCCGCGGGACGACAGAGGGCAGCCCCCCTGGCAAGTTACAGTGCCTTCAACCCTGCTGGGGCCGTGGCCACCAACTGGGTGCGTAAGGCGAACGGCTGAGCCCTCCTTTGCATACCCGGAAGTGGAGTAGGAAGGAGAGAGTGGAACACCTGGAGCACTTCCGGTTGCTCTATAAAAGGGGCCAGCTGCCACCACTCAATGAGTTAGAGTCAGGAGGAGGTGGACAAAGCTTGCGTAGAGAGGAGTGGAGGAGAAAACCAAGGAAGAGAGAGGCAGAGAGAAGGACTGTGCTTGGTGCTGTGCTGTCCTACTGTGGGGAACAAAAGAAAAGCGTTTCCCACAGCTCAGTAAAGGTGTTGTGTGCTAGACTTGGGCTCAGTGTCTGTTGTGTATGGAGTTTAGGGAGCTGTACGCCCCCTGGCTTTCACAATGGAAATTCATTTCATCTAGTCTGTTGATTTGCACTTTCATTTTGGGGAACCTTTTGTACTTAAGTTGTTGCTGAATATTAACATGGCTCTGCCCAGCCCTCGGAGATGTCACCCGATGTAAAAGTGCCCTGCGTGCTTTCATTAAATAAACCCTGAGCCACAGGCAAGTTATACTGCGAGGGCTTTCAAAACATATACCTGTCGTACATACACTGAACAAAAAATGGACATCTGCTGTTTGTTAACACAAAATAAATAACAAATAAGACAAAATCCTGGCACTTTTAGGGATTTTATAAAATAAAAAAAATATCAAATATACTGTGACGGGCAGCCGGGTTGCCCCTTCAACACTGGATCCGGGGGAGCAGCCATGGGATGCACTCTACGTCCCCCGGATCGCGTGGTGGCAGCCCTCCTGGGTTACATCGGGGCCACAGGTGTGGGACTTCAGGACTCAGACCTGTTGGGCTCCATGGCCACCACCCGGAGGTGCTGCATGGCTTAACGAGCCTCTGTGGGATGGAATGCAGCCACACCCAGAAGTGCCGGCTAATTAGGCCAATTACCACCTGGAGCACTTCCGGGAGGACTACAAAAAGAGCCTGCAGCCACTACTCAGGGGCCAGAGTCGAGAGGAGGAGGAGGACGACGACGACGACGACGACTAAGCTTGAGGAGGAGTGGTGGTAGAAGAGAGAAGAGTGTTGTGTGTCTTTGCTTGTGCTTTTGGGCCTGTGTGACACAGGGAAGACGTGCCCCATGGCTGAAGAGAAAATAAAAAGTTTTTCATTTTATACGTGCCTCCGTGTCGGGTCAGGCGCCTATATAGTGCCTTTTATTACAATACAAATATATATACACACACATACATATACATATATATATTAATACACTTTGCCCCCTGCTCGCTTTGCTCGTCAATGCCTGTGCTATGTAGTAGCCTCTTTGCAGTTCTGCAGCTCGCGTATGGGAATGCGGATGTACAATTTATTATTTTACATTACAGCGAATAATTAACTATATTAAAAAATAGTAAAATGTAATCATTTCAAATTAAATTATGTTTCATGTTGTGTTAAAAGTTATTTGTTGCATAATACAATTTCGTTCTGTTTGGCTTTGAAATTAACATACAAAAATTTTTTAAACTTACACTTTTACTGTAAAACTTCAGTAAAAACAATTTTTTGAATTAAATTTTCGTCAATATCCCATTCAATTGCAATTCTGTGTTTGGACTTTCATCATGACAATGTATAACTGCCGTGACTGAATTTCGTTTCTCTCTCTATTAAACAAAATTACTTTTTCGAATGTTTGTCCCTGCGATTTGTTAATTGTCTTTGCCAAAGCTATTCTAACGGGAAACTGTAAACGTTTTAATACGAATGGCATATCGAGATCTCCTTTGGTGTCTAATGTTATCCGCGACAGATGTACTACATTACCTTTCTTGGATACATCCTTTCTACAGTAATTTGTGTGGTGGAAGACCAGACAGTGTTACCGGTTGTAGGTATTCTTCGTGATACTGTAAATTGTTGTTTTCATCTTCTGCACCATCACCATTAGCTGTCTCAGCACAGTCTATTGATACGCATTTAACCAATTTGCCATGTAACTGATCAACAATTTTCGCATTAATTCATTTGACTTCATCATTTCTCAGTGCTAGGATTGCCCGTCTACTCATTTTTTCTGCTCATAACTCTTCGTGATGAAATTCTTCAGTAAGATTTGGACATAATACGTCTTCTTTAATTGGGAACTTAAAGTGAGGAAAATGTTAAAATTTATTAGAGCTGAGAGTGCAGGAACTGAGTCTGACAAAAGCATTCACACGAATGAGAGGACCGTGGGCGTGGTTAAATATGTATATTTGAGAGGAGGGTGGGACTTGGGGGTGGAAATCACATGGCTAAAGTCTCGTGGGATCTGAAAAAAACTTCAAAAAACTTCACAGAACAGAAATATATATATATTCACTACAATATAAGGCAGTGCAGATGAGATGCTCAGCCATTACCATAATAAAAAAGTATAAAAAAAAAAAAAAAAAATGTAGAAATGTACATGTAACACCCAGAATTGTTAACTTAAGTTCAAATACGGGGAGATTCACTTGAAAGAGGCCGCGAATATTCTGTAATAAGTCTCGCTAGGACGAAGCAATCTGAAGGAAACAACGGGCAATGTGCTCCTCAGTATAAGGAGCTTCAAACAAGTCGGGATGCCCCTGCGTCGGAGCAATGAGGTAGGCGCCGGACACCCGCTGTGATGTTTAACCTTCATCTGGGTGCAGATCGCCCATACCCCTTCACTCAGTCACTCGACTTCTCATCAGGATGGTGGTGTACAGTATTGGGCAGCGCGTCTTCATGGTGCGAGCACCACTTAAGTGACGTCAGAATCAACTGGATGATCACGACTTAACAGAAGGTTACTTCCAGCAAGATGGAGCAACATGTCACACATCGGCAAGGAGCATGGCAGAAGTTGAGCCCTTCTTTGGCAACAGCATCATTTCAAAGGGGGCTTTGGCCACCACGGTCGCCGGGTCTCACACCACCAGACATCATCTTTTGGGGTCTGCTCAAAGGAAAAGTCTATAAGAACAAGCCTTGCACTGTGGAAGATTTAAAAGAAAACATCCAACGTGAAATTGCTGCTATTCCCCCACCCTGAGATACGTTCACAAACATGGAGCGCCATGTCGAAATGTGTCTGTCAGAAAACGGAAACCACTTCCAGCATCGCATCAATTACACACACGTCAAGGGATGGAACTGATTAGTTTGGTTCAGATTGCTTCACAGAATCTTCGGGGGCCTCTTTCGAGTGAATCTCCCTGTATATTTGAACGTTTTTTAATTCAAACATTTAAACCTCATTTGATGGTTAATGTGACAGCCCTAACATGAACTCTCCAAATGAATAAAATTAAGCAAAACAAACTGTTCAAGACAGGACAGAATGAAATTCTCTTAAATTCTTACTTCAAAATTTTCACTGACTTCCTGCATCATCTTCAGTTTGGTTTCATCAGCTATGAAGAAGAAAAAGAACATTATTTTCACTTTGGGAAGGCCACTTCCACGCCCAGCCACAGACAGGACTATCAAGAGCACGGACTCCTGACGTTTCCTAGCAGATACACAGCCTCATTCACGAGTTCTTACAACTCCTACCCTGTTTACATCCTCAAGTATTAAAGAAAATTAAAGCAAGTTTATTTATATAGCATATTTTGTACCATTAGGTAATTCAAAGTGCTTTAGATCATAAAATTAAAATACAATAAAAAAAAAAAATTTAGAAAGACGGTAAAATGACAGAAAGCTAAAACAAAACATAACATTAAGAAAAGAAAATAATGACACTGCGGTGTTACAATTCAGAAACGTACTCCATCAAAGGCACCAAACATAAATAAAGATAAAAATGTTTTTAATTTTGATTTGAACACTTCTACTCCATTTCTAACGTGTTATTTAGATTTGAATACACTTTGGGAAGCGTGAAAGTGCGGCTGGTATGAGAAAGGCCTGGGAGTCGCGATGGACTCGTCACTATCTGCACTCAGGCAGCGTAAAGACGCCATTAAGAAGGCTATCAGAATGTCAGGGTATATACGGCGCCCTAATGGGACTGAACACTGAGACCAACATGACGGCTACAGGTTTTCATTCCAACCAGTTTCTCAATCAGTCAGTCATTGTTTCCGTTAATTGATCTCATTGTTCAATCAGCTGACCTATTTTTCCTTTTGTTTTTGCATTTCGAAAACTGCAGTAGGGTTCTGATTAAAGGTAAAGGGGATTAAGACATATTTGTGTATATTTTTTTAAATTCATTTTTTCTGAGGAGTTTAACAAACACTTCATGATACAGTATATGTGCACAAGTTTAAATGGAAGCACGTTAGCTGGAGAGCTGGTGGGTCCCTTTGTCATTGGCACCTCATTACTAACTGATGGCAACAATTAAAACTAAAATGGAGAAGTTTAAAACTAAAACAGGCAATGAAGGGTCCTGAATTGCAACAGGTCAGGTTGGGGAGCAGGTACTAGTAACAGCGTGTTGCCGCACCCACCACAAGACGAAACAGCTCGGGATCCTGGATGCCAAACCCCCCCGGCCCCTAGGCAGACAGATAGTCTAATGCCACCCTTCCAGAAATGACCCTCTATCTGCCACAGCCAGCTGTTACGTGGGCGTCCCCTTGGCCTGGTCCAGCCGCTCAGGCCCTCAGCAATGAGCCGGATCACCCTCTGGGAATCGCGCCACATGGCTGTAGTGCCGTAACTGGCACTCCCTCACAATGCAGGTAATGTGCCTCATTCGGGACCCGATGAGCAGCACAAAGTCAAACCAGCGGGACCCAATGATTCTCTAAAGAGACACAGGAGTCCAGTCTTCATCTCAGGTCAATGGACAGCGTCCATGTCTGACAAACAGGAAGCACCAGGACTCTAAAGACTTGGACCTTCGTCCTTTGGCAGAGATATCGGGAGGGCCACACACCCCTTACCAGCGACCCCATGCCCTCCCAATCCATCTACTGAGTTCACAGGAAGACTCATCAGACACACGTGTTTAACAAACACTTCATGATGTATGTGCAAGTGTTTAAATGGAAGCACATTAGCTGGAGAGCTGGTGCACCTCATTACTAATTGATAGCAACAATTAAAACCAAAATAGTGAAGTTTAAAACTAAAATAGGTAATGAAGGGTCGTCTTCTTCTTCTTCTTCTTTTGGCTGCTCCCGTTAGGGGTTGCCACAGCGGATCATCATCTTCCGTATCTTCCTGTCCTTGTCATCTTACTCTGTTACATCCGTCACCTGCATGTCCTTTCTCACCACCTTCTCTTAGGCCTTCCTCTTCTCCTCTTGCCTGGCAGCTCTATCCTTAGCACCCTTCTCCCAGTATACCCAGCGTCTCTCCTCTGCACATGTTCAAACCAATGCAATCTCGCCTCTCTGACTTTGTCTCCCTACCGTCCAACTTGAGCTGACCCTCTCTAATGTCCTCATTTCTAATGGTCTTGAATTGCAACAAATGAAACAAATGGTCAAAAAACAAAAAAAAACAAAAAAAAAAAAACAAATGTAGCTTTATTAGTAAATTAATTGGTGCTAATTTAAAATTTGGTTAAAGCAAAAACCTGCAGCCACTGCGGACCTCCAGGAGCAGCGTTGAGTAAGGCTTCGTTTTGGTTTTCAGGCTCCATGTAAAGACATAGCAGCACTAGGAAAAAGTCCAGAAAAGTTCAACCAGGCTCATTCCAGGACTGGATGGCAGGAGTTATGGGGAATGACTGAAGGAGTTGAACGTTTTCAGTTGAAGCAAATGGAAAACGGAGGGATGACATGACAGAAGTGTGTCAGATTATGAATGGAAATGAGAACTGTGGATGCCGGGGGCATAGAGAGAAACTTGTGGTGGTATGATGGCACAGTGCTAGCACTTTGGGGTCCTCCCTACGTGGAGTCTGCATGTTCTCACCATGTCCAAAAACATGCAGATTAGGTGAACTGGTGACGCTAAACTGGCCCTAGTGTGTGTGTGTGTGTGTATGCGTGTTTTGGAGTTTGGCCTGCAACTGGACTGGCACCCTGTCCAGGGTTTGTTCCTGTGTTGCGCTCTATGCTAGCTGGGATAGGCTCCAGGCCCACCCTCGCATCCCTGCTCTGTATTAAGTGAGCTTAAAAATGACGTGAAATGAGATAGAAACTTGTGAAAAACACATTTTGCAGGATTGCTACAAACTACAAACGCAAGAAATGAGTGACTAGTTGGTGTAGCAGCGAGAAGAACTTTAGGGTTGAGGTTCTTCTGGAGAAAATGGAAGGCTAGGACTAATGAGCTTTGTTGCCCTGAATGGACGGGTCTTGGCCAAGTTGTCCTAATACGCCAACACTATTAGAGGTATGGCACTTATATGAAGCACAGCACTTTTTTCTTCTTAGCTGTTCACTTGCTCAAGCAGCAATATAAATAACCCTTCTTGAATCAATGAAGTACATCCATAAGCACTCAAGGTGTCAATCCCAAGTTCTCTGAAGGACAGCTTAACGTGCCAAATTACTCGCAAGACCTTCTATAAACTGCCAAGTTACTCACGAGTGTTGTTGTCTGTCAGGGCTGCCACAAACTGCAGGTACTTCTTCATCAAGGTGGTCTGGTCGACCACGGTGGGGCTCGGTGTTGGTACAAACGCCATGGCTTTAACAGCAAGGTCCCAAGTGATGCTAAAGACGAGGGCGTTAGAAATTCTTCAACAGCAGCACCTTCCCAACTGCAAAAACAAACAAAATGGTAGAGGACAGTCACGTCAGCCTGAAGTACAAGCCATTACAAATAAAAATGATGCATTTGAAGTCAGCAAACAAGAAAAAATATATGTATCCACCTTAATATAAGAATAAAAGTCAGTGTGCCTGTCCAGTAGCTATGTGTCTGGCATTCCAACAGATGGCCCATCATAAACATTAGCACAGCTTTCACGAATCCCAAACCAAATACCATATAACAGAGACATACACATTGCATACAGCAGTGCAAATGTTGACGCCGAGGTCTATGTTGATTACTTAGATTTCAACCCACCTTAGAAAAGAAGCTTGTGACGCACCAAATGTTGGAATGCCAAATGCAATGCATTACAAAATACATTCCAATAGACGGTGCACTGCAAACACTGGGGTCTCTGTGAATTACAGTACTTAGATTACAACAAGTCTTAGACAGAGAGCACAGCTAGTCCACCTTAATAAAAGGGTGTGTGTGTCTGTCTGGTCTCAGTCGTTCCAAAGGATAGCACATCAGAAATATTTTTTGGAATATAATGCATTGCATTTGTCCTTCCAGTAGATGGCGCAGCACAAACATTAACAAGCTGGGTCTTAATGCAGCCAGTGACACTCACGATATGACGAAATGCCTGCCGAGTCAGAAAACCCTCCCACCACCCTAATCTTAACCGTAGTGTACCCGGGCATGCAAATGCCTAAAAAAAAAAAAAAAAACTAAGGGTAAAGTCTGCGAATTTGCATACTGAATTGATTTTGCAGTGTTTTAGTTTATTAATAATAAGTAACCCTAAACATACAGCATTTTTCCTTTAAGAAAATTTCTTATTGTGAAACTATTGTATCGAGAAGCCTGAATCAGAATGGGAATTGCATTGTGGGCGACGTTTGTTATCGCATGCCCACTAAATACAGTAACTCTTTAAATCAATCTCTCTATTATACAAGAAAAATCCTGGAGAGAAACAGAAGGGCGGCGAGACGTGATCTTAAAAAAAAGAGATTGGCCACGGAGCGTCTCGCGGGAACCTCAAACATGAGACTTTGTGCCAAGAGGTTGACCCAGGACCGCCTCATAATGACGATTCTTACAAGACACCATTGACCTCAGAACAAGAGGAACCAGAGAACCAGAGTAGCTCTCCACCATCCACCCCCGGTGCCGAGACGGACAATGACGGACTCAGGACTGAGCCTGGCGCGGGTGATAGAACATCGGGAAGGCCGAAGCGTGTTCGTCGCCGGCAAGGACATTTGTTGGATTTTGTTGTGGGAGATTAGGGTTGTGGGGACACTAACCCTCTGGGGGAAACACATGCAGAGCAAAATACAGAATTGGAAAGCAGAAAAAAAAAACGACAGGGTTAAAAAAAGAAAGTAAAGATCGCATTAGCGCAAAGAAAGAGAAATGATTACTCTGAGAAATAATGAAAAGGCGAATAGAGATCGAATATATGGACACAGGTGATATGTCAGAAGTATGTAAATATTGTAAGGCTTTGAAGTTTAAGTCAAGAGAATTTCAAAAACTCAGTTTACCTCACATGCATTTATTGGTTACTTTGCAAAAAGAAAATGATTAACTGCTGATGATGAAGATCGTTTTGTCTGTGTTGAAATTCCAAACAGAGAAACCTATCCTGAATTACGGTACAAAGTCATTAAACACACGTCTCACTGACCTCATTAGAAAGATTCAGCACATTGGGACTCGAAAGATATCAAATATTGTTTTTACAGAAGTTCTGAAATAAAAGTGAAACTAATGA
>JANRMT010062861.1:9988150-10003229 GCA_026402145.1 Polypterus bichir lapradei | reverse complement strand
GAGGGTTGGTGAGCGAAGCGAGCAGGGGGTGAAGCTCCATAGCCATTAAAAAAAAAAAGATTACGGCACTGCTGAAAATGTGCCAAGAGCGGACCCTCCACAGAAACTGAAGATGGCGAGTGAGACCACTGAGAACTCTGAAGGAGTTACAAGCTAGGGTGGCATGGACTGAAGAGGAAAAATCACTCAATGCAAGACTTTACACTACAAATACTCAATTGTGCTGTATAATACACAGTCAAGTATATTAACATATTTATTAGTGCACAAATAAACCTCAAGTAAAATGAACAAGAAATGGAATGAAGTGAACAGCTTAAATAATATTTAATTTGTAGCTAAACACATTGGGTCAAATGAAGTAACCAAACTGCACCGACAGACAGACAGACAGACTTAATGCCTCTGTGCTCGCCGGCCTTGCAGATCTAAGGTGCTGTCTGTGTGTTCGTTTCTTTCTCTTCGTCATCCAGCAGGTGCTGTGGTCCAGCTACACTATATTACCAAAAGTACTGGGACGCCCCTCCAAATCATTGAATTCAGGACTTCCAATCACTTCCATGGCCGCAGGTGTATAACATCGACCACCTCGGCGTGCAGACGGCTTCTACAGACATTTGTGAAAGAACGGGTCACTCTCAGGAGCTCAGGAAATTCAAGCGTGGTGCCGTGATAGGATGCCACCTGTGCTGTAAGTCCATTTGTGAAATTTCCTCACTGCTAAATATTCCACGGTGAACTGTCAGTGATATTATAACAGAGTGGAAGCAACTGGGAACAACAGCAACTCAGCCACGAAGAGGTAGACCACGTCAAATCACAGAGCGGGGAGAGCACATACTGAGGGGCACAGTGGGCAGGAGTCGCCAGCTTTAGCTACAGACCTCCAAAAGCTGAAGAACAGTGCAGCGTAAATGGAATGGGTCTCCATGGCCGAGCAGCTACCACCAAGCCTGACATCACCAAATGCAATGCAATGGTGTAAAGCCCACCGCCCGCCACTGGACTCGACAGCAGAGGAGACGTGTCCTCTGGAGTGGCGAATCACACTGGCAATCCGATGGCCGAGTCTGGCCAGGAGAAGGGTTCTCACCTGACTGCATTGTGCCAAGTGTAAAGTTTGGTGGAAAGGGGGGGGGGGGGGATTATGGTGTGGGGGTTTTTTCTCAGGAGTTAGTTCAAGTGAAAGGAACTCTTAATGCTTCAGCATACAAAGCCATTTTGGATAATTTCATGCTCCCAACTTTGTGGGAACAGTTTGGGATGGCAACATGACTGCGCACACACCAGTGCACAAAGTGAGGTCTATAAAGAAATGGAGGAGCGAGGAACTTGTCTGGCCTGCACAGACAGAGCCCTGACCTCAACCCGACAGACCACCTTTAGGAGACGGTGAGCGAGCCAGGCCTTCTCATCCAATGTCAGCGCCTGACCCCACTAATGCTCTCCTGGCCACACATTCCCATAAACACACTCCTAGACTTTGTGGAAAAGCCTTCCCAGAAGAGCTGAAGATGTTAGAACTGCAAAGGGTGGGCCGACTCCATATTAAGAACGGGATGTCACTAAAGTTCATGTGTGCGTAAAGGCAGACGTCCCAATACCTTTGGCGATATTCACTTATAAATTTCTTGGAGTGTCGGCGTGTGAATGCTTTCCTGAGCCTCCCTCAGTTCGTACCACATATTTAAATAGATTACGGCTCTCAAAAAAAGCTCATGCAAAAATTTTCCTATGACTAAATGGTGAAGGCTGCTACAATCCTGGTTAGAGGACAGAATTTCTACAGCAGTCAAAGTGGTTTTTAACAGACAATTGTGGCAGTAGGGTAGCGTACTGGGTTAGGTAGCCATTACGGATGCAATGAGAAATCAAGCAAGAGGACACCTTTCATTGGCTAACTGACCCGATAACAACGTTCCCAGCTCTCGAGGCTCCTTTCTTCTTTTCGAGGCAACCATTCACTATCAAGAAGCGGCCTCAGTTGCCTCGAAAGCCACTGCACATTGTAATCGGGTCAGTTAGCCAATAAAAGGTGTCCTCTTGCTTGACTTCTCATCGCAGAATATTGAAATGAGTACCTGAACAAAAACAATGGGCCTGGAGCGAGACAAACACAATGCAACTGGTTTGAAAAAGAAACTTCCAAAAAAAAAAAATATCATTGGACAAAGGCTACCACACACACATCTTAGAATCAGAACCTGAAGTGAACTAAAGATCGTATTTTGACCGTATCACCAAACTTCATTTCACATGGGAGCAGAAATGCGCAGAACATCTCAGCATCAGACACACTGGAGACTCTGAAGTTGGCCAGAAGAAGGTTCTGTGGTCTTCTGAGACCAAACTTGAGCCATCAGACTGCACTGCCCAATATCAAAAAGACTCCACGCTGACCGCAAAGCATAGTGTTGGCAGCATTAGGCTGTGGAGGGGCTTCTCTGCACCAAACCCTGAAAAGGCATTTTGAAGGTAACAGCAACAAAGGCAAATTTGGGAAAATCCGGGAGGAAAACCTGATGGGGTCTGCAAGAAAGCGGCACCTTAGGAGGAGGAGGAGGAAGAGGATATTTGTTTTCCAGCAAGATGACAACTCAAAGCAGAAAGCCAAAGGTAAACAGGAATGGTGTTGACTCCGATATTGATGCCAACATTCGGACGGGCACCAAAATGGTTCTGAAGCAAATAAAAGATAACTTTAAACCGCACCCGCCACCATCTTACTCCAGCCTCCGTGTTGCAGCGGCCCATCATGCTGAACTATACAAGTTCCCATTTGAAGCAATAAGTCCGGGTGGGGAAGGGTCTATGGGGTGCCCCACTGTGAACTTGTGAAGTCCCGATCACATGGAAGCAATAACAGGGGCAGTTCCTCCATGAGGTGCCCATCGTGTCACAGAAATACTCCACCGTGATGTCCCAATTACACAGAAGCAGTCTGGGTCTGGGGTGGGGTGGGGGGTGACAGGTGTCCCCAATGAAGTCCCGATCAAGTCGGAGGGCACAGCGATGGTTTAGGGTGATTGAGAGTAAACCGAATGTTTAGTTCCAGTATCAAAAAAATCCTGAAAGGCTGGCACTGTAGAGTTTTCATTTTTGTTTTTATTTTTTTCTTCAGTACCAACATAGCAGATTGCTGTTGGTACAGAGCCTGCAGTGATACAGTGATGTGCCGCACCCACCACAGGATCCCAAATTAGGACCCGAGCGCAACCAATCAGCGAATGACACCTCAGCACCACACAAGTCTGAATGGAGTGGCCGGAGCGCCACTAAGCCCCGAGTTTTCCATGCAATTTGAAGGACCTGCTTGCAGGATCCCACATAAACCTACACAGGAATGGCTTAGAAACAACAATGTGAATGTCCTGGAGTGGCCGAGTTAAGAGTCCAGAGGTCAACGCAATTCCGAATTTGGGGCTCAACTTGACAAAGTCTGATCATTCACTGCCAACATGACATCGGACAGCACTGGAGCCGTTTTCAAGGAGGAAAAATGAAGAGTGTGGAGATGCGGACAGAGAAAGAGACCTGAGCACAGAGTCACAAGGCTGTCATGGCCGCCCATCTATGAAATACAAACTTGAAGGGATGAATACTTAACGTTCATTCATTCATCCATCCAGTACCGCTTATCCGAGGTCGGGTTGCAGGGGCAGCAGCTTGAGCAGAGATGCCCAGACTTCCCTCTCCCCGGCCACTTCTTCTAGCTCTTCTGAGAGAATCCCGAGGCGTTCCGAGGCCAGCCGAGAGACATAGTCCCTCCAGCTTGTCCTGGGTCTTCCCCGGGGCCTCCTCCCGGTTGGACGTGCCCGGAACACCTTGCCAGGGAGGCGTCCAGGAGGCATCCTGATCAGATGCCCGAGCCACCTCATCTGACTCCTCTGGATGCGGAGGAGCAGCGCAGCAGCTCTACACTGAGCTCCTCCTGGATGACTGAGCTTCTCACCGTATCTTTAAGGGAAAGCCCAGACACCCTGCGGAGGAAACTCATTTCAGCCGCTTGTATTTGCGATCTCGTTCTTTTGGTCACTACCCATAGCTCATGACCATAGGTGAGGGCAGGAACGTAGATCGACTGGTAAATTGAGAGCTTTCAGCTCAGCTCCTTTTTCACCACGACAGACCAATGCAGAGCCCACATCACTGTGGACACCGCACCGATCCGCCTGTCGATCTCCCGCTCCATTCTTCCCTCACTCGTGAACAAGACCCCGAGATACTTGAACTCCTCCACTTGGGGCAGGATCTCGCACCCAACCCTGAGAGGGCACTCCACCTTTTTCCGGCTGAGGACCATGGTCTCAGATTTGGAGGTGCCGATTCCCATCCCAGCCGCTTCACACTCAGCTGCGAACCGATCCTGAGAGAGCTGAAGATCACGGCCTGATGAAGCAAGCAGGACAACATCATCTGCAAAAAGCAGTGACCCAATCCTGAGTCCACCAAACCGGACCCCCTCAACACCCTGGCTGCACCCAGAAATTCTGTCCATAAAAGTTATGAACAGAATCGGTGACTTAACATTTAATTATTTACATTTTAGACCACTTGCCTTCACGTTGACCATCATATTTTCTGCTGAACAGGGTCAGTGAAGCCAAATCAAATCCTCTGGGAGTCAATGTTTTGTAACAAGAAAAAAGGAAAACTCCCAAGTGGGTGAATGAATGCGTTTCTAACAGCACTATACCACAAGTCCTCGACTCTAGAGGGACACACATCAACATCATCATCACACCGCCACTTTCTGACTAAGAGCCATTTTCCAGGCTTTCCCAGGTTAGCCAGCTCAGCTGCCCCTCCAAATCTTTTTCCTCCACTCTCCAGAATGTTGGATATCCCTCGCGATTCCTTCTCACAATATTGGGCACGGACTCTTGCCAAATCACTTCCACCTCCATCTTAGCCATCCTCTGCATGTTACTCCTTATGCCCAAGCCCCCCTCAGCACAACAGCATCGTCAACATTGCACATTATTGCCAATTTTTTCCTCAGGAGACAAAGTTCTGTCTATCTGATCATTCACGTATTCATTCTTTCCTGCTTTACTTCATACTACTCCACTTAAAGATTTCATAAAGGTAGGACAGAGGACGTCACGAGATCCCTTTGCACCGAGCCCCCCATCCCGTGTCTTTGCGGCAGACTGTCCGACAATCCAGTTACATTTATTGATTTCGGTGCTGCCTTTTCTTCAAGGCTCGATTTGACATACAATTGGTTTCCATTTCTCTTGTTTCTCCAATTGGAGCACAGACAGGTTAAGTGACTTGCTCAGGGTCACACTGTGTCAGTAATGGGATCTGAACCCACAGCCTCACTCAAGGTTTGAAGTCCAAAGCCTTAAATCTCTACGCTACTTTTCCTTCTCTAGCCCAACCTTTTTTTCCCCCATCCTTAAGCATTAGAGTCCACACATGTGCATCAGATTTCCTTAACAGCGACTTTCTGCAGACACGATCCCTTCATGATCACCTGTCTTAACTTTTGCTCCTCTCGCGTTTGTGCTCAGCAACCTGCGGATTCAATTGCGGGGCTTCGTTCTTACAACTGTTTTCTGTGGAGCACACGGGGTGTCCTCATCACGCCCATCTGTTCCCTCGTTCATCTTTACTGCATAAGTTTATCCGTGCAAAAAAAACAACCACACGCGAGCGCGCAGGGTCCTATTGTACCCTACAGTACACATCGCCACAATTCTTAACTTTTCTGAGCGTCACAATCTGGCATTTTTCTCGCCCCTCTGCAGTACGCAGGTACGGGTCCCATCGCCCCAGCTGCACGTTATTACATAATTAAGAGTTTTCTTAGCCTCCACGGGCATGCATTCCTCCAAAACGTTCATGCACGCTTCCCCAGGCTCACACGCCCTCCCTTTATCTCCATCTCTCGTTGTTTCTCTTGTGGCCACAGCATTGAGATCTACAGGCCTACGTCGATTCCAGCTCCACTCGGACAACGAACGAATGCACCAAAGTACATAACATCATCAGAGATAAACGGCGCATCGGTCTCGCATTCTGAAGCTCTCGTACGGGCCAGAAACCGCAAATAGAAAGACAAATATCGACTTAAGAAACCGCGTGCAGAAGAAAAACTCACCGGTGCCGGCCATCCTGAAAAAAACTTCCGCGCGAATGCCGCTCAGTGTTATCTTACTCCCGTATCAATGCGCCGAGCGCCATCTGAAAGGGGAGCTCAAAAACCACACCTGTTCATACGACAAAGTGAAAGGAATTATCTGAAGATATACTCGGCTAGCATGCAGGTTTAAGGCGACCGAGAAAAGAAGCCATTTGGGAGGGTTCTATATCCTGCGGCGGAAGCTGACGACCAGCAGTGCAGTGCGCTAAGACCATCAAATTCGATGGTCTTCGGTGCGTGTGTCGTCATCACGGAGCGACGGCTGACGTCACTCCTTCGTCCATCTGTAAAAGCTGTATTTAAATAGTTAAAGTTCTCATATAGTACTTGAGTACATTTTAAGGAACGAAATATATACAATTCAGTTAGTTTTGTATAGAACATATTACTGAAACGGTGTGATTATAATGCATTAAAGCAAAAAATAAGAAAGAAGAGAAAAGACAAGAAGTAAAAAGTATGAGGGGAAAGATAATAGATTTAAGTGAATAGGCTGAACACACGTCCATTGAGTAATATCAGACAGAAACTGTCAAATGGAAGATTGATGACCTTAAACCCCGCCCCAAATGATGTTTTACGAAATATGATGTCTGCCGTGGGCTGGCGCCCTGCCCGGGGTTTGTTCCTGCCTTGCGCCCTGTGTTGGCTGGGATTGACTCCAGCAGACCCCCGTGACCCTGTGTTAGAATATAGCGGGTTGGATAATGGATGGATGGATGGAAATATGATGTTTGAAAATATGAATTATGAAATATGATGTATAAAATTTAGTCCCATCCCAAAAATATGAATTATGAAATTCACCTCCAACCCATGATACTTATGCCCCTGTCCTGACATGTAACGAGGCGTTAACGTCATTTAATCTTTTTATTTACTTTTTATTATGTTTTACTTTCTTACTTCTACTTTTTACTTTTTACTACATTTTATTATTCATTGGTATTTAAAATAGACAGTTGTAGTGAAACACTCAAGTAACTGATTTTTGATCTATGATAACTAAGGATCAAACCGTCTTCCTCCCTGATCCCCACAAACTCTTCTATATACCATCTCTTTAAATACAATCGCATTCTGTGTAACAGAGGAGCGCCCCCGACACCCTTCGAGAGGCTCAGCCATGAGATGGCCACCCGCCGGTGGTTGGCAAACGAAGTGAGCAGGGAGCAGAGCCTCCTGGTTTCTTAAAAGAATAAATCGAGTCAGCTGATCTAATTAATTTAGTGAGGTTGTCCCAAAGTCTCTGAGCTATAGAGCTTAAGGCTCTTGTCACCCGTAGAGCGCAAGTTAGTCTGAGGCTCAATGAGACGGCCAGAATCAGTGGACCTACTGAGGTAGTCCAGCACAGGGCCCTGCCATGTAAAACTTTATTTGTCATTAGTAGAGTTTTAGACTCAATCCTGTAAGGCACAGGGAGGCAGTGAAGGTGGAGCAGTGATGTGTTTGCTGCTGAGGGTCTGTGTAAAGACCCTTACTGGAGAGATCTGAACCAGCTGAAGCTCCGATAAAAGATTAGACAGGGCACATGCCAGTAGGGAGTTCAGGTAGTCAGTGTGGGATGTGATAAACGTATGGATGAGAAAATGAGAGGAACGAGTGAACATGGCGGCACAGTGGTGCAGTGGTAGCACTGCTGCCGGTTTCCTCCCACAGTCCAAAGACATGCAGGTTAGGTGCATTGGTGATCCTAAATTCTCCCTTACTGTATGTGTGCTTGGTGGGTGTGTGTGTATTTGTTCCTACCTTGTGCCCTGTGCTGGCTGGGATTGGCTCCAGCAGACCCCCGTGACCCTGTGTTAGGATATAGCGGGATTGATAATGACTGACTGACTGACTGACGAGCGAACACAGGATATGTTATGGAGGTGGAATTAAGAATTTATCTTAATGTGATTTATGTGGGTACACTCTTAAAAAATAAAGGGGCCAGAGCAGTTCTTCAGAGCCATTCTGTATGTGAACTGTTTTTGGTTTCCAAAAGAACTTTTCACATGATGTTTACAGAAAGAGCCTTTTATCTAGATCCGTAACAGATTTATAATAAATAACCGTGAACAGATGGTAACAGATTTGTCAAATACCAGTGGGCTCCTGACAAATATTATACCGCTGTTAGTTGTATCATGAAAATAACCCAATACGCAGTAAATTATTTAACTCAATTTGGCAATATTGGCTACGCTGCCAATGTGGTGCAGTCGCACCGCATTATCACCTGATCTACTGTTACCCGAATGTTCGCGACAGATACCGATACGTCTCGAACTTTCTGGATTGAAAATACGTGACTATAAAAGCAGCAGCAGCGGTGCCGCTCGTCATAGAAACAAACTTCAAATAGAAAAGGAGCTCAGAGTGTCGTATCTCGAATATCAAACCAAACCTGGACAGGCTGTGTACTTTAAAGCAGGCACACATTAGTCATTAGATCGATGCCTTAGAAATGTTTTACTTTAATTTTAGTTATAATGCATTCGTTGTGATTATATGTTCGCAAATTTAAATTTGAAATAAAATTGTAAAAAATTAATTTTGATGTCTTGTTCATTTATTCGACGCCCCCCTTGTGGGGCGCGCCCCACAGTTTGAGAACCTCTGGCTTAAACCAACAAATAGTACGTTTTTCTTTGCCTCCACTCGGTCATTCACTGAAATTCTTCTATTTTCCCCCGGGCTTTTCCTATTGTCTTTTCACATGAGGCTGAGCTTAAGGGCTATTTATATTGATTTGCATATTCAAGGAGGCGTAATCCTGGGAGGAGTTGGGGTGGAGCAGCAGGTGTGTGCACTTGCCTTACTTTTCACGCTGACTGGGATTTATGTAGCGGAAGAAAGTGAAAGTTTGCGTAGGCACAGATTTATGCATCAGGGCCTCATGTATAACGCCGTGCGTAGAACTCAAACTATAACATGGCGTAAGCCCAAAAGCGAGAATGTGCGTATGCACAGAAAAATCCAGATGCATAAATCTGTGCGTACGCACATTCCCGTGTGATTGTTCATGTCTCACACAAGATGCTTGTTGCGTCGTGCGTGACCTTCGATGAAATACTTTATTACAGCAGTACTGTTTCTTTCAAAGGTACTAACCTCCAATCCCTGTCCTTACTTTTCTTTCTCCAAATACCCAATCGCCACACAATCAGCTCTGTAATAGACGTTAAGCCATCTCTAAGCTTAGAACGCCGATTCTTCAAAACGTTTAAGGAACATTGAAATATCTTCATAGTACATATTTAATTACTCTATCCATCTATCCTTCCAGTGTCGCGCCTGCACAAGCAAGAATACAGCGCGAGGCAGGAATAATACGTGAACCGAGCTCCAGCTCCTCACTAGCGCTGCCACACCGTGACCTGGCATGTTTAATTATTAACAATATAGATTATTTAAATGAAGTTAAAGTTTTATCTGTATAACATATTTTGCTGCATTTCATCTTAAAAATGATATCATCATCATATGTAAATACTCGCTTTATATGTAAAGTGGCTCAGGTTGTGCAATATTATAACTGTATCGCAAGATTACAGTGAGGTGATTGTAATTATAAATACAAACAGTTCTACAAGGAGCACTTGATGGACTGATTGAGTGCGTTTATAATTCTTGGGATGAAACTGTTTCTGAACCGCGAGGTCCGTACAGGAAAGGCTCCAAGATGCTGTATACCGATAATTCTCTTTCCGATCAGCTGCTGTACAGCTGTGATTCACACTTAGATACAGTGATATAAATACTCCGAGTGGTGCAGTGAGAGTCCATCCATCCATCCATTAACCAACCCGCTATATCCTATCCACGGTCATCGGGGTCTGCTGGAGCCAATCCCCGCCAACACAGGGTGCAAGGCAGGAAACAAACCCCGGGCAGGGCGCACACACACACCAAGCACACACTAGGGACAATCTAGAATCGCCAATGAACCTAACCTGCATGTCTTTGGACTGTGGGAGGAAACCGGAGTACCCGGAGGAAACCCATGCAGACTCCACACAGGGAGGACCCGGGAAGCGAACCTGGGTTTTCTTAACTGCATTGCAGCAGCGCTACCTACTGCGCCACCGTGCCACCCTGCAGTGAGAGTAATATGGAAAAAAGTGATCCAATATGGCAACCCTAATGAGAGCAGCTGAAAGAAGAAGAAGAAGGTGCAGTGAGAGTAACAACGCTAAAGCAGCTATGGTATTTGGAATAGTTTGACCATTCTGTGGACCATTATATTGTTACAGGTTAATTACAATCAGATGCATTAAACTAATAAACAATATGCGGTTAATTTCAGTGTATTTATAAAGCCGTGCCAGGGATGTGGATCTAAAAAAGAAAGATAAACCACACAGGAACAGTAGCACTGCTTTGTCGCTGGGTGCCGCCAGTCTGCAAAACCGAGCGCAGATCTCGCGTACGCCAGGGTATGAGCTACAGTGGAAATGTGCATGGCTTTACAGCAAGTTTAGGTTTTATACATCGTGATTTGAATGTGGAAACGTTCTTACACAACATTTTTGTGCGTACGCACCGTTTATACATGAGGCCCCTGGTCTCAATGTACAAGTCTGGCAGTGACGATTCCTCTTAAAGCTAAGGGGGTGGCGGGGCACCATTTACAACTTTGCCTATAGGGCAGCAAAAATCTTAGAACCGACTCTGCCCTGAAGCCACAGGGCTCCTCCAGGGCTGAACATTGAGAACCACTGCTGAAGAGCGTAGTGAGTCCGTGTTAGCAGACATCTGCTGGTCAGTCTACCGTTACACATCTTCAGAGGATTATAAGAGGGAAAAAATACTTTTTACAAGTAACAATTATATTTAAAAACAGATATGTTTTTAAATGATGTAATTTAAAAGATCTATTACTTTTCTCTTTACAATTTTTTTCTTTTTTGCACTTGTTCTGTATTTATTTATATGTTACACTGCCGTTCCTGGAGAACGTTACTTTGTGGCACTGTATGCTGCAATGCTGTATCAATGAAATGATAATACAGTAAAGCCACTTGACTTGTCATGTCACCTTCTAATCCACTTAATGCGGTCCAGGGTCCCCGGTGGTAGGAGGTTTCTGGGTCCAGAGCCTATTCCATCTCTCATGGGGTGCAAAGCAAGAACAAACCCTGGACAGGGCACCAGTCCATCGCAGGGTGAACACACACACACACACACACACCAAAACTAACTCACTAATTCACCTAACCTTCATGTTTTTAAACAGTGCGTAAAATAACCGAGCTGTTGCGTGGTACAGTGGCTTTGCAAGTTCCCCAGCCTCACATGACCTGACCTGGTAGAAGCTGGAGCAAAAACTTAGGCAGACACGGGGAGAACATGCCAACTCCATGCAGGAACTGGAAGGACTGGTGGTTTGAACCCTGGCCTCCTTACTGTAAGGCAGCAGCTCTGCAACTGGCTAACTCTTCACTTGACTTTTCATTAACTGAATGTTGTGGAACAATTATGTTGCTAGATTTGGATTCGAATTTATGAAGAACCCCAACATTTTTTGACAGAAGCGCCTTTTTTACTTCCGTCATGTTCTTGACTGAAGCGCAGCCAGTGGAAGCGAATCTCGCCGAGCGTGTGTCTTGTGCGCATGCGCAAATCTCCCGACGCAGGGGAGGAGCGCGTTCACCGCTAGGAGGCCACCCAGTCCTATTAGCCAACCGGCGGAGGCGGGCGGGCGGTTCTAAAGCTGAAGATTCCCGAGCCGCCGAAGGAACATGCCAGGGGCTCCCTTTGGGCAAAATAGGGTAGTCTGAAGCGCCACTCTCCTATGGGGATTCATGTCACAACGAGCGCGACTCCACCATGAACTCCATAGTCATCCTGTCCGTTATTCTGTGCCTGAAGGCCGCGGCACCGGACGTCGTCCCTGAGCCTGAACTTGACCTGACAGGTAAGCCGGGCGCCTCGTTAAAGGTGAGAATGTAAACAATGGATACACCCGGAATTAGGAGTCCGTCCTCCTGTGAAGAGCGCTGTCACTAACAGCTCGCCATCTGCAATGTTGCGTATAGCGCGGTGTCACCTCGTAAAGTCGAGTGGTCCTCCGCCAGCCGTGATTGTGTAACTGGGGCTCCCTAAATAACTCTGGACGTGCTTCGCTTCCCAAGAGATCGTTCAAGTTAGCCGCATTGTGTAGCGTTCAGATAATCGGCAAAAATCGAGCCTAAGTAAATTATAAAATGACCAGATTGGGAGGGATTTAGTACTCGGAGTGTGTCCGTTCGTTGAGTTGTGTTAGAATTTCTGAAGAGAGAAGAAGTCTGTGGTACCCAGAAAACAGACCATGAGCGTGCCACATTATGAAGTGACTTGTGTTAATGTGAGAACGTCGTGCAACATTTCATAACAAGTCAGGTGGTTGGCTTGGGGGGGGGGAGGCACTGACTTGGTATGTCGTGTCGTGTCATCCAGAAACAAGTCTTGTGAAGGGTTTATTTAGCGTACGGTGTGCTGCTCCGCAACGATTGCGGTAAAGCCCATCAGAAAGCGCACCGTTTCACAGTCGTAGAGGGATCAGCACACTATAACGAGCCCACTGACTGGCACCATTGTAAGGCACTTTGGGCAACAATTCCATAAACGGCGCACTCTTCATTTCTCCAGGCTTCACCTATTTGCGAGTTAATTCAGAATTCTGTAAAGGTGTGATCGTTTAAAGTAAATTTTACAACAAGAACAGGAGGACACGTACTCTTTACTGTAAGGTGCCAAAGTACAGTGGTCCTACATGAGAGGTGTCATTTCTGGTTCCCTAAAGGGCCAACCACACAAAAGTTCAGGAAAAATCCTTCATTTATTTAGATCTGTAGCAGTCAATCAGTCAGTCATTTTCCAACCCGCTTTATCTTAACACAGGGTCACGGGGTCTGCTGGAACCAATCCCAGCCAACACAGGGTGCAAGGCAGGAACAAATCCCGCTCACCGCAGGACACACACACCCACGCACCAAGCCCACACTAGGGATAATCTTAGGGTCGCCAATGCACCTAACCTGCATGTCTTTGGACTGTGGGAGGAAACCCATGCAGACACGGGGAGAACATACAAACTCCACTCAGGGAAGGCCCGGGAAGCGAACTCGGGTCTCCTTACTACGAGGCAGCAGCACCACTGTGCCGCCCTTAGATCTGTAGCAGCCCTGCGGGTATCCAGACTGGGACACTGCCACCTACAATGATGCGGGAATGAATTGCACCCCTGCTGGTTCCTGATGTCTTTGGGCCTCCCTCTCAGGATGGGAAACATAAGGCGTCCCAGCCAGGATTTGCCCCCAATTATTCCATCATGGCATCCTGGATGGGTAAGGAATTCGCCTCCTTCCTGGACGAGATGCCTGCTCGTCCTCTGGGGCACCTGAAAATAGATAATAAGAGATTTGTGACATGCCAAAGGGCTCGTGATTTTTAAAAGGACCCCTTGCTGCATACAACAACTCAGGCTCAGCTCAGGTGTTCTTATCTGTCCATCTCCTGCCAGGTTGCCAACCGTACAATAAAGATTTCTGTTTTGCCCATACATTTTTTTTCAAAGCCCAAAGGACCACATTTATATGCAGAGGACTTTCACAGAATGAAATGCCTCTTTGTCAAGCAAGGGTTCAACAAGAACCCACTCATCCCACTAATGTGCCATTACACAACCAGTATCATGGAAACTTAAGTGCAGGTTTCTCACAAATGCTCAGAGTTTTTCTTCACACAAAGAAACCCACTTACATGGAATAAACAACCAAGAAGTGTGGACTTTTGGGACCTTCAAATCTCGACTTGATGCTGTTTTGGGTGGTCTCGGTGAGTACGATGGACAAGCTTGTCGGGCTGTTCATGTCACAGTTGTTCTAACGAAGCTGCATACACAAGATCCTGGAAATGAAGGACCACTTTACGTCATTGTTCAAAAAAAAATGTGTGAGGGTCCTCAAAGAGCCACAGTGACTGGGTGGGCACCTTTTACCTTTACTGCACTGTGCAGCATTTTTCATAGAAGTGTGCTAACATTCTGGAGGGAGTTGTAAGGAGATCAGCCATCCGCTTACAGCTTTGGTTTTAATCTTAAATGTGTTCATTCACTATTTGTTTGGAAGCTGTGCCACCTTGTGTAGCATTTTGTAGGGAACAGTTGGCGTGTTGTGTGTCACCTGCAGCACGATGAGGTCTTCTGTATAACAAAGGTGGGCCACTTTACCAAACGTTCTGACACTTTGTGAAGAGTGGATTCCTCTGGAACTTTGTGTCGCATCCTGGGCACTGTGTGCCAATTTCGACCAGTTCATCCCTCTATGCAGGACATGCCAGTCTGTGACCTCGTGTGGAGCTGTGGACACGGCCTGCTGCTCCGTCACGGGGAGAACGCCCCTCTAAAGAAAGTAGTTTATGAAGAAAACGGGTCACTTTATAGCAATGTGTGCCGTTTTGTAAAACGTTTATCGGTGTGTAGCAATTTTATAAAAAGTGTGCAACTTCACAGTGGGGTGGGGGGGGCACAGTGGCGCAGTGGTAGCGCTGCTGCCTCGCAGTAAGGAGACCTGGGTTCGCTTCTCCCCGTGTCTGCGTGGGTTTCCTTCAACAGTCCAAAGACATACTGTATAGGTTAGGTGCATTTGCGATCCTAAATTGTGTGGGTCTGTGTGTGTGCCCTGTGGTGGGCTGGCATCCTGCCCGGGGTCTGTTGCTGCCTAGCAGGGGCATTCTTAGGCATACGCGAACTATGAATCCGCATAGGCCCCCGACTTACAATTTTGTTTTTTTTTTTGTTGTCGGGCTGTGGGCCTGGGTCATGCCCCTGGCACTGCAGCCGTCTGTGCCAGTCCCTCACGTCGTGTGTCACGATACCCTCCTCATCCTAAATTTTATCTTTTCCGGACGTTTTATTAGAACATCTTCCTGAGCTCGGTGGGGGGGGGGGGGGGGGGGGGG
>JANRMT010062861.1:9968131-9988050 GCA_026402145.1 Polypterus bichir lapradei | reverse complement strand
CCCCAGACCCCCCCCCCCCAAATCCGGAGCTTGCACATTTCTGAACCATGTAGGGCCCCCAAACTGCTAAGAATGGCCCTGCTGCCTTGCGCCCTGCCCGGGATGGGATTGGCTCCAGCAGACCCCCGTGACATTGTGTTAGGATATAGCGGGTTGGAAGATGACCGACTGACTGATTGACTTCGCAGCATCTTAATGCTTTTTGTGAAGAGCTCGTCAGCTAGCAGCTTTGTGTGGAATTTATTAGTGGGCAGCATTGTATGGCATTTTCTAAAGAGCTCATCAGTTTGTCAAGAAGTTAGTAGGTTGTTGGATTGTCAGGCATTTTGTGAGGAGCTAATCAGTTTGTAGTATTTTACGTTGAGTTTATTGGTTTGTAATATTGGGTAGCGTTTTGTAAAATAATCAGTATTGTGTAGCATTTTGTGAGGAGCTTATCGGTTTGGGGGCTGAGTGGTGGCTCTGAGGCTTAGGGGTCTGCGCTGGCAATGGAGAAGTTGCCAGTTCGAGTCCCGTAAAAAAGCCAGAAGTGACTTCACTCCAGTGGGCCCTTGAGGAAGGCCCTTCACCTGCAATCTCTCCATCCTGGGTATGACTGCGTCATCTGTGTCCAGCCCTACTCACGGGTCCGCCAACTGACAGGGAAAGCTGGGGTCCACCGTAAAAAAAAAAAACCAAAAAACGAAACCCTCATAGTGTTCCAGTGTAGCGCTGAGGTGTCACCCGCCGCACTCCGGTCCCAATCCAGGTGGTTTGTCGTGAGGCGGGTACAGCAACTGAAATCAGCACCCATCCCTAAGCTCCCCTTATCACTTGGTAGTATTTTGTATTTTGAGTTTCCTGGTTTGTAACATCGTGTACCACTTCCTAAAATAAATCAGTTTGTACAACATGTGTGACATTTTGTAAAGAGTTACTCGTGTGGAGCACCGCGGGGCATTTTTGAAAAGAGCTTATCACTTAGTAGCTTTGTGTATTGACTTTAGTGGTGTGTAATACTGTCTCTCTATTATCATAAAAAAAATCCTGGGACGAGACGTGACTTTCTCAGAGAGACACTTTCATGTCCTGCGAGACGAGACTTTGTGTCAAGAGATTTAACCACGTCTGGGACCGGAAATCAAAGACAAAGAGTAGATGACAAAGTAGAATGTCGTAAAGAATTCAAAAACATTGGTGTGATGCACATGCAGAGCAGGTCAGAGATAATTGAAGTACAGAAATTCAAAAGTCTCAAAAAAATGATAGTAAAAATCACATTAGCGCAAACAAACGGAAATTATTACTCGGTGAAATAACGGAGCAGAGAAAAGAAATCGAATATGTTGTTGGGATTTAAACTTTAAGTCAGAGACTTGTAGATCGTATGATTTGTGTTGCCAGCAGGGAAAAGTAGTGTTTCTTCCCAGTCAAGAGGCGTATCTGCGATAATGGAAAGATTTGTTGTTTGGTGAAAGTGAAATCCACATTCAATGCATATCCAGAATATCAGAGTTACACTAAAATGAAGCGATGAGAAAACCATGTTACAGTAATGAGTTTTTTCAGCAGTTTTTTAAAGTGTTCCACCGTATTAGCCTGGCGAATTTCTATCGGTCAGCTGTTCCACAGCGGAAGGCCCCCCTCCACACCACTTCTTGTAAGTTTAGCTCTTGGAATTCTAAGCAGACCCACATTTAAAGATCTTGGGTTACGATTTGGAGTGTAAAGTGACAGGCATTCTGAGATATAGGATGGAGCAGATTATTGAAGGCCTTGTAAACCATAAGCAGGATTTTAAAGTCAATTTTAAATGGCACCGGTAACCAGTGTAGTGACGCTAAGACTGGGGTGATGTGCTCGGATTTTCTTTTCCTAGTTAAGATTCTGACTCCTCCACATTTTCCACTTTTTGTTCTGTTCCAACCTTCTGTTAAAATCATTTACATTCATTTTATCCCCCACATCAAACACTCGGTACCCCCAGAACGACGAAATGAAGACATTCTTTGAACATTTGTTCAACATCGGAGCTGCAGTGTTCTCATTGACCCTTTGCTTTGGCTCCGGTGCATCCCATTCTATTGAGATGTTCGGAGTCCCTCTCACTGTAAGGGGAGACCAGGGTTTGCGTCCCTGCTCCTCCCCAGTGTCTGTCCAAGTGGGGCCCCCCCCCCCCCCAAGTCCAAAGACATTCAGGTTAAATCCACATGAAATAAAAGTGGGCAATACCTGAGGAGAAATTCGGTCCTGTAAAGTGAACCCCCCCCCGACTGAAGAGGTGGGCAAGCAAACAGCAGGACCCCTCATGGAGTGATAGAGGCTAAATAATTAGGAGTTAATCTTTTCATGGACCCACCCCGATTCTCTCCCCCCCCCCCTCCCAAACTAAAACTCGCTTAATACAATAGATAAAGCATTAAAAGGCGGCCGGGACATCAGTCTGCAATTTTGCTACTGATGACTGTCATCTGCCAAATAGGAATTTGACACAGAATGTCACGGATGGGGAATGCGTGAAAATGGAGTCTCAAGACCAGGAGCACATGCCCTGGAACAGAGCGCTGAGAAACTGGATGAGACCAGCAGGCAGCTGTGACTTATAAAGCCTTAAATGGCCGAGGCCCTGCTTACTGGTCTGAACTTCTCATTATTTACAAGCCTGAGTGCCCATTCAGATCTCAAGATGCCGGTCTGCTTAGGATTCCAAGGATTAATAAAATAACAAGTGGGAGATCAAGCTTTTAGTTACAGGACCCCTAATCTGTGGACTGGTCTGTCTGCTACTATAAGAGATGCCCCTTCGATCTCAGCTTCCAAATCCCGGCCGGAGACTTGTGACTTCAGTTTAGTTCACCCTGCCTAGAGCTGCTGATGAGTCACCCAGACTGTGTCTCGGCTGTTAGTCATCAGCACTAAAACAGAAGTAATATGATAGTTAGAATTTGTCACGAACCCTCACATATTCTGTTTCTCTTCTCGGTACTCAAATGTGGCACTTGGTGCCACTGCCCTACCGCCAAGTTGTTTTGCCAGTCAAAGGAAAAGTCACCTCTGATGGAGGAGCACTGGAATCATCGGCTAGAAGCATCCTTTCATCTGAATGGCTGGCCTGGCACTGACTCAGCTGTTGAATGGCCAATAGGGGGGAGGTGGCTTCTTGGCCGAGGTCTCCAGGACTCCTCATATGTGATATCATCTGCTCTTGCATTTTGCTCCGTACTTGTGCTGTTTCTGCTGTACTGTGCTGAGGAGTGCTTGTGTTCTGTTTGGTGTATTGTGTTGTATTCACCCCATTTTTTGATACCCACTGCACGCCCAACCTACCTGGAATGAGGTGTCTCTCTAGTGTGTGCTCATTTATACATGCGGATCACTTATATAACGTGTATGGCTTTAGTGTGTACTCATTTACAGTCATATGAAAAAGTTTGGGAACCCCTCTTAATTCTTTGGATTTTTGTTTATCATTGGCTGAGCTTTCAAAGTGGCAACTTCCTTTCAATATCTGACATGCCTTATGGACACAGTAGGATTTCAGCAGTGACATTAAGTTTACTGGATTAACAGAAAATATGCAAGATGCATCATCACAAAATTAGACAGGTGAATAAATTTGGGCACCCCAAGAGAGATATGACATCAGTACTTAGTTGAGCCTCCTTTTGCTCCTTTGAGCCTCTAGATGTTGTCCTCCTATTGCCTTTGATGAGTGTCTGGATTCTGGATGGAGGTATTTTTGACCCCATTCTTCCATACAAAATCTCTCCAGTTCAGTTCAATTTGATGGCTGCCGAGCATGGACAGCCTGCTTCTAATCACCCCATAGATTTTCGATGATATTCAAGTCAGGGGACTGTGACGGCCATTCCAGAACATTGTACTTCTCCCTCTGCATGAATGCCTTTGTAGATTTCGAACTGTGTTTTGGGTCATTGTCTCGTTGGAATATCCAACCCCTGCGTAACTTCAACGTTGTGACTGATACTTGAACATTATCCTGAAGAATTTGTTGATATTGAGTTGAATTCATCCGACCCTCGGCTTTAACAAGGGCCCCAGTCCCTGAACTCGCCACACAGCCCCACAGCATGATGGAACCTCCACCCAATTTGACAGGAGGTAGCAGGTGTTTTTCTTGGAATGCGGTGTTCTTCTTCCGCCATGCAAAGCACTTAATGTTATGACCAAATAACTCAATTTTTGTCTCATCAGTCCAAAGCACTTTGTTCCAAAATGAATCTGGCTTGTCTAAATGAACATTTGCATACAAAAAGCGACTCTGTTTGTGGTGTGAGTGCAGAAAGGGCTTCTTTCTCATCACCCTGCCATACAGATGCTCTTTGTGCAAATTGCACTGAATTGTTGAACGATGTACAGATACACCATCTGCAGCGAGATGTTCTTGCAGGTCTTTGGAGGTGATCTGTGGGTTGTCTGTAACCATTCTCACAATCCTCTGCATATGCCGCTCCTATATTTTTCTTGGCCTGCCAGACCTGCTGGGTTGGTTTAACAGCAACTGTGCCTGTGGCCTTCCATTTCCTGATTCCATTCCTTACAGTTGAAGCTGACAGTTTAAACCTCTGAGATGGCTTTTTGTAGCCTTCCCCTAAACCATGAGACTGAACAATCTTTATTTTCAGATCTTTTAAGAGTTGCTTTGAGGGTCCTATGCTGTCTGTCACTCTTCAGAGGAGAGTCAAAGGGAAGGAAGCACAACTTGCAACTGACCACCTTAAATACCTTTTCTTGTGATTGGACACACCGGTCTATGAAGTTCAAGGCTTAACCAGCTAATCCAACCAAGTAATCAGCATTGAGCAGTGACAGGCATTCAAATCAGCACAATGACAAGGGGACCCACATTTTTGCACAGCCATTTTTTCACATTTGATTTAATTTCATACAACTAAATACCGCTTCACTAAAAATCACCCAGTACTCCGATGTTCCTAGGAAATGAAAGACATACCACTGGTATCCTTTTTGTTGAAAGTAGAGTGAATTATCATGCAGGCTGAGAGGGGTTCCCAAACTTTTTCATATGACTGTATACTGTATATGTGTCACTTATATAACGTGTATGGCTTTAGTGTGTACTTATTTATATATATATCTTATATAACATGGGTCCAGTGTGTACTCATTTATTCATATGTGTCACTTATACAACATGTATATGGGTCTAGTGTGTACTGATTTATATATATACTCAGCAAAAAAAGAAACGTCCCTTTTTCAGGACTGTGTATTTCAACACTAATGTTTAAAAAATCCAAATAACTTTACAGATCTTCATTGTAAATTGTTTAAACAATGTTTTCCATGCATGTTCAATTAACCATAATCAATTAATTAACATGCACCTGTGGAATGGTCGTTAAGACCTTAACAGATAACAGAAAGTAAGCATTTAAGGTCACAGTTCTAAAAACGCAGGACACTAAAGAGACTTGTCTACCGACTGTGAAAAACACCCAAAGAAAGATGCCCAGGGTCCCTGCTCATCTGCGTGAACGTGCATTAGGCATGCTGCAGGGAGGCATGAGGACTGCTGATGTAGCTAGGGCAATAAATTGCCATGTCCAAACTGTGAGACGCCTAAGACAGCGCTACAGGGAGACAGGAAGGACAGCTGATCATCCTCGCAGTGAAAGACCACGTGTAACAACACCTGCACAGGATCGGTACATCCGAATATCACACCTGCGTGACAGGTACAGGATGGCCACAACAACTGCCCGAGTCACACCAGGAACACACAATCCCTCCATCAGTGCTCAGACTGTCTGCAATAGGCTGAGAGAGGCTGGACTGAGGGCTTGCAGGCCTGTTGTAAGGCAGGTCCTTACCAGACATCACCAGCAACAATGCCGCCTATGGGCACAAACCCACCTTCGCTGGACCAGACAGGAGTGGCAAAAAGTGCGTGAGTTTCTGCATGACAGCAATGTCAGTGTTCTGCCATGGCCAGCGAAGAGCCCAGATCTCAATCCCATTGAGCACGTCTGGGACCTGTTGGATCGCAGGGTTAGGGTTAGGGCCATTCCCCCCAGAAATGTCCAGGAACTTGCAGGTGCCTTGGTGGAAGAGTGGGGTAACATCTCACAGCAAGAACTGACAAATCTGGTCCAGTCCATGAGGAGGAGATGCACTGCAGTACTTCAAGCAGCTGGTGGCCACACCAGATACTGACTGGTACTTTTGATTTTGAGCCTCCCTTCATTCAGGGACACATTGTGAAACATTTTTAGTTTATGTCTTATGGTGTTGACTCTTTTAGTGTTCATACAAATATTTACACATTAAGTCTACTGAAAGTAAAAACAGTTGGACGTCAAGGGGCGTTTCTTTTTTTGCTGAGTATATATATATGTGTCACTTTGTCACGTATATAACATGTATATGGGTCCAGTGTGTACTCATTTGCACATACGCCCCACGTATTTAACACATACGTATACGAGTTCCTGTCCCCAGTTCTCCTCTGCTGCTCCTTCTCCCGGTTTCTTCCCAAATGCCCAGGCTGGCCTCTTTGCTGCTCTTCCATTTTTTTCTTGACAGCTGTGCTTCTCATTTGCAGGTGAGCTGGCCGGGACCCTGGCTTTCTACCAGACGGAGGGAAACCAGACGTACGTGCGCAGCAATGGAGAGCTGGCCAGTGACCTCCCCACCGAGGCGGCCTTTGAGCTGCAGGACCCTCGGAATCACTTCCGTCAAGCATCCTTCTCTTACACCTGGGACCTGGGAGATGGGTGAGTGCGTTCAGGGGGTCCGTGACTGGGTTTTTGGCTGTAATGGTCAGTCACTCCTGGGGGTGGCCACAGTTCAAGACTATTTGTAAGCACCACCATAATAACAAGGAGATGAAGAACTCCTTATCATGTCTGTCTGAGAAAGTGCAGTTGATCAGCCGATCGATTTACTCCTTAGTCAGTATGGTGCCTTTCACAGACAGCTTTGTGCTAAAGTGATTTTCCAAACTGGCGATGATGTAACGTTCAAAGAAGAATAAACAGCTGGGCCGCACTATCAGTCATGTGATTACTCCCTCATTTTGGGTGAAAGGCGCTATATAAAATAAGACGTTTTAAGGGTTGCGTTTCAGAATGGTGCACCAAAGGAGACAGGCAACAGCATGCAGGTTTGCTGCCAGCCAGCCAGTCAGTCAGTGAGTGTTTCTTTTATACCAGAGGGTCATTGCAAAGTGGAGTCAAATGGAGAAAGAAGATGATCAAATAATTAGGCTTTTTCATGGAATGAATATTTTTTTTTTATTTTTGCAAAAGGTGCCTTAGAAAATAAATAGCATTACAAAGTGAAACTGAGAGTGGAGGTGGGCAACAAAACCACAGACACTGTGGCCTTCTGCCCATCAGCTCGCCAGTCGGCTTTTATCTTAAAGACTTAAAGCAACAAAAGATCCCACCTTGAATTTTTTCAAAGTGCCGCAGTATAAAATAAGAATATCATCAAGCGCGGACGTAGACCTTGTGGTGGATGGCTGGGACGCCTCCACGATGGGAGGACCTGGGGAGGAAGTGTGGCCAGAGCATTCGCTCCCCCGGAGCACTAGGTGGCAATCCCCCCTGGGTTTGCTGGGGTGCCTCGGACTCCTGCAGGGCTCCCTGGGAGATGGAGTTGGATGCAGCCCTGTTGGGATCCGGGGGCACCGCCAGGGGGTCCTGCTGCCGCTGCCCAGCCCGTATGGGCGGTTCTTCTGCCGCACCCAGAAGCGGGTCATCAAGCACTTGGAGCACCTCTGGGTGCCTTTATAAAAAGGGCCAGCAGCCTCAAGTCACTGGAACCGGAGTCGGGAGGAGGAAGACGAAGCTCGCCTGGAGGAGTGGAGGAGGAAAAATGAGAGAGAGAGACAAAAGAAGAACAGAACTGTTAATTGTGCTGTGCTGTGCTGTGCTTGGGGTCTGTGTCTGTCTTAACTCTTTTAGGGCTAATTTTTTTTTTTGTGTCTTTTCTGCCAGGGCTGAATATTGTTCCAAAAAGTAAACTTATTTTCTTTTCTGCGCTCGCTTTGCGCCCTCATGAGATGTTGATGCCATCTTGCCTTTGTTTACATTTGTTTACATTTCACAACTCGCACACACACAAGGATTAGTTGCCGAGTCAATGAGTCTAACATTCCTCCGAGCAGAGAGAGAATGCCTGTGACGTAACAGTGAGTTTTGTTGCCATTACCAGCTGATTGTCGCCCACTATCCCAGGATGTCGACTTTTGTCAACATACGCCCTCAACCCCTCCTGTCGACAAAAGTCGACATCCGGCCTAAAAGAGTTAATTTGGTGCAAAACGCCCAGAACGTGTGGCCCAGTGAGGCTGGAGCTCGATTGCAGCGTTCACAGGTTGGCTCTCACCCTGGAAACATTTTGGACAATTTCAAACGAGACCGATGCGCTCGATAAAAGATTTTAAGTTGAATAATTGAATGCTTTGCACATATGGAGCTCGAGTGAATTCTGTGCGCAGCTGCCTTCCACTCCGTTTCTGAGATGCTGAGTGAGAGATCCTTTTCCCACTGTGCTCTGGGATCTGTAAAAATGTCTTTTAATTATTACAGAAATGCCGTCTGAGTCCCCACGACTGATCGTTGACTTTTCTGGAATAGAAGTAGGTGGGAGGTGAGGAAGACTGGGCAGATTTCGTTTACATCCTCCATGAGATGTTTTGCTAGAACTTGTAACTGGAGTCCACCTGTGGCAAACTGGACTGACTGGACGTCATTTAGAAAGACGCAGGAGATGTCCCACCGTATAGGCGGCCCCACAATTCACAACGCATGTCAGAATGAAAATCAAGTCAAGAAGTCCTAAGAACTCTCTGTAGACCTCCATGATGAAAGTATGGTGAGCAGTGGCCGATCTACCATCAGGCCATTCCGGGGGGCTTGTCTAGGGGGTGGCCGGGACAGCACAAGGCCTTTTCATCAACTCCCCGATGGACACTCTTAGCAAATCTTCAGAAGTCCTCTGCTGTGATGGGACAACTTGAGGACAGGATGACAGTCTCAGCTGCACTCTATCAGTTATGTTCAAGGGTCCAACTCCCACCTGAAGTTTTCCAAAAATCATTTAAAGGACTCCAAGAGTACGGCGATATAGATTCTCTCCTCTGATGAGACAACAAATGAACTCTTTGAAGGGTACACCGCACTTCTCATCACATGCCTACATAGTGGTGACAAGCATCATGCTATGGGCATGCGGGGTCCGGGGGACTGGTCGGAACTGAGGAACAGATACAGAGTGGTCCTTGAAGGAAAACCTCTGACTGGGGTGACGATTCACCATTCGGCACAACAATGACCCAAAGCATACAGCCAAGTTTGACACTAGAGTGACACAGGGACAAAAGTCTCTGAGTGGCCCACCCAAAGCCCAGAGCCCAGCCTCACAGAACAGGCGTGGAGAGACCTGAAGATGGCACTTTGCCAACGCTTCCCATCCAATCTACCGGAGCTTTGAGAGGATTTGCAAGGATGAATGGGGCCAACTGCTCAGATCCAGTTGTGCAAAGCTTGTAGAGACTCACCCAAGAGGACTCAGTCAGCCATTGGCCTACCTGCTATATCCTAACACAGGGTCACGGGGGGGTCTGCTGGAGCCAATCCCAGCCAGCACAGGGTGCAAGGTAGGAACAAAGCCCGGGCAGGGTGCCAGCCCACCGCAGGGCACACGCACACACTAGGGACAACTTAGGATCGCCAATGCACCTAACCTGTATGTCTTTGGAGTATGGGAGAAAACCCACGCAGACACGGGGAGAACATACAAACTCCACGCAGGGAGGACCCGGGAAGCGAACCCACAGGTCTCCTTACTGTGAGGCAGCAGCGCTACCACTGCGCCACCATGCCACCCAGCCAAGAGGACTCAAAACTGGAAATGCTGCATAAAGAAGCTTCCACAAAGTACTGAATGAGGGGTCTGAATGCATCTATGAGGGAGAGATTTCAGTTCTTGATTTTGAATAAATTTGCAAACCTTGGCGTAAACGTGTCAGTTTGTCATTCCGGGTTATTGAGTGGCATTTACAGTGAAATCTACAACAGAGCAAAGTGAGCAGAAAGTGTAGGGGGTTTGTGGATCCCCTGCCTTTCACTGGCATCCTCTTTTTTTTTTTTCTCTCTTAAACGTCTGCTGTGTTTCACGCTGCGGGCAGGCGCTCGCCTTTTCCTGTTTTTGTTCTGCTGACTCGGCAGCCTCGTAATTATGTATTTTTTTTCCAGACACGTGTCACCTGCTGCACCACATTTTTTGTGTCTTGTTAGCTCAACACTGCTGGTGGGTGTGAAGGGGCGTAACGGTGAGTCATGCAGCATGTGCTGAGCTCCAGTCACATGCCTGTCCTGACCGTACTGCGGTTTGAAAAAGTATTCAACCCCTGTGGAAAGTCACCATATTTCCATCTTACATCATTACAACCTTTAAGAATCACAAATGCCGAGTATCAGAGTGAACTTTTATTTCTCTGTGTACACATTTAGAGCTCGGTGAACCAAACAAATGCAAATTAACAGTCATGTTGTGAAAAATGCTGTTGAAAAAGTAATGGACCCCTTCACATGACATCCAGTCAATACTTGGTAGCAGCACCAATAACTGCTTGCCACCGCTTTGGATAGCCATCTATAAGCTTGGCACACCTGGATGGAGGCCATTCTTCCCATTCTCCCTTACAGAACTGCTCCAACTGGGCAAAGTTTGAAGGCTTCCGTTTGTGAACTGCAATTTTGAGATCACGCCACAAATTTTCAATCGGATTCAGATCCGGACTCTGGCTAGGCCACTGCGAAACCAGGATCTTCTTTTTGTCAAACCATACGTTGGTTCCTTTTGCCCAGTCTTTCGGGTCATTGTCCTGCTGAAAGTGGTAGCGTCGCCCGAGTCCCAATTTCACGGTTGACGTTTGAAGGTTTTCTTCCAAAATCTGGATATACTTCTTACTATCCATTCTTCCTTCAATACGGACAAGGGACCCAGTGCCTGTCCTAGAGAAGCAGCCCCCAAGCACAACACTTACACCCCCCAATGCTTAATGGTAGGACTGGTGTTTGCCGGATCATTGGCAACCCCTTCTATCTGCCAGGCAAACGCCTTTGTGTTGAGGCTAAAAAGTTCAATTGTGGTCTCATCAGACCAAAGTACGTGACTCCAGAATGCAGGACTCTTGTCAAGATGTCTGTAAGCGAATTCTAATCGAGCTTTCTGATGACATTTTTCTTTTATGGTGGCTTTTTTCTGGCAACTCTCTGTGCAAAACCTTCGATATTGTAGTCTTATACACATCCACTCCAGCTGCAGGGCACTGAGAGTCACCTTGGGATTTGCTCTTACGTCTCTGACTAGTTTTCTTCACATTTTCTTTGTTATTTTAACAGGACGGCCTGACCAGGCCGCTTCACTGTGCTTCCAGTTGTCTTTCACTTTGCTATGATGGCCTTCACAGTGAATACACTGAGGCTAAGGAGCTTGGCAGTCTTCTTGGCACCATTGCCATCTTTAAACTTCATGATCACAGTGCGTCTCAAGTCATTCGAAAGTTCCCTTGTCTTCATTCTTGTCAGTTTTTGAGGTTTCACCACATAAGCCACTTGTACTGATTTCTCAGTTTTGTGTTCCTAAGAACTGGCCTGAAGAATCACTTAGAGACCCGTCGACACACTGGAGGGTTCAGGACTTGATTGTTTACACCCTTATTATTGCAGCCTCTGAGCTATCGGAGTCGATTACTTATTCAACAGCAGATTTCACTGATATGTTCTTTATTGTCGCAGCATCATTTGATTTTCAGGATTTTTTAGTGAAAATTTATTGTCCAAGAGGCCCTCATTTATATGTAACAGTATGAAACTAAAGATGCACTTTCAAACAAAAATCCATCCATCCATTATCCAACCCACTATATCCTAACTACAAGGTCACGGGGGTCTGCTGGAGCCAATCCCAGCTAACACAGGGCACAAGGCAGAGCGCCAGCCCATCGCAGGGCACACACACACACCAAGCACACATTAGGGACAATTTAGGATCGCCAATGCCCCTAACCTGCATGTCTTTGGACTGTGGGAGGAAACCCACGCAGACACGGGGAGAACATACAAACTCCACGCAGGGAGGACCCGGGAAGCGAACCCACAGGTCTCCTAACTGCGAGGCAGCAGCACCACCCACTGCGCCACCGAGCCGCCCATACATCCATTATCCAGCCCGCTATATCCTAACTACAGGGTCATGGGGGTCTGCTGGAGCCAATCCCAGCCAACACAGGGCACAAGGCAGAGCGCCAGCCCATCGCAGGGCACACACACACACACACACCAAGCACACACTAGGGACAATTTAGGATAGCCATTAATCACCTAACCTGCATGTCTTTGGACTGTGGGAGGAAACCCATGCAGACACGGGGAGGACATGCAATCTATACGCAGGAAACCCAGGTCTCCTTACTGCGAGGCAGCAGCACCACCCACTGCGCCACCGAGCCGCCCATACATCCATTATCCATCCCACTATATCCTAACTACAGGGTCATGGTGGTCTGCTGGAGCCAATCCCAGCCAACACAGGACGCAAGGCAGGAAACAAACCCCGGGCAGGGCGCCAGCCCACTGCAGGTTTCAAAGAAAAATATTACAGGAAATTTTAAACTTTGTCTAGGGGGTTGAATACTTTTTCAACCCACTGTATCACTGCTGTTCATGTGGACACGCCGGCTCCTGTCCTAGAGAGCATGACAGGAGTGTCCCCAGGGCTACGTGCGAGTGTGTGTGTGTGTGACCTGGTGGCAGTGCTGGCACTACACAGCTCAACGCGTCATACAGCTGAAGCGACTCATGCCTTTTATTCTCTCGTCCACAGAACACCCATTCAGACCAGCGAGCCCCGCATCGCCATGAACTACACGCTTCCTGGCAGCTACTCCCTCAGCGTGGACGTGGTGGCCTACTGGGAGCACGGCGGCCGTGGACGGGCCTTTCCTACCCAAAGCAACACATTCAAGGCAGACCTGACGGTGCTGGGTAAGGACGATGCCCGCCATTATCTTTCATATCCGGGTAGCACTTTTCACTTTGGGCATCGCCTCCTGTGGTTCCACTCTAAGTGTACTGACGTACACAGTGATGTAGAAGAGTCAAGGAGGAGGTGAAGTGCACCAGGAGTAGCAAAGGGGAATTAAAAGATGCGGACAGTGAAATAGCAGAGGCTCTAAACTTGCATTTTTCTGAGGTGTTCGAAAGTGAGGAAGAGGATAACCTCCCAGAGGTAACGGGGACTACTAAGGAGGTCCTGAGGGATTTAGAAATTGTAGAGAGAGAAGAGCTGCTCAGATTAAATAGGCTGAAATGAAACAAAACACCAGTACCAGATCATATTTACCCTCGAGTTCTTAAGGAGGCTGGCGAGTACGGATAGAAAACCTTGATGCGTATTTTTAGGAAGGTGGCTCTGAGGCTAAGGGTCTGCGCTGGCATCGGAAGGTTGCCACTTTGAATCCCTGTCACTGCCAAAAGAGATGCTACTCTGCTGGGCCCTTGAGCAAGGCCCTTAACCTTCAGTTGCTCCAGGGGCGCTGGGTATTGGCTGACCCTGCGCTCTGACCCCAAGGGGTAAGCGAGAAGATGCATTTCACTGCGTGTTGTCCTGTATAACTATGTATGTGACAAATAAATAAAGAATCATAATTATTACGTCGCTGCGCACTGGAGAGATTCCAAAGGACTGGAAAATGGCAAATATCATCCCGTCATATAAAAAGGGTGACAGGGCAGATCCAAGCATCTGTAGGCCAGTAAGCTTAATGGGCATCACAGGAAAATTAATGGAAGGAATTATTAAGGATAAGATTGAGCAACACATGGCAAGGACAGGAGTTTAACTGAACAGTCAGCACGGGTTCAGAAGAGGGCGGTCGTGTTTTACTAACAGGCTGGAATTCTATGAGGAGGCAACAGAAGGATACGAGCAGAGTGGAGCAGATGAGATTAATTATCTGGACTTGTAGAAAGCATTTGATGAGGTGCCACAGGAGAGGGTGGGCATCAAACTAAAAGAAGTGGGAATTCAGTGTGTGGTGTGTAGGTGGGTGCAAAATGGGCTCAGACACAGCACAGGGTGATGGTGTGAGGAGCCTCATCAGAATTGAGTGACGTTCAGAGTGGTGACCAGCAGGGGGCAGTGTTGCTATCTTATATACAGTAATCCCTCGCTATATCGCGCTCTGACTTTCGCGGCTTCACTCCATCGCGGATTTTATATGTAAGCATATACGGATTTTTCACTGGTTTTGCGGATTTCTGCAGACAATGGGTGTTTTTATTTCTGGTACATGCTTCCTCAGTTGGTTTAGCCAGTTGATTTCATACAAGGGACGCTATTGGCGGATAGCTGAGAAGCTACCCAATCAGGGCACGCGGGTTAAGTTCCTGGGTGCTGATTGGCTCAGCGACGGAGAGCAGCATTCGATTCCGCTTTGCGTTAGCCAGCATCTCGTCTCGCTCATCCAGCATCGACGTGTTTCGCTGTGTAAAGAGTTCACTTTTGTGCTCTTTTGTGTTCATCTTTGTGTGTAGTCAAGCCGTTCGTTACGTCTCCAAAAACGATCTGCTCCTGCTACTGCTTCAGGGGCCGTGCCCAAGCGCCACCGTCGCCTGAAGAGGCTCCTTTAGAAGAGCTGTAACGCTTTCCTTTGTTGTGCAGTAACATTTAAGGCATCATTATCGGACGAGTCATTGTTGGTGAGTACCCATAACTAATTTTCTACGTACTTAGTACATGTACGTACATTTAGTGTAACTGTACACACATTTTATGCAATTTTTCTTGCATGGTACGTATTTATTGATGGTGGCCTGTCTATCGTAATGGCTGTAACATATCTGATATCGGAAACGCTCGATATCTTTAAAATAACATCCATCTATCCATTATCCAACCTGCTATATCCTAATTACAGGGTCACGGGGGTCTGCTGGAGCCAATCCCAGCCAACACAGGGTGCAAGGCAGGAAACAAACCCCGGGCAGGGTGCCAGCACACCGCAGGGCACACACTAGGGACAATTTAGGATCGCCAATGCACCTCCGTGTCTTTGGACTGTGGGAGGAAACCCACGCAGACATGGGGAGCGAACCCACAGGTCTCCTTACTGCGAGGCAGCAGCGCTACCCACTGCGCCACCGTGCCGCCCCATAAAATAACATTTAGGTTTTATTTATATTTACATGTTGTAGATTTTCCATTTATTTTTATATTACCTAATCAATTACAGTGAGTTTAAAACTGTATTACGTATTAAATAAAACTCCTCAATGATATACGATACGTGTGTTTGTGCGTAGTATATAAACAGTGTGTTTATATAGATAATTTCAACAAATCTTACCTAATATCTAAGAGAATATAAAGAGTTTACGCTGTATAACTGTGCGGGAAATGTTTATAAGAGTGTGTGAGAGTTTATAAGGGCTTAAAATATATAAAAAATAACCATATAAATGCGGATTTTCACCTTTTGCGGGGGGTTCTGGAACACAACCCCCACGATCGAGGAGGGATCACTGTATAAACATCTACATGTGTCCGTCTGTCCGGCCCGGAAGTGTGAGGCTACAGCATGAAGCACAACGAAAGCACCAACGTGAAACCTCCGCCGCTGATACACGAGTGAGGCGAGCGCATCGGCAAAATGAGACCTCCAAGGAGAGAGAAACGCTCGCTTAGCTTTTAGACAACGGAGGTGAGCACGTCGGGGAAAACGAAACCACCGAGGAAAGGGAACCTCGTTTAGCTGCTCATGCACAACCGATGCGACTGATTGATCGATTGAAGTGCCAGAATCGCTGGTTTCTAGCAGCCTGGGCTTTTCACAGCACAGATTTACACAGCTAGTCTACGTGTGTCTGTCTGTCTGTCTGTCCGTCCGTCCGTCTGTCTGTCTGTATGTCCGGCCCGGAAGTGCGAGGCTACAGCATGAAGCTGAAAGAAAGCGACTCTGTCGTCAAAGTGAAACTGCAGAGAAAAGTCAAACCCGCTTAGCCGCTGGTAGACAAGGGGGGCGAGCACATTGGCAAAACGAAAGCGCTGACTCTGCATTTCAATTTTTTTTCTGACGATTTCAATAGTTTCCAGGAGCCCCAGGCTTTTTACAGCATATGCTTACTCCGCTAGTTTTTAGTAAATGATTTAGATAAGGGGTGGCACGGTGGCGCAGTGGGTACCGCTGCTGCCTTGCAGTTAGGAGACCACTGTATAAACGTCTATGTGTGGAAGTGTGTGTGTCCGTCTGTCCGGCCCGGAAGTGCGAGGCTACAGCATGAAGCACAACGAAAGTGCCAACGTGAAATATGCTTACTCAGCTAGTTTTTAATAAATGTAAATGATTTAGATAGGGGGCGGCATGGTGGCGCAGTGGGTAGCGCTGCTGCCTTGCAGTTAGGAGACCCGGGTTCACTTCCCCGTGTCTGCGTGGGTTTCCTCCGGGCGCTCCGGTTTCCTCACACAATCCAAAGACACGCAGGTTAGGTGCATTGGTGATTCTAAATTGTCCCAAGTGTGTGCTTGGTGTGTGTGTGCCCTGTGGTGGGCTGGCGCCCTGCCCGGGGTTTGTTTCCTGCCTTGCGCCCTGTGTTGGCTGGGATTGGCTCCAGCAGACCCCGTGACCCTGTAGTTAGGATATAGCGGGTTGGATGGATGGATGGATGGATGGACTCTCTAGTAACAAAAGGGCAACCACATGACCAAGATGTCCTTTTAATAGACCATGTGATAGCTGCCACTTGGACCCTTGTGACCCACCAATAAGATGGAGTTAATTATCTTCAGACTGGCTGCCAGAGTGCGTTATGTGGTCTTTCTCCGGTGACCACCACAAGATCAAATGACCTCACCAGCATGGATGGGTTGTCTGACCGCATGGCTCACAAGCCCCCCGTCCTTCCTCCTAGCTGACCCCTTCACTGGTTGTGATGGCTGTCAGTGTAACCCACAAGGCCCAGAATTAGTGACGTGGAGGCAGAGCAGAGGTCAGAGGTAGGCTGCGATGGAGGGTGGTCCGCCTCATGTGTGGATACTGGTCGCACAGCAGAGGGTCCCGTGACTGTGCAGGTGACCCCAGCTGTTTGCTTTGTTCATTGCAGATGCAGTAAGAGGCATTGAGGTCAGCAGCCCAACCAGCATCCTCGTGGACCAGAGCGTAGCACTCACCCTGGCAGTCAACGGCAGGTATGTGTGTCCGTCCGTCTGTCCGTAGGCTTGAGACTCAGCAGTTGAAAAATGACCAGAGCCCAAAGGAAGCCCCCCCTGCTAGAATCTGCAACTCCTGATACAATACAGTTTATTTTTGTATAACCCACAATCACACAAGGAGTGCCACTATGGGCTTTAACAGGCCCTGCCTCTTGACAGCCCCCCAGCCTTAACTCTCTAAGAAGACAAGGAAAAAGTCCCCCCCCCCAAAAAAAAAAAACTGATGAGCTTGGGGGGGGGGGGCTATGGGGGGTTACTTTGGGGTTTTGAGGACCCCACAATTTTATTTTTGATCTTTTCTTTAGTGTCATTCAACTGCTTCTCTTTGCTTCCCCCACTGGCCAGTAGTGATACTGCAGTTGAGTCTTGCGCGTGAAATTTCAAGTTGAGTTTTCTACGGAAGCCGAGAGAGGACGTGCGACATCGTTATTTTTTAAAAATTGTTTCCTCGAGATAACAGATTCATTTTACCGAGATTTTCATAAAACAAAAGATCTCGACATTATGACATAATTGTATCTAACGTTTAATGTTTAGCCACGTCCTGTTTGAAATGGCAGAAGAGCAGAACTGTATTGATCAGCGCGTCACATTTTTGTTGACTCAAGGGCTGACGCAGGCTGAAATATGTTTAAGCCTTAATTTAGAAAATAATAACGTTAGTGTCCGTCATTTAAGAAGACGGTTAGCGAGGTTTTAGCTGCATTGGCGTCGCAATCTAAGCGAGCCTGATGCCAGGTTAAGTTTCGTTTTGTCGAGATCGCGATAAAATGAGTCTATTATCTCGAGGAGACAATTTAAAAAAAATAACGATATTGCACGTCCTCTCTCGGCTTCTGTAGTTTTATTTTGTTGTTTTCTGCTTCTTCTTCTTCTGATTTAGTCCTCCAATGACCGTCTGTTGGTCCATTACATCCGACTGCCAAGTGGCCTCCCTCAAGCACTGCCATCTGCTGAAGATGAATGGTAAAAGGTGCATCCTGAACTACACGTTCCCCAACTCCGGCCATTACTGTCTGGGGGTCAAAGTCAAGAATGACATCAGCGCCATGCAAGCTTTCCGGGACCTGACCGTGCAGCAGGACGGTAAGTGACAAGCCGGTCACCCGCGTACCCGATGGCTACAGACGGCCTTTGGAACGGAGTGTTGGGTTCAGTGTAGGGCAGCAGGATGTTCCAAATGACACCCCACCTGTTGATGTTCTCAGGTTCTTCTCGGTGGGCTTGAAAGTGTTAGTTTTAAATGAAAATGAATAGCTAAGATAAAAAAAAGTAAAAAAAAAAAAAAAAAAAACAACAAAAATTGCAGGAGATCTCCGAATGAGGAGTGTGTACAGCGTGTATATGTGCTTTTCTTTTTACACTAAGACTAAATTGTCCTGAAAAGCCAAGCACATTGCATGTAATGAAAAACTATTCTATGATAGGAACTGCAATTATCTTAGTTAATCAAACCTGTTAATCCACCCCCAGTATGCACTTCTAGATCCCAGTTAAGCACAATGAGCCACTAAATGACCCGCACCCTGCTGTAATACACAGGCAGAGAGGGCGGTGCTTCAGAGGTGACATCACAGTGGCCACACCCTCTGGGTGGTTCCATCCACAAAACAGAATAAACAACGGAGAACCACATAAAGTACATAGAAGCTAAATAATAAATAAACAGACCACTATTAGTAAAAAATAATAATAATAATAATTCAAGGAAACGCAAAGAAAAGAAGACTTCAAAATTAACAACAAAGGCAAAATAAAAAAATACACAGAAGCCAGAGAGCAGACCCTGTCTGAAACCGAGCAGTGCAAGCTTGAGAGGCGACTCAGGCCCCTTCTTCAGGCAAAGATGTCCGCATGAGTATCCTCGAAAGCTTGCATATTGTAATCTCTTCAGTTAGCCAATAAAAGGTTTCATTTTGCTCGACTTCTCACTACATCCATAATGGCTAACGCGGTAGAACACCCCTCGCTGTCTGTACTTTGGAAAGTAATAATATAAAGTAAACTGCAACGTTTTTCTCTAACCAGCAGAGGGTGCTACAAGTCAACAGATTATCTTAAGTGAGAAAAGGGAGAAAATTGAAAAGAAACACACGTGGGCACCTGGTCACTAGAAACAATGACAAGGACCTCCACACGATGGCTTTTTGGGAGAACAGCAGTGCAGAGGTCAGCTGATCTGTAAATTCGTCCTTACTGGGACTGTCAGCTGACAGAAGCCAATTCGGGAGAGCTTTTGTGTGCTTTGTTCCTGTGTGTGAGGATGTTGTTGCTGTTGTTGGTTTAGAAAATTTCTGATCTTCTTGAGCTTCTGCAGAAAGCAAAATTTTACCCTTGGGACAAGTGAAGTCCAACCAAGGAGAGAATGAAGACAAAACTGACAGCCGTCACCAACAATGCTCCACATCCTCTGTGACACACCGGGACTGAGGACTTTCAGTGTGTGAAGCAACAAGGCGGGGGGTCTTTCAGACCGGCAGAATTACGCCATTATAGTGCCTTACTGGGACCGCTCTGTGATCTTTAGACAACTTAAAAGGTGTTTCTTGTAATTCTTGTGTATCTATTTCTATTATATAGCGCCTTTCACATCTATCTATCTATCTATCTATCTATCTATCTATATATCTATCTATCTATTATATAGTGCCTTTCACATAGCTAGATAGATA
>JANRMT010062861.1:9954081-9965219 GCA_026402145.1 Polypterus bichir lapradei | reverse complement strand
AAAACCAGAGGAAGATTCTAGAAGGATGAGGACAGATGACATGATGGTAACGCCAAGTGATGCCAAGGTCATGGAGGGTGCAAGGAGGATATGGTGGTTGAAAACCAGAGGAAAGATCTAGAAGGATGAGGACAGACGACATGATGGGAACGCTAGCTTGCCATAACCTGGCGACAGCAGTGAGCAGAGCCGCCCCTCTTGAAGCCTGCATGATTATCATCAAGCAATCTATTCTGGAGAAAGAAGAAAGAGACCTGGTTAGAGATGGCACGTTCCACTAGTCAACAAGTGGATGCATTCGAAGAGAAGCTCTGCCCAGAGCCACACACACACCATTACACTATAAATAGAACAGGGTGGGCATCTCCTCTTCATGACCGTGTCCAGGTTTGGAGAATAAACATTCCTTAATGCCTTGGCCACGCAAGACAAAACTGTCTGACACTAGCAGCGTATATGGAAAGCCAACCATGACATCGGGACTAGACGTGATTTATTTGAACTACTTTAAAATGAAGCTTCATCCAGAAACAAATGCCAGGACCAAATTCATCCCCCCCAAAACCTGTTAAAGGAAATGACAATGACGGAAGACGAATCTGTTCAGAACTCGGGAAGGTCCCAAGTACGACCTGTCGGCATCAGCTGGAGCAAGTACAGAAAACAGAGAGCTGGCAAAACACTAAAAGTCGCCAAATCTATCAAAAGCTCCACAAGATGGAGCATAACCCTCAAGCCCCGGCTTATGAACACATAGGGCAACAAGTGATCTTTAGACATCGAAGAGAGCAGTAATCCAGATGTGACAAGACCAAAGCCTGGACCAGGAGTTGTGCCGCATACTCCATCAGGTCCAGTCTGATCTTCGATTGAATCTACAAGGCCACGTGACATTTGCCACTTGGTCATCAATCACCACCCTAAGGTTGCATACAGACTAGGTGGGTGTTCGCAATAGCGAGCCGAGGTGAACCGAGATGGGGATGCTGAATAGGTGGATGGGTTGGTATAACAAGAAGGTCCATCTTTGCCAGGCTGAATTGGTGATTGGTTCTCCTTCCTTCAAGTTTGCAAAATAAGTGAGGCTACCAGGACCAAATTCAGCAACCCAGAAAACCTTTTAAAGGAAATGCCAGAACGGAAGACGAAGCCGTGATGACCTCGCCGCTGAGAGGGAATGAGAAGGTTAGGTTGGGAGCAGGCCCTGATTATGGCACCCACCACACAACAAACCACCTGGATCAGGATTCGGGTGCATGACAATAAGGGGGCACTCATTTTATTTAAGCTGAGCGTTCGTACCAAACAGCTCGAGTTCAGTTTTGTTAGACACATCATACTTTATCGGTCCCAAAGGGCAACTCCATAAATGTAAAGTCCAAGCGCAAATAGCTGAATTAAGAAGCCACAAGTTATGAGCCGCGTTTTGGTAGTCGAAGGAAATCCTTAACTTGAATGTCTGATGAATACATGACACATCGCCACTCTCCGGCACCAGGACAGTAGGGCTATTCACTTCCAAATGGCATCCCTAGCTACATGCATGAATACCTTGGTAAGGGTACCCTCTTCAGGCCGTGTTGAACCGCGTGTCCCGCTCTTCACTTCAAATTCATCTTAATGGCCCGTCGATATGGCCGTGTCATTTCAAATCCAAGCTGAGTGGGGGTTGCCCTATTGAAGAAGGCGACCGAGCCACTGATAAATGATCAGTAAGGCTGTCATGAGAAAGACAAAAACACACACGCAGAAGCTTGTGTATGGAGCGTCGCAGATAACGATCGAGAATAAATGAGAGCAGACTGAGCCCGCTGTGCCAGTGCGGCATGATTCTAAAAACTCCGATCAGCTTCCAATTACGCTCGGCAGGTGAGCCCAATAATGGCACCGTGCAAATCTGTCATTCGTCGGCTCCTCTGGAAGGAAGGCGGCATGGCGGCGAAACCAAACACCGCACACGTGCATTTCAGTAGAGCCCACCGATGCAAAGCCATGTGATGCAGCTAACCAGGTTCTTGACTTTTTTGGTTTTTCTCCCCCATTTCTTTGCAGTCACACACTTGTTCCTGTTCATTCTCCCCTGTGCTGCGCTCCTGCTGATAACCATCGGGTTTATTGGGTTCTCGGCTTTCAGGCAGCCCACGCCACAGATGAAGAGTCTGCTGGAGGTGAGTGATGGGACTACAGTGGAGGAGGAGGAGGAGGAGGTGGTGGTGGGATCACTTTTCCTGTCACTGGTCACTCCATCTGAGTGCAGACAGATCGGGAGTCCGGGGCTTGGGTTTACGTTTTGTTATTTTAATCCTGTTGCTGTGTTTACTTTCTGTTTCTGTGCTGCAGTTTTGTCGTAAATATTAATTTTGGAATGTATTCTCACAATTTTGATTCATTTTGTACATTATTCATTATTGCTTTGCATCCTCCCCAATAACCACACCCCATAAGCTATCGTCATTGGGAGAGGAGTGAAAGTTTTACATTAATCAAAAATTACAATCTCCGGTTTTCGACGGATCTTGATGTTTTAGGGTCCCCGATACCAAAAACATCGATATCTCGATGACGGCTGTCTGTGTGTCACAGTTTCCTGAGGACGGTCCACGGCTGGATATAACAATACTAAACTCGAAACTTCAGCCTGTTATGAGATGTCGATGTGCTGATTAGTTTTTGAGCCAAATCGTGCGAGAGAAAGAGGCCCTCGAGAGGAACCCTTGAATACCATAATTCCGCAGTTAATGAGGAATTCTTCTCGTCAATTGCTATTGTAATGACCTATCTTATGATTAGAAAGATCAGAGTGCTAAATAATTTACTGAAATGTTAGAGAAGAGTTCGGGTAACTTGGTTCGTAGGGCGCAAAGCTGACTGACGCTCACGTCCGAATTTTTTTTTCTTATGGCTCATTAATTTTGTCATCCTTGTGCCTCCATTTTAATTTTAATTTTTACCCCTTGAACCACCATTTTGTTTTCAGTTTTCATAATACTAATGTTCCACCCGGCTCCATAAACTCAAAACCCAAGAATGGCCTAGCCAAATAAAAAAGGCCTAGTCCCAAACTCAAAGAGCAAGGCTTCGGCCCACACAGGCCCAACAAAAAAATGGCCAAAAAAGTCAGAACCAAAAGAGGGAGGAAATGTGAAACTCTGCCCCAATTAACAAAAATCATTTTTTTGTATGCTTAACGGTTTATTATTAAGAGAACGCAAATACAAAAGCATAAAAAAATACATTACTTTATGTCTAATTGGCAAACCAAGCAAAACAAAACCGGTCTGCATTTCCAAAGTTTAATCCTAAACCAAACCTCACAGAGGAGGATGCCGGGGTTTAAAGAGATGACCGGGCGAGGCGAGCAGAGGATCGAAACCAGAAATGCTGCCCAGCCAAGTCACATCATTAAGCCAGAACCGTAGTGAAGAAAATCAAAGCAAAAGTCGAGAAGCAGAAAATCGAAATAGCAAATCTAATAGGCCATGCGGGTTGTTTTTAACTTGAGTATCCGCGGACTCTGGCAAGAAGGCCTGGCAAGATGCCCCCCTTTGCCACAAGTCAGTATGTGAAGTTTCTGTCCCCCACTCAACTATAAGGGCTGTCATGGTGACGTGGAAGCGTCCAGAAACAACAACAACAGCTCAGCCACAAAGTTGGAGACCACACAAACTCGCAGAGAGGGGCTGCCGAGAGGTGAAGTGCATAAGAACGGCTCGTCCTCAGTGGCATCACTCGCAACAGAGTCCCCCAAAAACAGCCTCTGGAAGCCACATCAGCACAAGAGCTGTGCATCAGGAGCTTCATGAAATGAGCTTCCATGGTGCAGCGTAAAACCATTACGTGCAGTGCCAGCTGGGGTGGTAGACTCTGAAGTGGTGGAAATGTCTTCTCTGGAATTGGTGAATCACACTTCACTATCCGGCAATCTGATGGACTGGTCTGGATTTGCTGGATTCTAGGAAAACTCTACCATCTGGATGGCATACTGCCTACTGTGAAGTTTGGTGGTAGAGGAGTCCGCTCAGGTTGGGGAGCAGGCACTGGTACAGCATGTTGCTGCACCCACCACACTATGAAGCAGCTCGTGATCCTGGTTTGGCAACCCCCCCAGGCAGTCCCACCCTCCTGAAATGACCATCTATCTGTCACAGCCAGGTGTTACATGGGCGGCCCCTTGACCTGGTCCAGTCACTCGGGTCCTCAACAATGAGGGTCATGTGAGCCAGATCACCCTCGGGGAATCGTGCCACATGCCTGTAGTGCCATAACTGACACTCCCTGACAATGCAGGTCATGTGCCTCATTCAGGACTCCTTGAGCAACACAAAGTCAAACCAGCAGATTCGGGATGTCTAAAACATTGAGATTCATCAAAATCTCGAAATCAAAGTTTTGGACGATTACAATGTTTTCCATACGAGAAAGTAAATCGGACTAATGGAGGTCAAAAAATTTGAGATTTATGAAAATGTCGAAATCAAATTTTTGGACGAATACAATACTTTGCCTATGAGAAAGTAAATCGGACTTAGGGTAGTCGAAAACGTTGAGATTCATGAAAATCTCAAAATTGAGTTTTAGGACGATTACTATACTTTCCCTACGAGAAAGTAAATCGGACTCAGGGAGATTCATGCAAATCTCAAAATCAAATTTTTGGACGATACCAATTCTTTCACTATTCTTTGTAAACGAGAAAGAAAAAAGGAAGAAGCGTTTCATGGGGTGTCCTTACTTTTTCACAAGGTGACCGCATGCCATGTATTATATAACCCTGGCATCCCATTCAAGGGTGGGGGTCCTGCCATGTGCCTGACAGACCCCAGCTGCATTTGACCCTGAATTGCCAAACGTGTACCGCATCTTCGACACATATTTACATTTTAAAAAAAGACCTTTTTAATTCAGAAATGGCAAGGCTTTCAGTGCTGTGCCATGTGGTGGACTAATTGGCGCGGCTGAATGTTCCCCCTGTCGTTCGTAAATGAGGTCTCCCATGTCATTTTTGTTTTATTCGATTTATTTAATTCCAGATCTCACACGGTGTCCTCATTCTCAGACCTTTCATGAATTTTTAAAAATCCCTCGTCCTTTTGGAGGCTGCTGCTGTTTGAACCTCACATAAATGAGGCCCACTGATCTGGTGGCTGAGGCCGCTCGCATGTACGACCGCCGATGGATCGTGCTGTCAAAATTGTAAGCGGGAGGCTTTTTTAATGTTATTTATTTTTTAATTCTTTTTTTTTTATTCTTTTTATTATTTCTGAAGCCCAGTTCTCCCCTCTCAGTGGAATCATTCCTACCGGAAGGCAATAAAAGTGTTGCAACTCTCTGCTCTGCCCAGCATATCCACTAGGGGGGAGTAAAGAGCCTGCTCTGTTTTCATTCACTGCTGGCGCTTCTTCTCTTATTTATTTATTAATTTATTTATTTTCCTTTTACTCCATAATTAGATGTGATTTCTGTCGTAAGAGCAACGTGCCACACCCTAGAGGACCCTGAGTTCTAAAGCTCCATAATTCATCTTTAATTAAATGATCAACTCGGCTCCTGGCCTGTTCCTGCTTTCTCCTGCCATATATAAGTGGAGTCGCTCCACCCCATGTTTCTCTTGCTCCCCCCTCCATGCTGCTGATGATGATGATATGATATTATTTATGAATTTAGAAAAACTCAAGCCCACCGTTGCCGTGCGCTCCAGAGGCCTGGTGATGTCAGGACAAAGCAGACAAGTGTCTTATCTGAAATTCCCATCTCGGAAACAGCCTGTAGGAGCCATCGGATACGTGCAAATAATGCAATAAAAACGACATCAAAATTGCATGGGAGTAAGCACAGGGGACATCCAGTATTAATGCTGAACTCGGCGCCGTGAAGCTTGCGCTCATTAAAATGGTGCTTGAGCTGACGTCCTCGTGTTAAGCCAGTTTCCCCCGTTTTTGTGTGTGTGTGTGTGTGTGCGTGCGTGCGTGCTTGACCAGTAGCAGTCCAGATTGTAGCCACTGGCGCTCCCAGTTTGGACTCCACTGACCTTCCAATATTCCAAGATTTGCTGTCGGGCTGAATGGCTACTGTGAGAATTTGCTACCGTTGTTGTATTTCAGCCAGGGTTCCTCCCTTGGTTGGGGTTTATGCAGCAGCCCCAAAAAAATAACCTTACATCCAAGGGGGAGGAGCAAAAGCTTTACACTTGTCAAAAATTTCGATCTCCGGTTTTTGATCTTCTTCTGTTTGGCTTACGTTATGTGAAATATTCTGGTTACTGACCCTCTTGGCTCTGGTCAACAGTTTGGTCTACAGTTTGCTCTCATGTCACAGCTTTTATTGCTTTGCACCTTCCCCTACCATAACCTATTGACTATGGGGGAAGAGCAACAGCTTTAGATTCGTCAAAAATTTCAATCTCTGTTTTTTCACTCCAACCGGTTTTCTCAAAGGCAAATACCTGCTTTCAATCAGAATCCATTTTAATACGAAAAACATTTCTCTTCTTGTGTTAGCTGAAATTTACTCTGCCAGTTCAAAAATTCACTGTTATTATCCTAACACTTACCTAACGTGTCCCTGATTACTTCTACTACTAATGATGGCATTTTTGATTTTTGCTTTGCGCCCTACGCCACCATAACCTGTCGTCTTTGGGGGGGTGGGGTACGAAAGTTTTAGATTTGTCAAAAATTTCAATCCCCGGTTTTCGATCATCTTCTGTTTGGCTTACGTTATGTGAAATATTCTGGTCACTGACTCTCTTGGCTCTGGTTCTTGGTCTACTGCTTGCTCTCATGTCACAGCTTTGCGCCTTCCCCTCCCATAACCTATCATCTATTGGGGAAGAGTGAAAGCTGTAGACTCTTCAAAAATTGCTATCTCCAGTTTTCAACGGATCTCGACGTTTTAGGGTCTCCCGATACAGAAAATATCAATATCTCGATGTCGGGTATGTGTGTGTGTTTCTGGAGGATGAAGCCCAAGACGGGCGAATTAAGCGTGTTCAACAAGAACATGGAGACACAGTTAGAAACTCATTATGGGTAAATTCTTCTTCACTCGGGGAAGCACAAAACCAAGTAGTGTGGTGTAGCACAGGTGCAGTGGGGACCTTCGATTGGATCTTGTCGACTTGTCCTAATTGATCTTCAGATACAGTATGAGCATCCCGTCAGGAGTATCATGAGCTTCGCGAGGGCTTTTATTTTGATACACTCACACTGGAATTCGTGCCACAAGGACTTTTTCTGTGACACTTTTTTTTTTTTTTTGCTTTGTGCCCTCTCCCACTATAACCTATCATCTATGGGGAAGAGAGGAAGTTTTAGATTCGTCAAAAATTTCGATCTCCAGTTTTTGATCATCTTCTGTTTGGCTTACGTTATGTGAAATATTCTGGTTACTGACTCTCTTGGCTCTGGTTCTCAGTCTACAGCTTGCTCTCATGTCACAGCTTTTATTGCTTTGGGTTCTCCCTCACTATAAACTATCGTCTATGGGGGAGAAGAGGAAGTTTTAGATTTGTCAAAAATTTCGATCTCTGGTTTTCGATAGATTTTGACATTTTAGAGTCCCCCAATACAGAAAACACTGATATCACGATGACGGGTGTGTGTGTCTGTGTGTCACAGTTTCTTGAGGATGAAACCCAAGTTGCCCGAATTAAACGTGTTGAACAAGAACATGGAGACACAGTTAGAAACTTGTTAAGAGTAAATTCTTCTTCACTCAGAGAACCACAAAACCAAGTAGTATGGTGGAGCGCAGGCGCAATGGGGACCTTTGGTCAGTTCTTGTCAACTTGTCCTAATCGATCTTCAGATATGAGCATCCCGTCAGGAGTACCATGAGCTGTGTGAGGGCTTTTATTTTGATACACTCACACTGGAATTAGTGCCAGAAGGACTTTTTTTGTGACACTTTTTTTTTTTTTTTTTACTTTGTGCCCTCCCCCACTATAACCTATTATCTATGGGGGAGGAGCAGAAACTTTAGATTCGTCAAATTTTTTTTTTTTTATTATTTTTATTAATTTTATTGCATTCCATACAAATCAATCAAGTTTTACATAAAGAAAATTTGAGTTAAGAATAAATCGATTCGTCAAAAATTTTGATTTCTGGTTTTCGACGGATCTCAACGTTTTAGGGTCCCCTAATACAGAAAACATCGATATCTCGAGGACGGGTGTGTGTCTGTCTAAGTGTGTGTGTGTGAGTCTGTGTGTCACAGCTTCTTGAGAATTAAGCCCAAGATGCCTGAATTAAGCGTGTTTAACAAGAACACGGAGACACGGTTAGAAACTCGCTCCAGGTAAATTCTTCTTCACTCAGAGAACCACAAAACAAAGTAGTGTGATGGATTCGCAGGCACAGTGGGGACCTTCGGTCGGATCTCGTGAACAGCTTGTTCTCGTCGACTTGTTCCTAATGGATCTTCAGATATGAGTATCCTGTCAGGAGTACCACAAGCTTTGCGAGGGCTTTTAGTTTGATACACTCACACTGGAATTAGTGCTAAAAGGACTTTTTTTTTTGCGGTTTTTTTTTTTTTTTTGCTTTGTGCCCTCCCCCACCATAACCTATCGTTTATGGTGGAAAATCGTAAGCTTTAGATTTGTCAAAAATTTCGATCTCCGGTTTTCGACAGATCTCGATGTTTTAGGATCCCCGATACCTTGATATCTCGATGGCGGGTGTGCGTCTGTGTGTCACAGTTTCTAGAGCTAAAACGGCTGGACGGAAAAATGCCAAACTCGAATCTTCAGCCTGTTCTGAGTTTGACGATGTGCTGATTAGTTTTTGAGTCAAATCATGCAAGAGGTGTACTAGAGGAACCCTCAAAAACTGTAATTCTGCAATTAATGAGGAATTCTTCTCGTCAACTGCTATCATAATGACCTATTTTATGATCTGAAAGATCATCAGAGTGGTAAATAATTACTGAAATATCAGAGAAGAGTTCAGGTGACTCGGTTCTTGGGGCGTAAAGCCGACTGCCACTCGTGTCTGATTTTTTTTTTTTGTCTGTCTTGTTCATTTTTGATCCCTTTCTTTAGGTTGATAGTGTTGGTCATTTGCTTTCTCCGTACCTCTGCATCTTTTTTTATGTTCCTTGGGTTTTGAGTTGGGGTCTCCTGCTTATTGCCATCAAACGACTCCCCTCAGACCTCAACTGAAGAAAAGCAGCAGTCCTTTGCGGTTCATTGTGATTGTGCTTGTGTTTTTTTATTTCTCTGCCTTTGTTTTTTTTTTTTTTTTAGATTGTTTGAACCTGTGATCTGTTTTTCAATTGTTCTCTTTGGGATTGTGATTAGGACTTGGATTGCTTCTGCCATTTTAGGCGTCCCCCCTCTGTGCCTTTTGTGCTCTTCAGAGCTTCATTGTTCAGAGCATTTTATCAAAGTAAATGTTTCTTTTTTTATTTTTTATAAAGATTCTTCATTGCCCTTTGTGTGACTAACTGGGTTCTCGACGTGGGCATTTTGAGTATTGGCAGGACTTTGTGTGCTTGGCAACCCTTTAGATCCTAACAGCTGTGCCCTACAATGAATGGGCACCTGGTCCATAGTCCCGCCACTTGGGCTCCTTACAGCTGGGTCTTGTTGGTCTGATGCCACTCCTTTTCTACCCATCTTCTCTGCAAATCCTCTGCTAGGCTGGGTGGAGACCCCCAGTGGACGGCTATTTTCAGGTCTCCCCCAGGGATGTTCAATTGGTTTGTGGGAGTCTCAGGCAGTTTACCGCTTACCTTTGTACCGTTTACAGTTGTTCACTGCATTTGAACTTCTTACATTTCAATAGAAAATGGAAATATGGAGGTGCTGTAAACCTTTTGAGTCGTGTGTGTGTGTGTGTGTGCGTATCTAACATATATGTGTTTGTGTACAGAAGTAGGAATGCGCACTCCGACTCTGAGCCACAACATTAAAACCGCTGAAAGGCGACATGAATAACACTGATGGCCCGAGCCTGATGTTACTCGATACTCTTTTGTAAGTCGCTTTGGATAAAAGCATTTGCCAAAGCAAATAAATGTAACTGATGATCTTGCCCCGACGGCACCAGTCCAGAGCTGGCAGACGTTACACAGCAGTTCTTAAAGGTGAGGTGTTGGAAACGGGCAGAAATGGGCCAAAGTGGGGATCTGAGCGACTCTGACAAGGGCCGACTGGCTCAGAGCGTCTCCCAAAAAAAAAAATAGCTGGTCGGGTGGGGTGGTTGGTACCCACCAAAAGTGATCCAAGGAAGGACAGCTGGGGAACCAACGACAGGGTAATAGGTGCCCTCTACGTTGGGCAGTGAAAGTTCAGCCACTGCAGTGCAAACTGATGAAAAACGTCATGCTGGCCATGAGAGAAAGGAGTCAGAACACACAGGGCATCGCAGCTTGGTATGCAGCCACACTACCAGAGTGCCCGTGCAGACCCTTGTCCACCACTGAAAGTGGCAACAGTGGGCACTTGGGCGTCAGAACTGGACCATGGAGCAACGGGAGAAGGAGGCCTGGTCACCAAATCACATTTTAATTTAGATGATGTGAACGGCCAGGTGTGAGCGTGTGTGCCATTCACCCTGGCAAGAGATGGCAGCAGGATGCACTATGGGGGGGAAAAAAAAAGAAAGCTGGCAGAGGCCATGTGATCTTCCAGAAAACCTGGCATTCGTGTGAGGGTAAATTGGACACGTGTACCACCTACCTAAAGAATGCTGCAGACCACGTACACCCCCACAATGTTAATACATGATGGCAGCGGCCTCTTCAAGCAGGATAAACGCACCCGTGTCAGACGGCAGACAGCACTCAGGAACATGGCAAAGAGTTGGCTTACATTTTAGTCAGCCGACTGGATCAGCAGGCACCCTTTGAGTCCCACTCAGTCACCCAGTGTGGCCAAGTCCACCCCGACTGACACGAGAACATACCGAATTTGGCAAATGACAGGAGACCCTTCAGTCCCGTTTGTTTAGCGAAGAGCTCGGCCGTCCCAACGTCTCATCCTGATTCTTCTTAAGCGTTCTCAGCATTTTTCTCCTTCGACTCCATGGCTCGGTAGTTTGTTTCAGATTCTCACAACTCTTTACGTAAAGAAGGGCTTCCTGGCTTCAGTCCTCAATGCACTTCCCCTCAGTTACCACCAGGTGTCCTCTAAT
>JANRMT010062861.1:9914062-9930336 GCA_026402145.1 Polypterus bichir lapradei | reverse complement strand
TAGATGTGAAAGGCGCTATATGATAGATAGATAGATAGATAGATAGATAGATAGATAGATAGATGTGAAAGGCGCTATATGATAGATAGATAGATAGATAGATAGATAGATAGATAGATAGATAGATAGATAGATAGATAGATATGAAAGGTGCCATTTGCCCAGCCTGTCCTTCCCCACCTTTCCCTTTGGTCCACTTTAAGGGCAGCCTGGTGACTCAGTGCAGCGGTCGAGTGACCATTTTCGTCCAGTTTCCTTGCCATGCTTGTTTAACATAAGATTCTCGGTGGTGTCTGCAGGAGGTTCAATATTGCAAATTACTTAGAAACAAATGAAAGTCCTGGAGGCGACCATTTTATTCATCATACTGGAGGAGGGGGTCTGTTGGGGGTTTTGTTGTACACATTAAGAGAAGTCTGAGGTGGGGGGGCACTGCTGTTTAACAAATGTCACCTGGCAGTATATAAAAATGCAGGAAGGGCTGGTCATTTTTGTTTATTGTTCTGGGGGGGTCTACACATTAAGAGAAAATACAACTGTTTAACACAAGTTTCTTAATAGTGTCTATAGGGGGCACCATATTAGTTATTTGGTCTTTATTTGGATACACTGTATGGGTCTTTTTACAGGACCTTTTGGGGTCCGAGCGCAGGGTCAGCCATAGTGCAGCACCCCTGGAGCTATTTTCAGGTTAAGATGGTGGGACTAATTTGAAAATTAAAGAACGCCCTGCTTCCTCCTTCTCTATGCCAGTGAGTCCTCATCTTAAACTCACCTCCCAATGCTAACTTTATAGCTTCTAAAATGGGGGGGGGGGGGGTTGCCATACTTTATCCCCCACCCACAACTGAGAACTCTGTGCCTGTCAAACCCCACCCCATCCTAGCTGATAAGTTTGTATTGACAAGCCAGGTGCCCACCATCTACCTTTGCCAGCACATCATTGAATAAACCCTTTAGAGTCCCCGTTGTGCACAGCACCCCCTAGTGGTTCCTGATGTCTTTAATAAAATTGGGGACCACTGGTTACTCAGTGTTACATATGCAGACACCAGGAGATGCTTTTAAAAACCCACAACCAACCATGCAAACCCCCGTAAGCCCCCCAAACCTCTGAAGGCCCCCCTGCCTTCAGATATCCAGAATATTCCCTCGATGACAGGTCAAGTTCTCAGCTTCCGTCCTGTGAATTGTCTCCATCTACTGGTCACTTTGTGTAAGTACACACGAATGGAGTCCAGAGGCTGAGCCTTGAGTGAGTGAGGGGACTTGTGCCAGTGGATGGTGAAGCCCCAGCCAGAGTGCCCCCTTAGAGCTCTAACCCTATGGTGTGTGCCATGGTGCGGGACTGTGGGTACTCCCTGTGCCTCGGGCATTTTCAGGGATTCCAGGATTTGGAATGAACTGTAGGAGGCAGTGCTGCCCAGTGCCTCCTGGAGTTTTTAAGGTTTCATTGTCCTCATGAAGCCACACATGTCTTCTGTCCTGCCGTCAACCAAGTCCTTGAAGATGCTCCCACCCAGTGTGTGTTGGGTCAATTTTTGGAGACAATGTGGACAAATCAGGCCTTGTGAAGCCCGTGTGGAAATCAGCCTCGCTCTGGCACACAGGCACATAATTCCTCCTGGGAATTTCTGATTACTTTGTCACACCATTAAAAGGTGTTATGGATTGGAAATACAAAGACTTGGATATCAATGTGAGTCACTGAGTAGCCAGCCGCCAGGTCCCTGTGCCCCATAGGTACGTGTCTCAATAGGGATTGGCACCCTTGGTAAGCCTAGTACGGGCAGCTGCATACCTACATACCTGCGGACCCTACCATTTTGTCTTCACCCCCACCCAGGCAGGGGTTCAGCTCCACAGAAGCCCAAGATTTTGCTTTTGTCCCCCGAAGCCCCTAATCAGAATGAGACAATTTGTAAAATCGCAAGACAGATGCCACCTTATTGTTCAAACACCGGGCACCAGAGACTCCAACATTCCAAAAATGATGACCCTCGGAGGGAGAAGATGTAAAACATATGTGGCAGTTTCCACCTGGGTACATGGCAAATTATGCCCCCTAAAACAGGTAATGTGGTGCCCGGTGCCAAGCTGAAGTTTGATGCCACACATGCGCACACCACCATCAAAATAAAAGGCAGCAGGGCTTTCAGCTTGTGAAGTTGCCAGTCAGTGCTGCCTCCTGCTGGCTGCAGACATTATTGCACCCCTATATTGATAGGAGCCATGCCAACCTAAAGTACCCACTCTAATTTGGGAGGGAGGTTACCCTGGGTAACTGGCATATCACTGTCAACCCCATCCAGACTTGATCACTTTCTGCTGGTCTATCAGGCTTCATTATATAGTGCCACAGTTAGAGCCACCGGGCACAGGTCTTATAAATAATTCATTTTTAAATCCTAATTATTTCTTCCTTTTTCGATTTTGATTGTCAGAGCCAACCTAGCGAGAAGGAGCGCCATTTACTGCAGAAATAAATTAATTGAATTTCAAGCCTTTCAGAATGTAGGTCAGATTAGACTCCCCTACCGGCTGTCTCCATGGTTTTATAGCGCCTTGTCATAAAAGACTTCCGGAACGTTCTCTTCGCAATCAAAATGCCAGCCCTCCCGACTGGCACGTCAGCAAGTGGCTCAATTTCTATGCACTTAAGCGAGATGTGAAATGCGACTCTCACGACTCCCGTCCCTAATGGAAGGCTAACACTCGGTAATCCCTTTGGTGATGAAAAGTGCTAAATAACCGGATTAGACTTGCCGTCTCAGGGGGGGGGGGGGGGGGGGGGGGGGTAGCGAGGGGCTTTCAGGGTGTGCATGTGCCAGCTATGCAGCATCGCTCCGTAAAAGTGTGTGCAAAAATGATAAAAATGCAAATTGGGATTTGAAAAGCAGAAGGTAAAGTTCAAAAGAGTAAATCAGCAAGGAATCGAGAAAAAAAGTGCCAGGGTGTGCCAGTGGGCACTTTAGAGGGGCTGCACTGAAAGATGCTGGCAGGAGCACATTCAAGGGAATTGCGCTCAGGGACCACCGTGGGATCAGTTAAGGGGCACTGAATGGGAATTTCAAGATTAGTGGTACATTTAGGGGCATCTTTAGGGGCATAGTAATGGGCATGCATTCTCCAAGGGGGGGCACCTTGAAGGTCTTATCATAAGTACCATACTGGAGGGCTCTTGTCAAACACAGTGGTGGGCACTTCTGGGGGAACAAGCATAAAAAACTTAAGGAGCATGAAGAGGCACATTTAGGGGCAAATACAAAAAAGACCTAAAGAGACTCAAGCGGGGGCTCCTTAATCGTTTTATGCCAGGTCACTTTTTGGGGACACATTGAGTACCCAACTCTAGGCCAGACACTTGTAAAACACACCGGTGGGCACCTCTGGCGTTACACACACGGAATGAAGAGGCACATTTAGGAGTAAATACAAAGGAGACCTAAAGTGGCACAAGAAGGGCACTTTTGAGGGGCTTATCTCAGGTCATTCTATGCCAGTGAGTCCTCGTCTTAAACTCACTTCCCAATGTTAGACTTTACAGCTTCTGAAATGAAGGTGACTGTCATATTCCTCCTCCCCCACCCCCACAAGACCCCTGGGTGTGTCAACATAGCTGCCAGGTTCATATTTACAAGGCCAGGTGCCCATTGTCTATCTCTGCTGGCACATCATTGCATAAACTCTTCAGAGTCCCCATTGTGCACAGCACCCCCTTAGTGGTTCCTGATATCTTTAATTAAAAAAAGGGCCCACTGGTTACTCAATGGTACACATGTGGGCACCAGGAGATGCTTTTAAAACCCCACAACCAACCAGGCAACCCCCCCCCCCTCAAAACTCTATTACCAATCAACCCAATCCCCCGCAACACACACGCTGCCCCCCATAGCCTACGGTGATCCAGAACATTCCCTCAATGACATGTCAAGTTCTCTGTGAATTGTCTCCACCTACTGGACACTTTGTGTAAATACACATGACTGGAGTCCAGAGGCTGAGCCTTGAGCGAGTGAGGGGATTTGTGCCAGTGGATGGTGAAGCCCCTGCCAGAGTGCCCACTTTGAGCTCTAACCCTATAATGTGTGCCAGGGTGCTGGACTGTGGGTACTCCTTGGGCATTAGGCATTCAAAGAGATCCCAGGATGAGGAGAGTAATGTGTTCAGTAGCCTTTAGGGGGCAGTGCTGGCCGGTGCCCCCTGGAGTTTTTAAGGTTTCATTCTCCTCGTTAAGCCACACTTGTCTGGTGTCCTGCCATGGACCAAGCACTTGAAGATGCTCCCACCCAGTGCTTACTGGGTCCCCGCAGTCTCCAAGGGTGGTGGGGCACCTTGATGGTCATATCATAAGGCAATTTCAGGGACACTCTGAGGAACATCATAAGTACCATAGTGGAGGGCTCTTGCCAAACACAGTGGTGGGCACTTCTGGAGAATCAAGAATATGAAACTTTAAGGCAGATATTAAGAGGCACATTGAGGGGCAAATACAAAGGAGACCTAAAGGGGCTCAAGCAGGAGTAGCTCTGAGGGGCTTACCACGGGTCACTTTTGGGACACACTGAGTACCAAAACTGTAGGCCAGGCACTTGAAAAACACACTGGTGGGCAACTTCTGGGGGGTACATCCATAGAAACTTTAGGGGAAAATACAAATGAGATCTACGGGGTGCAAGCAGGGGCACTTGAGGGGCTTATCTCTGGACACTTTTTGGAGTACCGCATTTAGGGCAATTGAAAAACACACTGGTGGGCAGTTTGGGGAATATGATTAAGAAACATTAGGGGAGACACGGAAAGGCACATCGAGGGGCAAATCCAAAGGAGTCCAACAGGGCACAATCAGGGCATCTCTGAGGGCCTAACTTAAAGATGGGCTATTTCAGGGCCCATGGGACATGGCATCTTCAGTGGCATTTCCACAAGTGTTTTTGGGAGACAATTTTGGGGGCTCATGTGAACCCTGAGTCTCAGGTTCAAGGGCAAGAACAGCCCAGTCTGAGGGGAGCTGCTGGGAGCTACATGAGTGGCACCTTTATGGGCACATCTAACACACATACTTTTGCTGGAGAAACACAGCCTAGAAAAAAACTTGGAGGAGCTGTAGAAATTTCCGGTGTGTCCTGTTTGGGACCCCCTTCAATAAGTCAGACTGTCTTATTGGCCAAGCGATCGTTGGCCATTTGTGGGTTGACGTTTCTAAAATGAGACGTCTCAAACCTGCCACCAGATTTAAGGGCACTATCAGGTGGCACCCTGGCACTGAAGGCACACAGCATATCGAGATAAGGAGCTGCGACTTCCGTGTCATAATTAGAACACGAGAGCCGAGACGGCAGCTGCGTCTTGGGCTTTTACCACCAAGTGCCCTCAACTTTGTTCACGTTGAATTACTAATTAAAGTAAAAATAATAAAAAAACAAAACGCAAAGCACACCTGAGGGAGCTCACTGCCTCCACGCCTTCTTCATCACTTAAACGACAAGGAGAACAAGAAATACATCAGCTGTTAGGGTGACACTCAGCGGGGGCGGACGGGAGCTCCAATAAGATGGGGGGCAGAAGGGCGGACGGGCACAGGTCCCACTCTGAGACACCCTGAGCACCACTTTGACAGGCCTTTGGGACTTTGGTGGCTCTCCTTAGAGACAGACGTGACAGACGGGAGGGGAGGAAGAATCCAGAAAGAGGGGAGACATCAGGCGAGGCCACGAGTAGGACGTGAGGAAGGACCAGCGACCCCTGACCTCGGCCTCCTCTTCATCTTACTGCAGTGCTGTTAACAGAACGTCTGGGCTGAGGCCGGGGCTGCTGAGGGCTGGATGGTACAACGGCATCAGAGGGTAAAGGGGGCTTCTCCAGACTTCCTGTCACCTTCCAAAGACGTGCAAGAGGGGCCAACTGGAGTCCAAAAATGATAGTAACAGCAACAATAATAATAATAAGAAGATTAATGATGAGAAGAATAAATTACTACAATAATAACAACAACAACAATGCTAATAATAATAATACAAACACATGACAACAATAACAATAAAAATATCAATAATAATAATAATAGCAATAATAGTAATAATAATAATAAAAACACATGATAACAATAAGAGCAATAAAAGTAACAACAACAATAATAACAATAATAATAATAGTTATGGCAATAATAGTAATAGAAGAAATAATAATAATACAAACACATGACAACAATAACAATAAAAATAATAACAATAATAAAATCAACAATAGTAATAATAATGATAAAAACACATGATAACAATAATAACAATAAAAGTAATAATAATAATAGCAATAATAGTAATAATAATAATAAAAACACATGATAACAATAATAATAGCAATAAAAACAACAACAACAACAACAATAATATTAATAATAGCAACAATAGCAATAATAATAATAGTTATGGCAATAATAGTAATAGTAGAAATAATAATAAAAAGACATGATAAAAATAACAAAAAAAATAATAACAGTAATAATAATAATAGTATTAGCAATAATAGTAATAGTAGAAATAATAATAATGTAAACGCATGACAACGATAATAACAATAATAACAACAATGATAATAATAATAATAGTAATAATAATAATAATAATAATTAGTGACATTTCTCTAGCACTATTCTAGTCTACACAATGCACTGTACGTTGGCAGTGGGGAGCCACTTCAGCCCCCACCAATGTGCAGCACCCACCTGGATGATGTGGTGGCATCTATTCTTCTGCCAGTGCGCCCACCACACATTGGCTATTAGGTGGTGAAAGGATGAGAGAGTTTGTTAGCCAATAAGGAGCTGATTAGGGGTCCAGAGTGACTTGGCCGCGGTGGACAATTTAGCCAGGACATTGGGGTCCACCGTGCTCTTTATCAAGGATGCCCAGAGTTCTTTTAGATAGATAGATAGATAGATAGATAGATAGATAGATAGATAGATAGATAGATAGATAGATAGATACTTTATTAATCTCAAGGGGAAATTCACATACTCCAGCAGCAGCATACTGATAAAGAACAATATTAAATTAAAGAGTGATAACAATGCAGGTATAACAGACAATAACTTTGTATAATGTTAACGTTTAACCCCCTCGGGTGGAACTGAAGAGTCACATAGTGTGGGGTCTCCTCAGTCTGTCGGTGGAGCAGGACGGTGACAGCAGTCTGTCGCTGAAGCTGCTCCTCTGTCTGGAGATGATCCTGTTCAGTGGATGCAGTGGATTCTCCATGATTGACAGGAGCCTGCTCAGTGCCCGTCGCTCTGCCACGGATGTCAAACTGCCCAGCTCCGTGCCTACAATAGAGCCTGCCTTCCTCACAAGTTTGTCCAGGCGTGAGGCGTCCCTCTTCTTTATGCTGCCTCCCCAGCACACCATCGCCTAGAAGAGGGCACTCGGCCACAACCGTCTGATAGAACATCTGCAGCATCTTATTGCGGATGTTGAAGGATGCCAGCCTTCTATGGAAGTATAGTCGTCTCTGTCCTCTCTTATACAGAGCATCAGTATTGGCAGTCCAGTCCAGTTTATCATCCAGCTGCACTCCCAGGTATTTATAGGTCTGTACCCTCTGCACACAGTCACTTCTGATGATCACGGAGTCCATGAGGGGCCTGGGCCTCCTAAAATCCACCACCAGTTCCTTGGTCTTGCTGGTGTTAAGATGTAAGTGGTTTGAGTCGCACCATTTAACTAAGTCTTTGATTAGTTTCCTTTACTCCTCCTTTTATGACCACGAGAGTCGGGACCTCACAATGAACCCTAAATGTAACGCAATGCTCTTAAAGTACAAAGAAACTTTGCCTTGTGTCGTCCTAATGCCGGGGGTTTGAGGTTTCCCTCTCCCTTGCAGGGCAGGTTTTTTTTATTCTTCCGTGTTTCTTTGAACTTTTAACGTCTGAGCCCCGTTTTTGGGCCTGCTGTTAGAGTTCAGGACCAGGCCAGGGTGAATCAGGCTTATTGACGTCTTGGTCTGGCCCATGTGAGTTTGAGTCCTCGTCTTCCCTTCCCTCCATTTTGTGCTACAGCTTCATAAGAGGGTCCCATCCAGGACTCATTGTTATCCGTGGGGGCTTTGCACTGAATAGCCTGACACAGAAGATGTGCGGGTTTATTCAGCTCTGCTTCTTACTGTCACGGTGAGACCTCTTCCTAGGGTTGAGCCCCTTGCCATCCATGTGGAGTCTGTTGACATGTCAATATTTTAATGTTTGTTATCTTCTCTCCATATATAAAGTGCTAAGGGTTGTGCCCGTCTGTCTCACCATTACTCACCAACCACTGAGACTTGAACCCTCATCTTGGTCCTAATCACAAGCTTATGAGGTGATGACATGTGCTGGTGAAGCAAGAAATGGGGCTGGTGGAAAATTATCAGGGTTCACATCTTTCCGTTTAGTCTTGAGTAGAAGACAACACGTGGGGACCTCACCCAGGCCTTCCAAATCCTCAAAGGCATTGATAAAGGAGATCAGACCAGCAGAAATCATTCAGTTTAACGGTGAATCACAAACTCAAGGACACCGAGTGGAAATGGGGGGGAAGTGCATTTAGAGCTGAAGCCAGGAGACTCTCCTTTACTCAGAGAATTGTAGGAGTCGGGAACAAACTAGAAGTAGACATTTTGAGAACCTTCAAGAAGTGTCTGGATGAGATGTTGGGATGGCCTGGCTATATTCAACAAAAACACAAATGACAAACAGACAGAATGGTCTCCTCTAATTTGTCAAATTTCTTAAGTTCTTGTGGGAAGCAAATCGAGCAGGTGACATGGCAGAACAAAAAGAGAAGATCCAAAACATCTGCTGAGCGTGAGGCGAATTGCACAAGCCGGCTATGTGATAGGAAGAAGAAGAAGAAGAAGATGAAGAAGAAGAATGGCAGCTCCGGCATGCACTACATGTCAAGTACTCACAAGCTGCTGGGGCTGGACCCTCGATCTTGGGGGGAAGCAAAGGGCCGCGTGTTTCCTGATGTAACATAAGATGGCACATTGGCGGAGTGTTCAGTGCTGCAGCCTCATTGATCTAAGAACCCGGGCTGCTCATTCCCTGTGTTGAAGTTTCATGTTCCTGCCATGTTTTAGTGGGTCTCTTATTTCACCCTTATATGTCCAAAAGACAAGCTGGTGTTGTGGGTGCTGCCCCTCCACCCAATGTCCCCTGTACAGACTCAGACCCCCACAGTCCTAAACCAGATCACGCAGGCTGGAGAGCGTCCCGTTCTGTTTTCTTTTGTAATGTTGTGTTGTCTTAGTAATATCGGGCATTCTAGCCAGGTCTGGTGCCCTCCTTGTGTCCTCTGCTATTGAATGATGACCCCCCCCCCCCCAGAAGTGGGCAGAATATGATTCCTTCATACCATTGTTCTTAATCTTCAAAGACAAATAATGCCTCTGAGATTCAAACAAACATCCAGCTGGTCCTGTCCACACAGCAGCCCACCTTTAGGTGGTCTGAAGATGGCATGATATCTGTCAGGCTTTTTGATGTCAGAGTGTGTGTGTGTGTGTGTGTGTGTGTGTATGCGAGAGCACGCTCATATATGTGCTGTTGCCTTGGAAACCACTGTGTTCAAAAAAAATAAAAAGAAAGAAAGAAATTGGAGAAGGTGGCATGTGGCGAATTAGAGAGGGGCTGCATATTGGTGCCCGTCTTTGTGGCATCGTCCATTCGTCAAGTGAATCTGAAAGCTTGAAGGGCTGCCAGCCACATGTGCACAGAAGCCTCTGGGACAGGCAGGCAGCACTGTTGCACACCTCTGTCCATCTGTCCACCCATCCAAAGTCACGCCACCGATGATGCCACCGTGCCGCCAGATTCCTTGGAATGGAACGCTTACAAATCCCCATATGATTTCGATAAGCTGCCAGGATTATCCTTTTAGGATTTAACTGCAGGGTTTTTTTTTTTAAACGGGTGCCTACCTGCCCTATGGCACCACTTCCATGCCATCTCTGCCCTTTTACTTGCCTGCTGTTCAGGAAGAGATCCTTTTTGAATTTTAGTTCTTTGCCTTTCTTTGGTGGTAGCTAATCCTGTGCAGGTGCAGGGGGTCTCTACCATGTAATATAAACTAAAATGGGGGGGCAGTGAAGACCCTAATGGAGTTCATGCAGTGCCACCTCTCAATGAGCAACTTACAAATATCTATTTAGTTGACCAGCTGTTGTGGAGTAGGCAGAAACTGTTCAGGCCAGTAGGGGGCACAATTGAGTTTATCCCAATACCCAAATAATGCCATGGGGGCCAAAATATGTTTTTTATTACAATATAATAATACACGGGGGGGGGCAGGTGTGGTCAAAAGTAGGGTACATTAAAGATGTCTACAAACCTGCACTCACCCTGCAGAGATTTGAGCCCATGTCTGGTGCCCACATGCCCGTCAGACTGGCACCTTTTATAGCCTCCTGCTCACTCCATCTGCTGGCCGCTGGTTTTCAAATCACTTCAAACCTTGTCTCCATACACTCCGCGGCCGCTGATTGCGTGACTAGAAGAGACGTTTACACCTCATCCAGGAACATCACCCTCTGGATCAGCCTAAGGACCACCTGGGACCCACCATTGCTGTACCCCAATTCTGCCTTAGAGCCCCAGGTTACCAGTACATAAAGCTTTGTCTCTGCCTGGTGGACCCCTAATTGCCGTCATCATCCATCAAACTCTTTACTTCTGAAGAAATTAACTCTGGGGGGCTTCATTCATATGATGTGTTCACACAGCGCCCCCTATTGGCATCTTATTCACCAAAGTCAGTTATCAGCCGGCTGCAGTGTGGAAAGAAGAGAAAAATGGACCCCAACAGGTGAGCCGGGCCAAGGCTAAAATGGGAAAAGGCTGAAGGACTGCATGGGGTAGCGGAACACGAACCCATGGGGGGCTTCATTTCATATAGCGCCTTTCAGTCTCACTCGAACTTCAAGGCAAAGTCAGCATTAAATGACAAAGAGAGAAATGCATAAGAGAACTTCCTGCCGTGGCACTCCAGCCTGTCCTCAGTGTGGGCTGAGGGTCCTGCCCTGACCCCCTGGGATGCTGAGGTGGTGTCTTCATTTGGGGGGAGGTTCCTCTGTTTTTGGGATTTAGGATGGCATTTTAGGACGGTCCCTTGGTGCTGCCCTCTGCCAGTCTCATTAAAGCGGCTTATGGCTGGGATGCCACCCCCACAGCGGGTAGACCCCCACAGCTGTTCAAAGAGTGCTGGGACCGGCGGGGTGTGTGTGTGTGTGAGAAATGTGAATGTACGAGTGTGTGTGTGTGTTTACACATGAGTGTGTGTATTTGTACAAGTGTGGCCTTCTGTGTGTGTGTGAGTATTTCAGTGTGTGTCTGCATTTCCACATGAGTGCAAGCTTGTGTGTGTGTGTCTGTGTGAGAAACTTGGATGTATGAGTATGTGTGTGTTTGCACAAGTGTGAGTGTGTGCGTGAGAGAGGGAGAGAAATGTGACTGTATGAGTATGTGTGTGTGTGTTTGCACAAGTGTGGCCATGTGCATGTGTGAGCTTGTGTGAGTGTGTAAGTCTATTAATGTGTGTGAGTGTGATTATGTGTGTGTATATAAGTATGTTAATGCATTGGTTTGTGAGTGTGTGTTGATATTGTGTGTGTGTGTGTGAGTGTGTGCACGTATTAGTGTGAGTGTGTGTGTGTGTGCCCCCTCTACCCAGCTGTGCCAGTGACCACCAAGACACAGATCCATTGAGATGACCCTGGTGAAAGGGGCTCCACTGCAGCTCTCATTTCAGGTCCATCATAAAGGCGCTATATGAGCGCTTTACATCAGTGACGTTCTCACCAGTGGCCCAAAGGAGGTCCTGATCCAGACCGCCAACCCACCCCTTTTTTCAGATTCTGTCCCACCCGTTTCTTTTGGATTCATACCTGCCAAACCCTTATAGGGTGGGCACATCTTCCATCGAGTGTCAGGAGTCTTCTGATTCCCATTTCCATGGGGGCAATGCCAAAGAGAAGTGAGGTCATCCCAAAGTCCTTTGCTATTTATTAGGTGGTGCCCATTGTGCCCCCCACACAGAACAGAAAGAGAAAATCTTCTCCAAAATCTAGTGGGCTTGCAGGCAGGTGGCAAACCCCTTGGCTAGAACAGGACCAAGGTGACGGTGCCCCCTATGCCAACCTCTTACACAACATACCAGTATATGCACCAAGGTCACTTGGATAGCAACTGCAAGTGCTGTGCCAGCGCATTTGTGCCATATACAGATTTATTTCAGCAGCCTCACATGTCACCCAGCCTGCGGGCACACAGTGTGTTAATTTTGTAATGTCCCAGAAGGCTGGTGTCATCGGCAGGATTAGGAGGTGGGGGATTGTGTGGCGTCACGCTTGGCAGATTTTCCGTGTGGTGGTGGTGGTGCTGATGGGGTCATGAGGGTGGGATTACTCCGACAATGAAAGTCATGACATTGAAGAGCGAATCAGAGAGCCTCCTGACCGTGGGATTAGACACACTGGCAGCCTGCGCTGTCCGGCCAGGTCACAGCGGCTATTTGTGAGCCGAGCACCGGGCACACATGCATACACACAGGGTGGCACACATGCACACACACACACAGGGTGGCACACACACACAGGGTGGTACACATGCAAACAGGGTGGCACACATGCACATACACACAAGGTGGCACACACACAAACACACAGGGTGGCACACCTGGACACAAGCAAGGTGGCACATATGCACATACACACAGGGTGGCACAAAAATACACACAAACCCAGACACCTATAAACACAGACATTGTGACACACACACACACACACGCACTAACAGCCCACGGTCACTAAGTCCTTCCATTCGTTCCCAAACCTGATCGATCCAGTTCAGGGTCCGGAGGGCGGGGCCTGTCATGATCATTCCAAGACGGGACGCCACTCCATTTACCAACGGTGACATCGCGAGACGAGCGGAGACAGCACAGCAAGTGGAAGGCAACGCGAAAATGAAACACGCGAACTACAAAATCTGTGACGGTGAGCGCCACAGTCAGCGTAGCTGCCTCACAGTTCGGGTTCAAGTCCCCGCCGGGATCCCGCATGCGCGATTTGTCCGCTCAAAGACAGGAGGGCTGGGGACTCGAAAGTGGAGAAGCTCCTGCAGTAGCGCCCTGTTTTGGAAAAAAGAGGATCTGAAAAGTAAACGAATGAATGAAAACTACCAATACACGTGACTCATGTCACCACCTTTCACACAGGCGCTCGCGGCTGCCCCCTGCAGACTGCTTGGGGCAGGGAGGGGCACTTAGTTAGTTCGGCCGTCTCGCCCGGCGTGCCAACAGCAGGGAGGTGAGGGGACCACGTCTTGTTGCAAACCAACAGCCTCCGATCCCAAACTCCAGACATCCGGGAATCAGCGATTGTGGGCGGGGTTAAGAAAGAAGGAGGAGGAGTAGAAATGAAAGGCGGAAGCCACCCGGCGTGAAAATGTAAAAGCTTTATTGTGAAGTACCGAAAGAGAAAAGCAGCCGGGCAGCGTCAGCGCTGCGTGTCCAACCGCGGCTTTTAGCTCTGAAGAAATCAAATACGATACAATAAAATGAAAATAGTGCAAATACAAGGGAGGGTTCGACGGGGGGAACAATTAAGACATTTAAAAGACAAAAAACAAAACACCAAAAAGGGAGAGAAGTTCAAGCCGAGGGGCGTACATGTGGGGTGCTGAGAGAAAGCATGCGGCGAAGGAGTGACTACAGTAGTGATTCTAACATAGCGGTTATAATAATAATAATAATAATAATAGGTTATTACAGTGTTACCATTTTTCCCCCATTTTGTCAGCGTTGGCATCAAGATGATGAGCCCACTCTTTATAAGCAATTCACTTTAACAGCCTCCATGTTATTATCATTAATATTATAATTATTTCTTTCTGCAGTAAGGGCTACATGAGGAAAGAGAAGAAAAGCAACAGACAGGCTGCACAATTGGGACGAAGCGACATCAAGAGGAGCGCGAGCGGGCACACTGAGCCCATCTCTCGGGTTCCTCCATTGGCAAACGCGGGCAGGACGTCAGGCTTTGGCACGTTGTGCTCCAGAAAGGCCATTTCAATTGCAGACAACCCAATAATTAACAATCAGACATCAGACTCCGAGCCCACCTGTCGGAAAGCGGATGAGCACAAGCCACTTCGGATTTCAGCAGGTTATAAATATACATTTATCTTTTTGTCTTTTTATAAATCTTTTTTTTTTTTTTTGTTATTGTTTTTTTAGTTTGTGAAAAAGGAAAATAAAATACATTTTATAAAGAGCGTAATGTACATCAAGGTCTGGTCCTTCCCTGGCCCGCCCCCCCCCACCCCCCCCCCCCCCCCCCCCCCAAAAAGTCTCTCTGGACGTGTGGGTCTCCCTGAGGTCAGGGTGGCCTGAAAATTTAAACTCTGTGCTGGCAGGTTTCCCCAAATGAATGGACTCTTTACCCCCCCTTGAAGACCCCTTGGTCACCTTTAGCGTCCTGCACCTCAAATCCTATCCCCTCAGGACCAGAGTCTGGCTGGACTGGGCACAAAGCAGCACTTGAACCCTGGTCTGGGGTTTCTTTGGTGTTTCACTTTCCTTTTTTTTTTTCCTTCTGGTCTGTTTAGTCCCCTTAATTAATGACACTGCATGGTCAATGGGAGTTCACTGGCGGACCCCCAACCCAGGGGTCTCCTAAAACCTGCAGCACCTTCAGGTCCACACAATGGACTTGACAATGGACTGTATTTTGGTTGGGCTGTGACTTGTACATCCAGGAAGTCATGATGGTGGGGTGGGCATCAAGATAAGACCCTTCACTGAGACTGAGACCTCCTGAAACAATAGAGGCCTGATAAAAACTGGGGATGGGGAGGAGACGGGAGAGGGGAGCAAGCATGTGGGTAACGTCATTGGGACAAGTCGAGTTGGACAAGACCAGCAACTGGAGGGGACAGGACGATAAGCCCACCAGTACCGAGTCACATGGGCGTGACAGTAGGGAGCAAATGGTGGCAAAGCTAACGAAAATGAGGCAATCGTGGAGTGAGGGTGGCATCAGCAGCAAAGGAGCCATTGGGGGGGGGGGGATTAGAGTAAAGTGGGAGTGGTGGGGGGTAACAGCGAATGGGGGTCAACATCCAATATGGAGTCAGTAAAAGGATGGAGGGGATGATTAAAGGGAGAGCAGGAAGGAGGTGACAGCAACAAGCAAGGAGTCACTGAGAGGTGAGAAGGAAGCCATTAGGGGGGATTACAGCCCACCAGTAAAGAATCAGAAGGGAATAACCATTAAAGGAGAGCAGAAACCAGTTAAGGGGCTAGTGAGGACGACATTGGGGGGGATTAAAATAAACTGGCAGTGAGAAATACAAGCAGAGGGAGGTCAATGACCATGATGGAGTCAATGCGAAGGTGAGGGGAGTTTAGTAAAGGTGGGCAGCAACGATCAGTAAAGATGAGTCAAGGGGGCAACAGCAACCAGGAGGCAACCTGTGAGCAGCAGCAGCAGCAGCAGCATTGGCCCGCTAGGAGCCATTAGGGCCATCACAGAAACCAGTAGGAACATGGCAGCAACCAGTAAGGAGTTAATAAGGGAGAACATTCAATGGATGACAGCCACCAGTAAGGAGTCAGTGAGGAACAACACCCATGAGAGATCAGGGGGATTACAGAAACCAGTAAAAAAAATCAGAAGGGAAGAGTCATGAAGATATGGCAGCAACCAGTAAGGAAGTGACGGCAACCATTAAAGTGCTAGCAAGTGATGGCGTTAAGGGAATCAAAGCAACCAGTATGGGGCAACATCAGTGAGAGGGGAGCCAATAGGGGGATTACAGCAACCAGTAAGGATTAGTAAAGCATAACTGGGAAGGGAGGTCAGCGTCCATCATGGAGTCAGTAGTAAGGTGAAGGAGATCAGTAAGGGGGAGCAGCAGGGAGGTGACAGCAACCAGTAAGGAGATCAGTAAGGATGAACATGCAATGGATGACAGCAACCAGTAAGGGGTCAGTGAGGAGAGCAACTTCAGCAGGAAAGGAACCATCAGGGTGATCAGAGTGAAGAACTTAGTGAGGAATAACAGTGAATGGAGGACAAGGTCCATCATGGCGTCAGTAACAAGGTGAGGGAGAGCAGTGCAGGTTTGACCAGTAGAGAGCAACCTTAGGGAATGAGCAGCCATTAGGGGGATTGCAGCAACCAGTAAAGATTAGTAAAGGAGAACAATGAAGGGATGACAGGAACCAGGAAATGACCAGTGAGCA
>JANRMT010062861.1:9892708-9914052 GCA_026402145.1 Polypterus bichir lapradei | reverse complement strand
GAGCAACATCAATGAGAGATCAGGGGGATTACATGAACCAGTAAAAGAAAAAAAAAATCAAGAGGGAATAGCCATGAAGGTATTTCAGCAACCAGTAAGGAGGGTGACGGCAACCATTAAAGAGTCAGCAAGTGATGGCGTTAAGGGAATGACAGCAACGAGTAGAGATAAGTAAAGGGAGAGCAGTGCAGGTCTGACCAGTAAAGAGGAACATCAGTGAGAGAGCAGCCATTAGGGGGATTGCAGCAACCAGTAAGGGAGAACAATGAAGGGATGACAGGAACCAGGAAATGACCAGTGAGCAGCAGCATTGGCCCACTAGGAGCCTTTAGGGCCTTTACAGAAACCAGTAGGAATGTGACAGCAGTTAGTAAGGGAGGACATTCAATGGATGACAGCAACCAGTAAGGAGTCAATGAGGAGCAACATCCATGAGAGATCAGAGGGATTACAGGAACCAGTAAAAAAATTCAGAAGGGAAGAGCCATGAAGGTATGGCAGCAACCAGGAAATGACCAGTGAGCAGCAGCATTGACCCTACTGGAAGACTTTAGGGCCATTACAGAAACCAGTAGGGAAGGAGTTAATAAGTGATGGTTTTAAGAGATTGACAGCAACCAGTAAGGATAAGTAAATCATAACTGGGAAGGGAGGTCAGCGGCCATCATGGAGTCAGTAGTAAGGTGAGGGGGAGCAACAGGGAGGTGACAGCAACCAGTAAGGTGTCACCGAGGAGAGCAACCTCAGCAGGAAAGGAACCATTAGGGTGATCAGAGTGAAGAATTAGTGAGGGATAACATTGAATGGAGGACAAGGTCCATCATGGCGTCAGTATCAAGGTGCGGGAGATAAGTAAAGGGAGAGCGTTACTGGTTTGACCAGTATGGAGTCACTGCGGAGAAAATTAGGGTGACTGCACCAACCAGTGAAGATTAATAAAGGATAACAGAAATCTGGAAATGACCAGTGAGCAGCAGCATTGGCCCACTAGGAGCCATTAGGGCCATTACAGAAACCAGTAGGAATGTGACGACAACCATTGAGGAGTCAGAAAGGGAGAACATTCAGTGGAAGACAGCAACCAGTAAGGAGTCAATGAGGAGCAACAACAACGAGAGATCAGGGGGAGGTATGGCAGCAACCAGTAAGGAATTGAGAACAACAATTAGAGAGTTGGTATGGGATGGACAGAAACCAGTAAGGAATCAAAGGAGTAACATCAGGGAGAGGGGGATCACAGCAACCAGTCAGGATTAGTAAAGCATAGGGAGGTGAACGTCCATCATGGAGTCAGTAAGGTGAGGGAGATCAGTAAAGGGAGAGGTGACAGCAACCGGTAAGGAGTCACCGAGGAGAGCAACATCAGCAGGAAAGGAACCATTAGGGTGATGAGAGTGAAGACTTAGTGAGGGATAACATTGAATGGAGGACAAGGTCCATCATGGAGTCAGTGATAAGGTGATAAGGTGAGGGAGATCAGTAACAGCACAAGAGTAACCAGTATGGAGTCACTGAGGAGCAACATGAGTGAGAGAGCAGCCTTTAGGGTGATTGCAGCAACCAGTAAAGGAGAACAATGAAGGGATGAAATATGGAGTCAGAGATCAGTCAAAGGAGAGCATTATGGGATTGGTGAGTTTCTGAGGAGCGTCATCACTGACAGAGGAACCAGTGGTGTAATTGTAGCAACCAATAAAGATTAGTAAAAGACAACAAGGAAACGACAACAGCGACCAGTAAGCAGCCAGTGAACAGCAACACGACGCAGCTAGAAGCCTTCAGGGTGATTACAGCAACCAGTAGGGAAGCGACAGCAACCATTGAAGAGTTAGTAAGAGACGTCAGCATCCAATATGGAGCCAATAATCACAAGAATGTGACTAATAGAGAGAGACCAGCAAGGCAGTCACAGCCACCAGTAAGGAGCCAGTGAACAGCAACACCTCCCAGCTGGTAGCCATTTTAGTGACTACGGCAACCAGTAAGGAAATGACAACAACCATTAAAGAATTAGTAACTAGAAAGCAACCACTGAGCAGCAACAAGGGTGAGACAGGAACCATTAGGGTGACTGCAGCAAACAGTAAGAAACCAGGAAAGGAGGACAGCAACCAGTAAGGGGGCAGTAAGCAGCAATATCACCAGTATAAGAGCCATTAGGGTGAGGAGGTTAGTCGGGGATGTCAGTGTCCAATATGGAGCCAATGACTATGTGAGGTTGGCTAATAAAGGGAGACCAATAAGGGAGCAACAGCAACCAGTCTGAAGCCAGCAAGCAGCAACACCACTGTGTTAGGAGCCATTAAGGGGATTACAAAAACCAGTAAGAGACTGACAGCAACCAGAACGGACTTAATGGGTAGAAATCTACGTGTCGGAGAGGAGCCATTAACGTGATTACGGCAACCAGTAAGGAGGTGACAACAACAACTGAAGAGTTAATAAGAGACGACAGCAACCAGAAGGGAGTTAGTGGGCAGCAACCTTAGTGAGACAGGAACCATTGGGGTGATTGCAGCAACCAGTGAAAAAACAGGAAAGGATAACAGGGAAGGAATGGCAGAAACCAGTAAGGAGCAACCCTGCGAGGGGCAACAAGGAGTCAGTCAGGCGATCACAGCAACTATTAGTGAAAGGAAATCAGCATCCAACATGGAGCCAGTAATTATGTGAGGATGGTCATTAAAAGGAGACCAGTAAGGGATTTATAGCAACCAGTGGGGAGCCAGCGAGCAGCAATACCAGTGAGCTAAGAGCCATTAGGTAGAGATTACTGCAACCAGTAAAAAAATCTGGAAGGAATAACCAACCACAAAGGGTTGATTGATACCAGAATGGGGTAGATGACTGGCCATTTTGCCCAGCTAGGGGTCATTTGGGTGATTACAGCAACCAGTATGATAACTGAAAGCAACCAGTAAAGACTAATAAAGGATAAGAGAGAGGGGGATGACAGCAACCAGTAAGGGGCCAGTCAGAAGCACCGTCAGGACAAATTAAAGTAAAGAAATCAACCAGTAAGGGTGATTAACGTGATGACCCCCGCCTAGTAAGGGGTCCTTAGGGGGTCTTCAGTCGGTCAGGCTGAGCTCCATCGTCTGGCATGATGGGTTAAGGCAGTAAAGACGCATTAGGGGAAAAAGACAGAAATCCCTAAAGACTTTATAGGCCACTGAGCAGCCAGAAAATGGGCACCAGTGGAGTGGGCAGTTGTAGGGGTACCAGTGGCCAGACCAGATAACGCTGGAGTGACTGGCATTGGCCTGCTCTTTAATTAATTAGTCCATGAATTAATTTATGACTCTTTTGGTAGTTTAATGTGGCGCCTGAATTCTTTGGCATGAAAGCAGCTGAGACACAGCCATCTGAGGGAGGCCTGCCAATTACCCAGCAGGGCTTGCTGTAGCGGGCCTATCAGAGAGCACAACTGGCAGGGGATTTGGCGTAGTAGGTGGGATTGGGCGCTGAGTCAAGGGGCCTCTCAGTGAAAGCTGCCACATTTGGTGAGACTAGGAAGATCAAAGTGCAGATGCTGATATGCAATGAGTGCCTCTGAGCTTCTGTTCTTCCCAATTTTTGAGTTCTTTCACCCCAACACCCACCCCCACCCCCACCCTGTCAATACCACCCTCGCTAACACGCCCCTCCTCCCACCCCCTGTGCCCACAGTCATTCATTTAGGGAGAAACCCACAGGGGTCAGACTTTACACGATTGTCTTCTTTTAATGGAGAGCGTTCAGGGTTTGCAGTTAGGATTCAAAGATGCGCTCCTCGCATGTCTCCAGTGCCCATTTGGTGGCCCCGCCAAAGACTTCGACGTTGTTGTCGATCCAGGGCACGACATTGCCAGGCATGTTGGAGGTGCAGTTTGCCATCTTCATGATGTCCTGGGCAGACAGGACCCGATCCCAGATATTGAACTGGCTGATCTCCCCTACAAAGGCCTGGGTGGCATCAAAACGCCCTCCGACGGTATCCTGTGAGGATGAGAACACAACAGCATGGCATCAGCCACCCTTCTGTTACCTGCTTGAGCTACAACCAAGTGCCCAGTGTAATTGAAAAAAAAAAAAGCATGGAAGAAGTGATCTTTTGATCACGTTCGTTGAATAAACAGTATTGTTAGAAACGTTCTTTTGTTCTTTTTGCCAGGGGTTTTAATGATTCCCCTCTCCCATTTTTGGAATTTACTATGTTGGCTTTGGCAGAAAGGAGAGAGAGGAGGAAATTCAAAGTGGTAGCCACCCAATCATAGCTATCACCCTTTTTGTAAAGAGTTTGTACCATGGAGTGCCACTCGAGGTTCAGGTTCAGCCATGGCAGGTGCTGCTTCAAAACCAGCTGACACCTCAGCTGGGTGCATCCATTGTCTATCCAGACCCGGGATTTTCAACCTGTGGGGCGCACTTAAACCCCACCCCCCCCCCCATCCCCCACCCCCGCCTGCCCCCGAATGGGGCGTGGACACGTCAACGGGGGCGTAAAGTTTAATCGCAAATTCAGTGTGAAATCTTTTTAAGTCGCTAATTCGTTATTCGGCCTCTAGGGGGCAGTCTCACAACAATAACCGTATCTGTTTTGTCATCACTGGCGACCATTTGTTCGCGCGTAGTGCTTCTAGCAGAGGACAAATCCGTAGAAGGCGAAAACGTTCCTGTTTAAAAATGAAACACAATACGAAAAGCAGGCAGCGGAAATACTACAAATGTAACTGGCAGGAACAAAGATGTCGGAGTAGTGGCACCTGAATCCACCGCTGACGAGCCATCAACATCAAATGCAGCGCAAGCATCGGAACAGAAGCGCAAGCAAGCGAAGGAACCATGATGAACGGTACATAAAGTACGGGTTTTAGTCTAGTAAATGGCGAACAACGCGTTATATGCTATGAAGTATATGCAAATCCATCCATCCATTTTCCAACCCGTTGAATCTGAACACAGGGTCACGGGGGTCTGCTGGAGCCAATCCCGGGCAGGGCGCCAACCCACCGCAGGATACACACTAGGGGCAATTTAGAATCGCCAATCCACCTAACCTGCATGTCGTTGGAAATAAACCGGAATACCCAGAGGAAACCCGCACAGACACGGGGAGAACATGCAAACCCGGCGAAGCGAACCCGGGTCTCCTAACTGCGAGGCAGCAGCACTACCACTGCGCCACCGCGCCGCCCGTAGATGCAAATGACAGTCTGAAACCCGTTAAATTAACAAGGCGCTTGGCCACGAAGTACCCAAACCTCAATGATAAACCCGCTGAGTTTTTTCGCCGTAAATTAGTCAGGAAGAAACTCCGCTCAGCCAAACCACCGCAGCAGTTAAAGCGGTGACGGCTTCATTTGAAGCGACATATCTGATCGCTAAAGCCGTGTACGATTGCGGAGACTCTAATTCGGCCAGCAGCGCTGGCGATTTCTAGAACTTTCGCACGGAAGAGAAGTTTGCCAGGGATACTGAGAAAATTCCACTATGCTACATCAAAAGCAAGTGACGCTCACGTTTTACTAACAATGAAACAATAGCTGGTGAAATTGGAAGTAAGGCAATAGTTAGTATTATTGTTATGGGTAAAATAATAGAACTTTGTTTTTAATATTTCAGTTAGGTATTTGCGAATACGTGTTGGGTGTAATTGTTATGGAGAGACAATAAGAAAGTCGGAGGTAGAAGAATAGGCTGAGTAGGGCAGATAGAGCAAGTAGGGTGGCGGTGAGTGTGAGGGGTTTACAGCAACCAGTAAGAGCCTGACAGCAACCACAATGGAGTTAGCGGACAGGAACCATTGGAGTGATTGCAGCAACCAGTGAAAAGACGGGAAAGGATAACAGGGAAGGAATGGCAGCAACCAGTAAGGAGCAACCCTGCGAGGGGCAACAGGTGATAACAACAAGTATTAGTGAAAGGAAATCAGCATCCAACATGGAGTCAGTAATTATGTGAGGCTGATTATTAAAAGGAGACCGGTAAGGGATTTACAGCAACCAGTGGGGAGTCAGCGAGCGGCAACACCAGTGAGCTAAGAGCCATTAGGGAGATTACTGCAACCAGTAAAAAATCTGGAAGGAATAACCATGAAGGGTTGACCGATACCAGAATGGGGTAGATGACTGCCACTTTACCCAGCTAGGAGCCATTTGGGTGATCCAGTATGATGCTGACAGCAACCAGTAAAGACTAATAAAGGATAAGAGGGAAAGGGATGACATAATGGCAACGCTTGCTTGAAAATGAAATGACGACGCAAAACATAATATTAATAAAAATCCATCTTTCTCCAACCGTTCAATAACCTTACCGCAATGCCCCCAAAAAACCCACTTTGGGGAAATGGATGAAAGAGAGAAAGAAACGACAAAGTTATGTGACAAGGATCGCCTGTGATGACAGTAATGTGGCCTGTTTTGTTCTGGTGAGTGACATGCAGCGCTTGTGCCCCGTGATGGCCTGGGCCTGTGCGTGTGACGTCTTGTTGTTTGCCCTCCTGCCACGTCTCAGCAGGCTCGGCCATCGTGAGAATTAATGCGCCATACAGAAGGAGCGGCTTGCGTGAGAAGATTTTTCTCCTTCTGTCCGTCTCCAGAGGACATTCTGCTCGCTTACCTGCTCCTGACCCAGAATGATCACACCGCCAGGCTTAATTGGGTGCCAGGGGGCCAGGTTCTCCCCTGTGCCCAGCTTCTCTCCATCTTGATATGCCTCCCAAAGGCCATCCCGGGTTGTCCAAGTAATGCAGATGTGGTGCCACCGGCCATCGCTGACTGTCAGGGGGAGCTGAGCCACCTGTGGACAATGTCACATTTTAGTCTTTTTTGGGACAACTAGAAAGTCAAGGACTCTGGGGTCTCCTATGACATTCTGGTCTCTGTAGGTTCACAGAAAGATGGCAACACTCCTGTGGCACATTAACAAAGTATGACATAACCTTCTCAAATTGGGGTCATTGAGCCCACCCCAGCAGCATCAGACACAAGGCAGGAACTAACCCTGGGGGCCATCAGTCCACTGTCCACTCACAAGCACTGCCATGCTCACTTATACAGGGCCAGCTTAGATTTGCCCATCACATGGCATAAGACTTTAAGAATGCCCCCCTACGGGGGGAGTACAAACACACCCTACTGGCCGACCTGAACTGAAGTTGGGAACACTTAATGGGTGAAGAAGAAGGAGGAGGATGAGGATGACCAAAAAGAGGATAAGGTTGGCAAGTCATAGAGGAGGATGAAGAATCAAAACTTCAACGGCCACAACTGAGCCTAAGCTAAATCACGTGGTCCTAACGGCACGGCCCACCTTAGTAACGTGACCTGTATGGTCAGGGACAGGCCGGCTGGCTATGAACCCCACCGCCTCGCACATTTCATTTACACCCCACAGGAATTTTTGTTTCCTCTTGTTTTTGCCTCCTAGCCCACCCACTCGTATCTTAAGTGTATACCGGACCCTAAGTCATTTGGTCAGCGGTCAGCACTTCCGGACTGACCGTGCATTAGAAACTAATGTGAATGGCGGTGGGGAGCTGGTGAAGAAACGAGGGGGGCAAAGGGTGAGGTAAGTCGACCCCTGAAGAGACAGGAAGGCCAGTTCTGAGGTCAGCGAGCAGATCAACAGGTAGATGAGCAGCAAGGGTGCAAGGTGGGAGGGGGCCGAGAAGAAGTCAAGTGGGACCTGAGCAGCTCAAGAGACAGGAGTGGCAAGTCACGAGGGACACGAGGCAAGCAAGCAAGTCGGGAGGCCAGAAAGCACTGCTGGGGGCACCAGAGGTCCACACAGTCAAGTCGAGGGAAATGAGTGGCTCAGGAGCTCAGCGGCCGAATGAAATGAAACAAAATGTAAGTGGAGAAGTCATGGGGTAAAGGGGCCACCAACTAATCAGTGGGATAGGGGCGAGTCAAGAAGGAGTGGTGAAAGTCCAGGGGACAAGGGGGATCCACATAAGGTAAACGAGAAGCTCAGGAAATTCACGGGACAAATGAAGAGGGGAACAAGTGAAACAAAGTCCAGGTGGTCAAAGGTGTGAGGTAAAGGGATAGCCAACTAATCAATGAGATGAATGGAGCAAGTCGGGAGAAAATGGAGCAAGTCAAGGGGTCAAGAGGGATCAACACAAGAAAAATGAGAAGCTCAGGAGGTCCATGGCCCAATGAATGGATCAACAAGTAAAAAGAAATCTAAGTGGTCAAGCCGTGGGGTAACCAACAGATGGATGAGATAGCAGCAAGTCAAGGGGTCTCTGGAGGCAAGCACACAAGTTGAGGGGTCACTGAATAAATCAGGAAGTCAATAAGCACTCTGAGGGTCTAGGGGCAAGGGAAGAGGGAACCAAGTCATCTAGGAGGTCCAGTAGGTCAATGCAACGTAAACAAGAACCTCAAGAAGTCAGCGGGCAATGAGCAGGTGACGAGAAATCTAAAGGGTCAAGTTGTGAGGTGAAGGGGTAAGTAACTGATGAATGAGATTGGGGCGAGTGAGGAGTACATCAGGAGAAAAGGGGGGCAAGATGAGGGGAAAGGTCAGTAGCTGAACAAAGTGAGGCCAAATGTAAGTGGACAAGTCATGGGGTAAAGGGTTAACCAACTAATCAGTGAGACGGGGCAAGTCGGGAGGGAATGGCCTAAGTTAAGAAGGATCAACCCAAAGTAAATGAGAAGCTCCAGAAGTCCAAATGAACAGCTGAACGAGTGAAAAGAACTCTAAGTGGTCAAATCAGGAGGTAACCCGACTGATCAATGAGATGGGGGCAGGCTGAACGTTAGAGGAAGTCAACGTTGGTCAAGAGAGTCAAGACGAGGGAAATGAGGCAAGGGGCCACTGAATACATCGGGAGGTCAATGAGCACTGTGAGTGTCTGGGTGGGGGGCAAGTCAAGAAGGCATCAAGTCGGTCAAGACATCTGGGTGGTCAATATGATGGAAGTGAGTGAACTCAAGAGGTCAGTGGTCAATGAACAGCGGAATTACTGAGATAAAGTGCAAGTGGGCAAGTCAGGGGGCAAAAGAGAAACCGCCTGATCAAGGAGTTTGGGTGATTCGAGTGGGAATGGTGTACATCAAGGGGGATCAACATAAGATAAATGAGAAGTTGGGGACTTCAGTGGGCAAATAAACAGGGGACTGAGGGGTCAAAGTGAGAGAAGGGCAAGTCACGAGGAAATGAGTAAGTCAAGAGGTAAAGATAAGTAGAATGAGGCGAGCAAACTAGGCAGGGGGTCCGTGAATAAATCAAGAGGTAAATAAGCACTGCAAGGGTCAAGAGGGCATTGTAAGAAGGAATCAAGTGGGATAAGAGGTCCAAAGAGTCAACACGAGGTAGATGAGTAACTCAAGAAGTTAGCAGGCAAATGAAGAGTTTAACAAGTTAAGGTAAAATCTAAGTGGGCAAGTCATGGGGTACCAAACTGATGAATGATTAGGATGAGTCAAGAGGAACTGGAGTAAGTTAAGGGGTTCAAGATGAGGGAACTGAGGGTCATGAAGCACTGCTTTGGACAGAAGAAGTTTGGAGGGTCAACACGAGGGAAATGAATGGCTCAAGTGGTCAGTGGGACATGAAAAGGGGAAGGACTGAGACCAAATGCAAGTGGACAAGCCATTAGTTAAAGGAGTACCCTACTGATCAAAGAGTTAGTGCCGGATTGTGAGAGAATGGAGTCAATCAAAAGGACAACCGAGAAGTGACACGGTAGAGGGGCTTGTTGGAAGGTAAACAGGCCCATCCAGTTGGTTGGGAGGGAGCTGAGCAAGCTAAGAGGTAAGGTGACAAGTAACGAGGTAAAGCTACAGGGTAAACGAGTAGGGGACAAGGAAAGAAGCCATTTGAGGAGCTGAGGGACACGTCAGGAGCAAGTTAAGGGAGATGTCAAGTGGGAAATAGGCCAATCAAGAGCAGTCATGGGACAGTCACGGGTCAAAACGGTAAGCTGAGTAAGTGTAGGAGAGCTGAAATCCAAGACCTAAAGCGTCTCGTGTAAGTATGGAGGTAAGCAAACAACTTATGGAGCTTGGGTGCAAGTCAAGTGGGAATTGAGATGCTCAAGAGAAACACCATCAACTCATTAGGGAGAAAAGAAAGTGAGGAGCTGAGCAAACAAAATAGGAGGTCCAAGAATTAAGTGAGCAAAGACAAGCAAGCGTTTGAAGGATCTGGGGACAAGGCCAATGTGAGCCGAGGGACTCAGGGTTTGACAGGAGGTAAAGGAACATCTCAAGAGTGAAATGTGCAAAGTAACAGGAGAACACGTCAGGCAAAACGGGAGCAGGCATGTCGTGAGATAGAGGGGCGACCAGTCAACGAATGAGTTAGGGGGCGAGTCGAGGGAGGGAATGGAGGAAATCAAGGAGCCAAGGGGCTCAAGGTGAGGTATATGAGCAACTCAAGAGGTCAGTGGGCAAAGGGAGAGGTGAATGAGTGAGACAAAGTGGGCAAATCAGTGGGCAAGCTGGGAGCTAAAGAGGTAATTAAAGAGATGACCACTTGATCGGCGAGGTAGGAGTGACTTGAGGGGAAACGGAGGATGTCAAGGGGGTCAACGGCAGGTAGACGCTACTCTAGAAGAAAGTGTGGGAAACGAAGACTTGAATGAGTGAAAACAAAAGTGAGTGGGCAACTTGTGATTTAAGGAGACAATTCAAGAATAACCAAGTGGTCAATGAGTTAGGGGGGCAAGTCGAGGGTCATGGAAATGAAACACTGAAATGAATAACTGAAGATGCAAGTGTGCAAAGTAAGTGATAAACGAGTGGGACAAGATGAACGCGGACGAGTCGTGAGGTAAAGGAGTGACCAAGTGATCAATGAGTTAGGGGCGAGTGGAGAAAGAGAATGGAGATAACTCCAGAAAATAGGGGGCTCATCACGTGACAGCAGATCAGGAGAGAAATGAGGAGTACATGAAGAGGTGTTCTGACCAAACGTCCGCTGATGAGAGGTTGAAGATCAGATTAGATTAGGACAGGGAGAGGGAGAAGTGAAGTCAAAAGTCAAATCGTTGTGAGACGTTCGTTCCTCAAAGCATCTACAGAAACACAGTATGGGACTTTGTAGTAAGTGAAATCCACACTCTTGGACAAAGTACCGTCCACACCGTCCACCTGTAATATGGTCAGGCTGATGATGTCATCGCATGCGATTTCCTGTGACCACACCCCCTAACAACAGATCATTTTGTCATAGCAACAGGCCAATAAAATGGAGACTCCCATTAAAAATCAAAATGGCCTCCCACAAAACAAAACATCACATACAAAGCGTCCTTCCATGAGATTTCCTGACATGCAAAGACAAAAATGTAGCAAGCAATGACAGATGAAAGGAAGGAAGGAAGTCCAAAGGGGAGACAAAAAAAATCCAAAGCCAAGAACTAAGATAAAGGGCCACATGACGAGGAGAACAAACAAACCTGAGAAGGAGATGAGGATGTCAAGAAGAAGTTAAACAAACCTTGGTGGGGTTTGTCAATGAGGATGTTGACAATCTCCAAGGGGGAACCAAACAAGTTGAGAAGTTCATGAACATGGGGTCAAGAGGGAGTTGAGGGAGCTAAGAGCGAAGGGGAACAGGAATGAATAGGTGAAGGGGTAGCAAGCAGGAACACGTGGAGCTTGGGGTCCGTCGAAAGGCCGAAGGGTTCAACAAGATGGAAATGAGGAACGCACGATGTGATAATCAACTGGTCAACAAACTTGGAGAAGAAGATAAACAGGCAAGGCAGGAAATCAATAGGAAAGTACGACGAGCCAGGAGGGAGCGTCAGGGGGAATGAGCAAGTCAGGAAGAAAATGGAAGGTCACGGGGTAAGCAACAAGGAAAGCAATCATTTAAGGAGACAAGCGGGCACGTCAAGAGGGAGATGAGCAAGTGAAAAGGTAAAGAGGCTCATTTAAAGGGGTCTCAAAAAGAGTGAGGGAGAAAGTCAGGGGAGAAGGGGGTCATCAAAAGAGAACTGAGCAACTTGGGGGCTTCAAGAATGAACTGAGCAAGTTGAGGATCCAAGAAGGGACTGAGTAAGTAAGTCAGGGGACAAAGGTGGTCACCAAGAGAGAACTGAGCAAATTGAGGGTACAGGAAGGGACTGAGTAAGTCACCAAGAGGGAAATCACCAAGTTGGGGGCTCAACAAGGGACTGAGTAAGTCAGGGGACAAAAGGGGGCACCAAGACAGGACTGAGTGAGTTGGGGGCTGAAGAATGAACTGAGCAAGGTGAGGGTACAGGAAGGGACAGAGTAAGTCAGGGGACAAAGGGGGCTACCAAGAGGGAACTTGCCAAGTTGGGGGCTCAACAAGGGACAGAGTAAGTTAAGGGACAAATAGGGTCACCAAGAAGGGACTGAGCAAGGTGAGGGTACAGGAAAGGATTAAGTAAGTCAGGGGACAAAGGGGGTCATTAAGAGGGTACTGAACAAGTGAGGAGCTCAACAATGGACCAAGTAGGTTGGGGGCTCAACACGTGGCTGTGTAGGTCAGGAGAAAAAGGGGGACTGAGTAAGATGGGGGCTCAACAAGAGGCTGTGAAAGTCAGGGGACAAAGGGGGTCACCAAGGGGAAACTGAGCAGGTCAGGAGCTTAAGAAGGGACTGCGTAAGTTGGGGGGCAAAGGGAGTCATCAAGGGGGAACCGAGGGAGTCAGCAGCTCAAGGAGGGACTGAGTAGTAGACAGAAGGTAAAGGAGTCTGGACAGAGGGAAGCAAATTAATTATGGAGTGGGATTATGGAATCATGCAAGAGAAGAAACAAAGGAGGAAGTGAGTAACCTGACAGATAACCAAACAATTGATGAGAGAAATGAAGAGATCAGGGGGAGTAAATCACAAGGAAATGAGGAAGGGGGGCAAAGCAAGTAGCAACGGAGTGAGTCCAAAGTGAAGGGGCCGCGTTGATAGGTCAAACTAGAGAGGTAACGTTGGAAGCAACCAGTCAGGGAGTTGGGGGGGTGGGGCGCAAGCCAAGGAGGGAACTGAGTAAGCCAACAGGTAAAGGGGGTCCTCAAGAAGGGAAGACAAGGCGGGACCATGGCAACGCTTCTCAAACTGAAGGTCCGTGGTCCCCTGAGGGTCTGCAGAATAAGTTGCTTGATTTGCAATTTCCAGGAGCTGAAAGTGAAAGTCTTCAGGGATATTTGAGGACCTCGACTTTCTAGAAGGCCACAACAAGCCCCCCTTGAATCTCCTCTCCTAGTAGTGACCCCACTTTACCTCACTTTTTTGTGAAGGAAAGGACCCTTAAGTTTTTTTCAGTTTACTAAAGACAGAGATTAGTCTCAGCAGAAGGGTGGGCCGATGTATTTAAAGCCCCCTTTGGACATGATTAGCGTGACACCAGGAGATGTGTGAAATGTGTCGGTACTCCCTGGCACTCCAATTCCCTGTTCTTGCCTTATGAGTACCTGTAGTTGTCTACCGGTCACTGACCACAACAATATGTCCGTTTGTACCTCCAAGGGGGACCCCCCCCCACCCCCCATCCTCAAGAGTCTTGATGTCAATTGTGCAAAACAGAGCTGGTCCAAAGGGATTGGGCCGCGTTGGGAGGTACATCAAAAGGGGAATGAGTGAGGAGTGGTCAGTAACCATTTAAGGAGCTGGGGGGGAGCAATTCAAGGGGGACCTGGACAAGTCAGGAGGTAAAGGGGGTCATCAAGAGCGAACAGAGCATAAACTAGTGAGGTAAAGTTGGAAGCAACCATTCAGGGAACTGGGGGGCAAGCCAAGGAGGGGAACTGAGTAAGCGAACAGGTAAAGGGGGTCCACAAGTGGGGAAGTCAAGAAGAGACTATGGCAATGCTTCTCAAACTGCAGGCCCGTGGTCCTAGGAGCTGAAAGTGGAAGTCTTGAGGGGATATTTGAGGACCTCGACTTTCTACAAGGCCACAACAAGCCCCCCTGTCCTAGTAGTGACCCCACTTGAATAAGTCAGAGGATCAGAGAGGGTCATAAAGAAGTAAAGGGGTTACCAAAAAGAGAAATGAGCAAGTGAACTGGTGAAGAGGGACATCAAGAGGTAGAAGAGAGAGCCATTAGGAACATGAGGAAGACATGAAGATGGGCCAAGTGAGTCACAAGGAAGTGGACAAGTCGAGAGGTCAGGGGGTGATGCAGCAAGTCAAAGTGGTGGGAGGCTGCAGTCCTAAGGTGTAGGAGAACCAGCAGCAGTGTAAGCACAGGACCCTCGGGGCTGGGGCGCCCATGGTGACCACATTGCTTCATTTATTATGAACAGGCTGGCCCACTTGACATTAGAATGAAAAGGTTAATGGTGTTGTGATTCCTACAACTCCATAAAGATTTCTTAGGACTAGTGACCTTTAAATGCAGCTGGGTATCACATTGATGGTGGTCATTTTGTAATCATATTTAATGCAATTTCACATGAGGGGGTCTTATTTATTTATTTTTGCCCTATTAAATTCTTCTTATGCCACTGAAAACAAGTCCGGGCTGAGGTGCAAGTCAAGAGGCACAGTAAGCTCAGGACATTGGAGGTGAGGTGACAGAGCAAGTGTGCAAATCAACGGGTCAACAAGTCAAGGGGCAAATGGAGAGGTAAGCAAAAAAAGTTAAAGGGAGCGACCTGAGGGTCAACTGGCATCACAAGCATGTAGGCCAAGATCTGAGATCAGGCAGGCTGGCGAAGGAGCAGAATTTAAGGGGCTTGCTGTACTCACCAGGAGACACCAAAGCAGACAAGGGGGACATCTCAAGAGGGAAACACGTAAGCCAACCACTAATGGGCTGGTCAGGAGTGAACGGCGGCCATCAAAGTGACAAAGGAAGAACATCAGCAAGCAGAACAAGACACGAAGAATGAGGTAAAGTCAACATGCATGACAGCAGGCCATCAGAAGAAATGCCAAGGTCACCAAGCTAACTGAGTTGGGGTTGTGGGGGGGTATCTCTGCCCCGGGCGCCATCCCCAACCAGGAGCCAGTCTCTCCCTCTGTGTCTCTCTGCTGCTACACTTAATGCACCCCCTGACTCGAGGCCACTCGTCCGCCCTGAGACTTTAGACCCGGGGCTGCTATGGACTGTCCTTCCTACCGATGTATCTGTTATATGGCAACCATCATATCTGTCTCTGTCTTTATGTAGTGCCTTTCACATCTGTCCTTCTCTGCCTTTTCATCTCTCTACCGATTATACAGTGCCCTTCATATCTACCTACCTGTCATGGAGTGTCATTTTTATTTACTTTATGTATCTGTTATATAGTGCCTTTCTTGTCTCTGTTATATAATGTGTTTCTATCTATGTATATATCTATTATATAGCGCCTTTTATACCTATCTAACTCTTTATATAGTGTATTTCTGTGTATCTTCATTATAGCATCTTTTCATCTATTTATTTAGTCTGCTATATAGTGTCTTTTATATCTGTCTATCTGTCTGTCTCTTTAAATAGTGCCTTATATCCATATCTTTACATAACATCTTTTGCATCTATCTGTGTATCCATTATGCAATGTGTTTTCTATCTTATTGTTTGTTATATAGTGCCTTTCATGGCTATCTCTACTATTCAGTGCCTTTCTCTTTATCTATCTGTTATAAAGTGTGTTCTCTATGTATCTGTTATATAGTGTCTTTCATATTTAATTTTTATATAGTTTCTTTCATATTCAATTTTTATATAGTGCCTTTCACATCTCTCTGTCTACTATATAGTGTGTTTCACACAAACATACTATATACTGTAGTTCCTTTCACATCACTGTATCTATTATATAGTGCCATTCACATCACTTTACCTAATATAGGGGCCTTTCACATCACTTTATCTATTATATAGTGCCTTTCACATCGTTCTGTCTACTATATTGCCCAATACTGATGCTCTGTGCAAGAAAGGACAGAGCCGACTATACTTCCTTAGAAGGCTGGCGTCCTTCAACATCTGCAATAAGACGCTGCAGATGTTCTACCAGACGGTTGTGGCGAGCGCCCTCTTCTACTGGTGGTGTGCTGGGGAGGCAGCATAAAGAAAAGGGACGCCTCACGCCTGGACAAACTGGAGAGGAAGGCAGGCTCTATTGTAGGCACAGAGCTGGGCAGTTTGACATCCGTGGCAGAGCAACGGGCACTGAGCAGGCTCCTGTCAATCATGGAGAATCCACTGCATCCACTGAACAGGATCATCTCCAGACAGAGGAGCAGCTTCAGAGATAGACTGCTGTCACCGTCCTGCTCCACCGACAGACTGAGGAGACCCCACACTATGCGACTCTTCAATTCCACCCGAGGGGGTAAACGTTAACATTATACAAAGTTATTGTCTGTTATACCTGCATTGTTATCACTCTTTAATTTAATATTGTTCTTTATCAGTATGCTGCTGCTGGAGTATGTGAATTTCCCCTTGGGATTAATAAAGTATCTATCTATCTATCTATCTATCTATCTATCTATCTATCTATTATATAGTCCCTTATCTATCTATCTATCTACAGTATATGGTGCATTCCACACCAATATATTATACACTGTATCTCCTTGCACATCACTTTATCTACTATATAGTGCCTTTCACATTTCTCTGTCTACTATATGGTTCTTTTCCCACTCATCTATTATATAGTGCCTTTCACACCTATCTTTCTGTCTATCAGACGTGGCCCAGGTTGTATCTGAGCAGTCAAACGCCCAGGACACAGCCCTCTACAAAGAGGGTGCACACCCAGGGGGTCCGCTTACCTTGTCATTGATTAACAGCTCGATGGGGTTGTTACCCCATTCGATTAAGACGATCTCATTGGCCTGCCCGGGGACAGCGTACGAGAACGGGGTGCCGATCCCGGGGCTGGCGCTCGACTTGAGCCACATGCACACCGTGAAGGCGTACATCTCCGGCATGGCCTTCTTGATTTTGCCGTACAGGTAGTTCGTGCGCAGCGGGAGGGAGACCTTGAAGTCCTCGGGAGACTTGAAGCCGCTGGTCCCTGCAATGAAGAAGAGGAACAGCTCAGCCGACATTTGCCATTAATGATCCAGAAAGCCAGACAATTAAGCTTAAAGCCGGGAGTCGTGGAGGTGGTAATCAAAGAAACTGAGGACCAGGCCGGGGTTCTGTTCACCGGCCTCTCGGTTGCAGATAATGAGAGCCACAAAGTCCTGTGCCCATGCAGGGTTCTGAACCCGAGTCCGACTGCTGGGCACTTGGTTTTGTTTCTGCCCACATCGGCCCCTGCAGGGTCTTGGGGCTCCGAACCCACGTGGACGTTTCCGAGTTTCTCTCTCTCTGCTCACCTTTCTCCAGTTCGGTGATCCTCTCCAGCAGCGAGTTGAGGGTGTTCTCGGTCCTCTGGCGGTGGGCGGTGGTCTCGTTGTACAGGAGGCTTTTCTCATCTTCCAGTTCGGCCACTTTACTCAACAGCTGATTCTCCAAATCGGACAGGCGCCTCTGGAGCAGATCTCGCAGTTCGTTAGGGAAGGAGGCTCCGGACGTGTTGGCTCTCAGCTGTTGTTGCTGCCAAAGAGGAAGAGATAATCGTGGATCACAAAAGACTCTAAGAAAGCGGCCAAGTCAAATCCGCATTGGAATTGTCTGTGTTTTCTGTTCACATCGCATTCGGTTTAAATATCAATGGATGTGACGGTTCAGCGTGAATGGGAGTCGATCCTGTCCGGGGTTTGGTCCCACTGGGTGCTCAGTGGACCGGCGCGTGCGGTGAGGTGACGAGGCTGCGGCTCTTTGTAACGCGTGTATGTCTCGACATTACGAAATAACACAAAAAATAATAACATAGCCAATCCAGTGCCTTATTTATATACTACCGTTAAAAATTGTTAAAAGTTTTAGATTTTCCATCACGGAGTTCGCACCGCCTCGCAGCGAGGATACCTGGAGGTGCACACGCCCGACAATCCCAACTGCGCACGCGCATTTGCACATTACAAGTCAGTACGAGATGTCGCCGCGCGTCAGGAACCATCATTTAACAAACTGGCCCTGATCCTGAGGTGGATACGACGGTTAGAACATTCACGAATGAATGGATGGATGAACAGACTGAAGAAAGGATATGGACAAGTGCAGTACAATGGCAGGACGCAAATGGGCAGTGTGCCCCCTTAGTGGCTAAAACATCAATTGTCCTGAGAAAGTCACTTTGCATTTCATGCGCTCAAAAAGAATAAATAAAGCACCCAGTATTGGTGGTCACTCTAAAATGAAGCAAAAGCCTTCTGGTTCAAATCAACCTGCATAAAAAAACTCAATTCCCATCGGACAATTCTTGAGTTTGCGTCGTAGCGTCCTGAGATCGTGTTTACAATAAAAGGCACAATAAAAAAAACATACGGACTAACGTCCACCACTGCCTCCCTCTGTGACTGGTGCAAACCCCTGAACTAAAATATGAAAACACATCACTGCACCTGTAAAGTGTCCCAGAGTGGTGCTCAGCATGAAAGGCGCTATATACGGTCATAAGGAATGATTTCCAGTAGTGCCTCCCATCTGAGACCCAATGCAAGTCCCTGAACTAAAATATGGAAAATACTTCACTGCAATTCTAACGTGTGCTGAGCTGTGGGGCACCTGAAGCCCAGCAAGCATCGGGCACAAGGCAGGTGCCAGTCCTTCACAGGGTGGAAATAATGGGCAATAAATGACTGTACTTGTAAAGGGTTCTGGAGTGATGATCATCATGAAAGGCATTAAATAAAATTATTAAGACTGATTTCTAGCACTGACTCCTCCCCTCCTGACCCATCATAAGCCACCCAGTATGGAAAATAAGTTACTGAACTGGTGACGTGTCCTGGAATAATGTCCATCATGAAAGGCGCTATATAAAAATCACAAGAACCAGTCTTCACCATTGACTCCATCTTTGACCCAAAGTAACTATGGAAACTGCTGAGCTGCTTTTAGCCAATGACAGGGAGTGGCGGTCATCTTGTAAACTCGTGTGTGTGAATATGTGTGTGTGTGTGAATATGTGTGTGTGTGTGCTGCTTCTGGCCTCACCTCAGCCCTGTGTGTGTGTGTGTTTGTGTGTATGTGTGTGTGTATATGTGTGTGTTTGTGTGTATGTGTGTGTGTGAATGTGTGTGTATGTGTTTGTGTGTGTATTTGCATGTATGTGTATGTACGTGTGTGTGTGCTGATTCTGGCCTCACCTCAGTTCTGTGTGTGTGTGTATGCTTTTGTGTGTTTGTGTTTGTGAATGTGTGTGTGTGTGCACATGTGTGTATGTATGATTTTGTGTGTTTGTGTGTGTTTGTATATGTATGTGTGTGTGTTGATTCTGGCCCCACCCTGGCTCTGTGAGTGTGTGTGTGTGTGTTTGTGTGTTTTGTGTATGTACGTGTGTGTGTGTGTGCTGATTATGGCCATACCTCGGCTCTGTGTGTGTGTGTTTGTTTGGGCATGTGTTTGTGTGTGTGTGTTTGTAGATGTATGTGTGTGTGTGTGTGTGTATGTGTGTGTGTATGTGAGTGCACATGAATGTATGTGTGTGTGTGTGTGTGTGTTTGTAGATGTATGTGTGTGTGTGTGTATGTGTGTGACTGTGTGTGTGTATGTGTGTGTGTATGTGTGTGCACATGAATGTATGTGTGTGTTTGTAGATGTATGTGTGTGACTGTGTGTGTGTTTGTAGAGGAATGTGTGTGTGTGTGTGTTTGAGGTCCAGGAGATGCACGTCAATGTGGAAGGCTCATCTTGAGGCGAGTCAGTATGGCGGCCGGACCTTCACAATGAAGACAAAAGAAGCCAAGCCAAGCAGCTTCATGAAGCACACAAGTCAGGGGATGAAGACCAGAAAATCTCCAAGTCACTGAACATCCGGGTAAATCTGTTATGAAGAAATGGAAAAAATACGTCAGAGGGGTAAACCTGCCAGAGCAGGCCGTCCACAAACACTGATGAAGACGAGGGTGGACGGCCGCCAAGAGATCTCGGAGAGCACTGAAGGAGTCACCAGCTACAGTGGCGAAGACTCGAGCACTCACAGCTTTCTTAACAGGAGCGGAGCAGAGAACAGAAGACACAGGACGCCTCGGCGAGAGTTTGCCAGGGGAGTCGTGGAAGGCTTTGAAGCCCACTGGAAGAAAGTTCTATGATCTGATGAGAGGAAAGTTGAGGCCATCGGCCTAAACGCGGTGCTACACTGCACTTTATCAGTAACACACCATCCCACTGCAGAGCCTGGTGTGGGCAGCATCAGGGTGTGGAAAAAATGAACAAGCAAAACACCTGTAGGAAAACCTATTGGGGTCTGCAAGAAACCTGTGCCCTGGGAGAAGATCTGTTGTCCAACAAGTCAACAAGTCCAAACGTAAAGACAACAATGTGGACGCCCTGACACGGCTGAGTCAGAATCGACATCTCAGGCCTGTGGAGAATCTGCAGCTGGACCTGACAAAGAGTGTTCACTCGTGACCACCATGACACCTGACAGAGCTGAATGGCGTGCCCAGGGGTGCCATCCACTAAATACAGACCAGACGGGCTGATTGCTCATGGGATCAGTGATTATGTGTTTTATAATTGTAAGGAATTTAGACCATCGTGCAGAGATCTGTCTTCAGTTTGACATTAAAGAGTCTTTTTTGTTGATCGGGGGTCCAAAGAGTCAAATTAAAACAACGGTGCATCAAAAATGTGAAAACGTCCAAGGGGGACCAAAACACTTTATAGGCACTGCAGATAGAAGGCAATTTAGGCATGAAAGGCGCTATATAACAAACAGAGAGGTGTGTGACATGACCAGCATCGTGAAGATGGCCGTCTGTATCCTAGGCCTGCACTCGGTGACACAACAACGCAGTGTCACCTCCTCAACACACAAGCCGCTCATTGGCACAGGCCTCATTCATTGAGCTAAAATGTAATAATTGCTTTTCGACCTCAAATCTACATCTTCATTGGCATGTAAATGAATTATTGAATGCAGATTGGATGAAAGGGAAACCTCCCGTTTTTAGGTGAAAGCTGAGTGAAACAGTTTAGCTAAAGATGAAAGGGTTCAAATATTTTGAAGACCCTGCCAGAAAGCCGATTAATATTAATATATTAATGAGGTGGAAATTAAAACAGACAGCAGCTTCTTTCTTCAAGTGAACACTTTTTTTTTCCACTTTTCAATAACAGGGTCACAGAGAGCCGTGAGCAGTTTTCCCAATTGTACATTCAAAAATCATCCGAGACCACCACAATTTACTGGAACTGTCACAGGTGACTAGCAGAAAATGAATCTCACACAAGAGGGCTGCTTCTTCCCTTACATAATCAATTTTGGTTTTGAAATTGCTGTTTTTTTTTTTTTTTTGCAGGTCAGGGTTTTAACACACACATCCTCACACGCACACACAAACAAACACACGTATACTACAAAAAAAACCC
>JANRMT010062861.1:9878722-9892205 GCA_026402145.1 Polypterus bichir lapradei | reverse complement strand
TCTATCTATCTATCTATCTATCTATCTATCTATCTATCTATCTATCTCATATAGTCCCTTTCATATCTATCTGTCTTTCTACCTGTACGCTGCACTTTGAGCTCAGCTCCAGGAGCAGGACAGACAGACCCCACCATTACTGCTAACTGCACCCTGTTACATAAATCCACATTTTAAGTGGGTCAGCGTAACGACGATGTCTTGGGGGGACGTGGTCCTGAGTGTCCATACAACAAAATGAAGCCTCCCTTGTTATTTTAAACCATCTTTTCATAGGTGCACGTTTAAGGGTTACTTTGACACTATGAGATTTTATTTTACACTTTTGACTTTTCGGTCTATTAGAAGAAACATTTTAGATTGGTTAGTAAGACATTTTAGCGCCCGTCTTTGCTTTCCCTCTTAATAGGCAGAATTCCCAGGTTTTTGCAGGCACTAATCCACTTTATATTGATGTTCATGTGAGCGTTTCTTGTTGGATGCAGTAGTCCAAGTTGGCAGCAGACACGTTCACATTTAGATTAAAGTGTCGGGGTGACTGGAGAAGACATTTCATGTCATTTCTGTAAATCCATAACCCAACTTTAACTGATTCCCCTCACTCGGTGCGGCTACGCGCTTTGTTTTTTCAGCCTTTGTTAATTGATGAAGTGCATCTTCTCTCCTCTTACTAGCAGAACTCCAATGGCGTCGACGCTGAATTATTGTAGTGAGAACGTGTTTATTTTTTTTTTCAAAAAGGAGAATTGTTGAAGGTGAAAATACATTAAAAAAAAAAAACTAATATGAAGAGTGAGGGCTGTCACTGAAATGAATAACAACTGAAGAGGTGAGTGTGTTATTCACTATAAACAAACGTTTTGAAATTAATCAAGGGTGACATTTAACTGGAAAATAAGGGAGCATCTTTAGACGCGTTGAAGGTTTAAAAAAAGAGTCTCTTGTAAATTTGAAGGAGGTCCTAATTTGTGTTCTGTTGGTCTACGGGAATCCGTCGTTCTTGTCTAATAATTAACGGCCACTTGACAGTCAGAGCTTCTCTTCTTCGCTTTCTAGCTGAAAGGCACTTTGATCATTTTGGAGTAAAAATAAGGCGGGTGGGAACGAGAAGGTGTAGAAGCAATGCAGTAAACTGGCACAGGTGTATGCGTGCATGCGTGCGAGTGTGTGTTTGTGTGTGTGCGTGCGGATTCATTTTAATCCTTAGTGAGAAAGATCAGGGCGGTGGGGGTTGATCTGCTGTACAGCACACACACATACACACACACACACATGAAGCCCGCTTATAGACAACACCATAGCGCTGCTCTGTTTGGGCTGCCCTCGTGCTTACCGCTTTAATTGCTCACTTTGAGTTCAGTCGAGCTCTCGGACTGTCCTTTTCTCCAGTGGTCATGAAAGCAGGCTAAGCACCTCTTCAAGACAGTCTCACTGACTGAAGTTCAAAGGCGTGTCAGCGGGGCTGGCATGAAATATTTATAGTTTAAATCCCAGCGGGGGTTTTGTTCTTATGCAATTCCCCAGCTCGACTGAGAGACCGCGCAATTAATCCTAAAAGTCGCTGCTCGGCACCTTAGCTCAGCTGCTAGTGGGACCGAGAGCTACGGTGGCCTCTACAGCCTGACAGTAAAGTGAAAGCAATGCTAATGATTCAAATAGTGGGAACTTCAAGGTTTACGGTCGCGTAGCCAAGTGGGGGGTCAATAGGAATAAAACAGCTATGGTGTGCCTTCGAAGTCACGTTATGTGCATCAGTGCTGAGGCCAGTGCTGTTTCGTTCACTTCTTGTTTCTGCTTATCTACATAATCTTTCCCACAATCGGATTGACTTTATTAAAGCGGCTGAAACAGCAGCGAAAGAGTCTTAAAGAAAAGCGTATGCCGCACCAGGCTAAAGTTCAAAAACGAGCAGCGCTCCCCGGAGAGCCGCAGGCGGGGAATAACGGAATTCAGTACCAGGGACAGCGCCGCGCGAGCCTGAAAATGAAGGCGCTCCATCAGTCAAGACGCTATAAGGAGACCTAATGGGAACATGTCGGTGCTTATCTATCTAATTATATAGTGCCTTTCACATCTATCTATCTATCTATCTATCTATCTATCTATCTATCTATCTATCTATCTATTATATAGCGCCTTTCACATATTAATTACATAGCGCCCTTCAGATCTGTCTATCTATCAATCATATAGTGCATTTCAAATATCTATTGTATACCGCCTTTCACTTCTATCTATCTAATTCGTATAATGTTTGATATTAATTTTATTATTATTTTTTTTTGTTTGTTTGTTTTGCTGCCACCTTTTCCCAAGGCGTCTTACAACATTTCTTTTCCCATCTGAATCACAGGCAGGTGAAGTTACTTACTCATGATCACACAGTGTTAACAGCGGAATTTAAACCCAAAGCCTAAAAACTACGCCACACTTGCTGCTGTTAGTTTGTGTTAGTTTGTATATCGCTATTAATTCCGACTTTCCTTTTATTCCCCTTGTATTTCTTTGAATATTTTAGAGGCGCTTTGAGCATGGGACAAGCACTGCGTGACATAAATAAAATGTATTATCTACTTATCTATTTATCTGATATAGTGCCTTTCATGCCTAGCTATCAATAATTTATTTAATGTTTGATATTGGTTTGTGTCCGATGTTATTAACGTTATCTTTGCTTTTGTTCGTATTTTATTTTTTATAATATTTGTGAAGCATTTTGAGAACATTAAATGCTTTATATAAATAAAATATATCTATCTAATATAGTGCCTTTCATATCTATCTATCTATCTATCTATCTATCTATCTATCTATCTATCTATCTATCTATCTATCTATCTATCTATCTGATATAGTGCCTTTCATGCCTATCTATCCATCTATGTTAAACTTCGAGACAACTTTAGGACGCTCTTTAGCTCTAAAAAGATGGCGCATTCAAAGTGTGAGTGAGCTTAGCGTCACATACAAATTCATACATAAACCGTAGTAAGCCGGGAGAGGGGCGTTACCTCGAGGTTCTCCAGTCTGTCCTTCAGGGCCTGCATGGTCCGTCCGAGCTGGTCGATGGTCTCGCTGGGGTCCCGAGGAAGGTCCCCCATGGTGTCTTTCCCAGATTTGCTGTAGTCTTTCCTTCGGGTCCCCTGGCTGCCTTTGAGATCGCCGTTCTCGCACTGGTTCAGTTTGCTCGTGAGCTCCTTGATCGTCTCCCTTTGGTTGACGATGGTTTCTTTCTGCTGCAGTATGGTTTCCCGCAGCTGGATGACGGTGGCCCTGAGGTCGTCCTCTTGGGGACTCGTGTTCTGCATGGGCATCGGAGGTAGAGGGCAGCTGGGGTCAGCTTCAATGGGGATGGAGGTGCACACAAAGCGGGCACTTTTCTCTTCCTCAGCCCGTGTCACGGAGCCTCCCCCTCCAAAAGCGAAGAAGCAGACCACTCCGGCAAGAAACGCAAGCATACCGGCGAGTAGGATAGCGATTAGGTATTTCAGGATGGACCGGGGTGACAGCCTTCGCAGTGAGACACGTTAGTTCGACAAGGGCAGAAAAGGAAAGAAGATGTGTCAACACGTTTTAATTCTTCCGCGTCCCGGAGCTTCTGATCTGTAACCGAGAATACAAGAAGCGTTGCATCTGTAGCATGGTCACGTGCTGCGGACCGGTGGGAGACCAAAGCGACGATAAAGTTGGACTTGGGGGTCTGTTCTTCGGACGAGATCGGCGGAGGCTCGCTCGCGCGCGCGCGCCTCAGCTCTTCCCAATCAGCCGAACACAGTCGGGCAGGCGGCCGTACTCCAGGTGCCTCCGAGATGCGCTCACTTGTGCCGCTGGACTGTCGGCTCCGCCGGCTTTAGCAGATTAGCGCTGTTTGCGCCTGTGTCGTCGCCCGGTGATTGGCTAACCGGGACAAGTGCGTCACTCCCTCCCTCAAGAACGCAGCGCAGTTACAATTTGTTTGTGCGTGCGGCCGCCGAGTGTGAATGAACGAGTAAAGATACACTGAGCGGTGGGAGTGTGCGTGCGTAACTGTGTGTGCGGCCGGTTACTAGCGTCTAACTCGAAATGCACACCGGCGAGGGGCTGTGAATGATGCACGTGGGGGCCTCCATCACGCTGGTCACTATCATTCCAAATCCAATCACACAGACACTAAAACAGAGCGAGCAATTGGCATCGTTACGTAATGTCAGCGCAGCGGTTCAGTGAGAACTCTCCACAACTTCAGGGAGCAGGAGTCAGTCCCCATGCAGCCTCGTCACCAGCCCCACCGTGCCTGCGTGGATCTCCTGCGGTACTCCAGTTAAGTTGTTAGTTGGTTTGGATGTGATCTGCACCGGCTGGTGTGGCGTCCAGGGAGGCGCCCCCTGCGGTCAGTAAAAATGAATGGACAAACCACGGCAAAAAGAGAAAGGGTGGCACAGGGTGGTCAGTCCATTAGGCGGCATAGGCGACATTAGGCGACATAGGCGGCCGTGGGGCGCCACTTCTGTAACTGGAACCCCCCAAGTCACACTACTGTGTATACATCGAGAGGTGCCATTGTGGTAACTAAAGGGGGCATGTAGTCCAGACATCGGAGGTGTAACCACCCAGACATTCCAAACACTCCCAACCCTAGTCCTCAAAGCCTAATCTTCTTCTTCTTTCGGCTGCTCCAGTTAAGGGTTGCCTCAGCGGATCATCTTGTTCCATATTGTCCTGTCCTTGTCATCTTGTTCTGTTACACCCATCACCACATCCATAAACCTTCTCTTAGGCCTTCCTCTTTTCCCAGTGCCTATTAGCTCTATCCTTAGCATCCTTCTCCCAATATACCCCTCATCTCTCCTCTGCACAGGTCCAAACCAATGCAATCTCGCCTCTCTGACTTTGTCTCCAGACCGTCCAACTTGAGCTGACCCTCTAATGTCCTCATTTCTAATCCTGTCCATCCTCGTCACACCCAATGCAAATCTTGGCATCTTTAACTCTGCCACCTCCAGCTCTGTCTCCTGTGCCACCGTCTCCAGCCCAAATAACATAGCTGGTCTCACTACCGTCCTGTAAACCTTCCCTTTCACTCTCGCTGATATCCGTCTGCCATAAATCACTCCTGACACTCTTCTTCACCCACTCCACCCTGCCTGCACTCTCTTCTTCACTTCTCTTCCACAATCCCCGTTACTCTGTACTGTTAATCCCAAGTATTTAAACTCATCCACCGTCACCATCTCTACTCCCTTAGACTACTCTACTCTACTCTGGCGCCCCCAAGTGCAGGCTCCTTTTATAGCCCACCACAGTGCTTCAGGTGGTAATTAACCAAATTCGGGTTGCATATCCGGGTGTGGCTGTGTCACAGCCCACATGGGCTCAGATAGCCGAGCAGCCCCCTCTGGCGGTGGCCATGGAGCCCAACAGGGATGAGCTCAGGTGTTCCACAATTTTGGCTCTTGGCTGCCACCAAGTGTTCCGGGGGATGTAGTGTGCATCCCATGGCTGCTCCCCCGGATCCAGTGTCAAAGGGGCGACCCAGCTGGGCGTGGGTCCTGGCTCACTGCCACAAGGTTAAGAGTTGACCTGATTGCAGTGTTTAAAATTATGAAGGAAATTAGTCCAGCAGATCAAGACTCTGACTTTAAAATGAGTTCATCAAGAACACGGGGACACAGTTGGGAAACTTAAGTGAAATTTCACACAAACGTTAGGAAGTTTTTCTTTACACAAAGAATGATAGACACTGGGAATAAGTGACCGAGTAGTGTGGTAGACAGTAAGACATTAGGGGCTTTCAAAACTCAACTTGATGTTATTTTGGAAGAATGAAGTGGACAGGAATGGCGAGCTTTGTTGGGCCGAGTGGTCTCTTCTCACCCAGATTGTTCTAATGTGGTGAGAACCCTTTGGAATGGCCTGCACTCAAAATAAAGAAACCACTGGCGATCCTAAATTGTCCCCGGTGTGTGTGTGTGTGTGCCCGGCGGTGGGCTGGCGCTTTGTTCCTGCCTCGCGCCCTGTGTTGGCTGGGATTGGCTCCAGCAGACCCCCGTGACCCTGTGTTAGGATATAGCAGGTTGGATAATGGATGGATGGATGGATGGATGGATGACTGAACTTCTGTTAATGATGCCCGTTCAGTCAGACAGCATTGATTTAACAACTGCAGACGTCTCGACGTCATTAAACTAAACTCAAACTTATCTGCTCACATTTGTAGGCTTTTACTGATCTAAACGGACTTCTTTTTTGTTAACCTATCCAATGTCATTGTAGCTCTGTTGTCACACACGTGTGCATGGGAGGCAGCTAAAGGGCTCAAGTGAAGGTAATTCTACGCCAGACCAGGGCATGGCAGGGTGCACTGATCCTTTCTCTTTATCATCGGCAGACCGACCACGGGAAATGTCGCCAGGATTCGATGACATCACTTCCATTTCCGGGGGCTTGATGACATCACTTTTGTTCCTGGGGACTTGATGACATCCGTTCCGTTTTTTTCCCCGCTCCCAGGGGCCTGATGATGTCACCTCCTTTTCCATTACGGGCTGGATGACGTCACTTCTGACTTCAGGCCCGGTGATGTCACTTCTGGTTTCCAGTGACCAGATGATGTCACTTCCTCTTCCATTGTGTGGGGGTTCGGGGTGGCTTTATGATGTCACTTCTAGTGACATCACTTGCTGACTTTAAAACCGCCATGTTTGCCTGTCTGTTTGTTCTTGTTCTGGACTGAAGTCTGTAAAACTCCGAACCACAACCTTCACTTTTGGCTGCTGTAAGAGATGGCCGGGATGCCCCTGAGATAGAAGGACAGGGGAAGGCTGATTTTGTAGGACACTGCCTCCCCCTAAACACTAGATGGCGGCTTCCCTGGACTGCAGTGGTGCCCCGGATTCCTGCAGGGCACTATGGGACTTTGAGTTCGGCAACACAGCCCTGCTGGGTACCATGGGGGCCGCCAGGAGACGCTGTGGGAAGATGGTGGGAAAACAAATTTTCACCTAGCCTGGAAGTGCTAATGGAGTACGAGAATGGAAGCCCTGATTAAGGAACTTTAATTCTCCGTCTGACCCGGAAGTGTAGGCAAGTCACATGGATGGAAGACTAGAATCACCTCCGGGTCAAGAACTTTATAAAGGACGGCTGAAGACCCAGCAAAGAAGCTGGAGTTGGTGGACAGAGCTTGCTGGGAGGTGTGGAGGAGAATATGGTACTGATTAATTGTTGGTTTATTTGTCTATGGCGGCTGTAGTGCTTAAAAGGCACTTTGAAGAAGAAAAAATTATTAAAAGATCTTCTTTGTGCTTTACCTCGTGTCTGCGTATCTGTCTGTTGGGTTTACTGGGGCGACAGCGACCCTTAACGTCCATACTGCCAATTTCAAGCATATGGGCAGCTGCCCCCAAACCTCTTTCTGTGTCCGTTTGGATCCCTTTACTGAGTATAAACTGGGCAGCGTAAAGGCAAACCCCACATAACTGGAATGAAACAAACAAACGGCATTGAGGGGAAAAAAACACATCTCTTCAGACGCGAGTCTAAATCTTAACTGCTCCAAGATGGCGGATCTCCCGGCTTTATGGTCTTCTGACAGGAAGAGGCGGGTCTATGCAAATACCGGAAGTGACATCACTGGTGGTAAAGCCGTCAGTCTTCTGATGTGCAGAGGGAGGAGGAGAGACATTTGTACACAGCGCCAACCCCTGGAGCGGCAGGGTATTACCATCACTAGGGCCCTTTGGCTGTCCCCTGGGGGCACACGTGTGGCTCGGCTCATTAATTCATAGTAGCGAAAGTAGATCTTGCTGTGTCACTTTATATCTAATTAACATTATTTAGTTTATTTACCCAGTTATTAAATCAGTTTATGTATAGCCGATGTAAATATTCAGGTGAATTGACTTTTCATGTAATCTTAACATCAATAATTCTGTTGTATAGGAAGTAGAGATGCTTTCCTCATGTACAGGGTGGTCCAGATCTAATTATGCAATTATGAAAAAGGCGAACACATCGCACCCGCTGTTCGACTGACAACCGTCTCCCCGCCGTTTTGGAATGCAGGGCAGGTGCTGCCATCTATCGGCAACAAAAATAATTTTTTGTGAATTCTCTATGTAATAAGCTTAATATGCTATAGTGTAATGAAAATTGCATAATTAGATCTGGACCACCCTATTGGGTGGGCGATAACTTTGTATCAAAAAAAGCAAAAGTGCCAATAACCACACAAAGCCCACGGCATTCACAGAAAAATGAAATTTCTAAAAGTCTTCACACTTTCTTTCCCGCTGTACAAAAGTGTGGGGGTCCCCATTGGACCACAATGCAACAAAAGGGGGGCGGGCCTTTATGCAAATGCAGGCCAGACGCGGCCACAAAACGCGTTTATTTGAAGTGAAATCAACCGGATCCAGCCGGGTGTCGTGAAAATGGGCGCGGCGTGCTTTGAGTATTAAAAAGCGTACATTTTTGAGTGAGATGAACTAAAAATAGGTGAGTAAAGACGACAATCCCTGTGGCGGATTACGCCGCTGCAAAAAGAAAATAATTCAAAGGTTTTAACCTCACGTAATTCGTGTTAATGTGACATCTAAGAGAGTTCTATAAATAGCTCCGCAATGTCAACAAACGTGACCATCTGAAGTCAAACTCCCATCCATTAGATAAGTGAAGTGAACAACACCCCCTCCCACCGTCCCATTGGCTCATTTCTTGGGTGGGCTTTTCTGCATTATAAAAATAAAAACAGAAACAAAGATGGAGAGGTGGGGCACCAAATGGAGATCCCCCCGTATTTTGTTGTGCACAAAGTTGCAAAAAGGACGTCTTTACAGACTGGGGGCGGGGGGAGAAGGGGGTGGTGCCGGTTATGACATCACTGAGGCAGAAGGGGCGGGTTCAGGAAGTGACATCAAGCGCCGTCGGCCCAGGGTTCTCCAGATCTACCGAGAGAACGAGAGGAGAGACGTCAGGAGACAGCGCCAACCAGTGACTCGGGGTGGAATTACAAGTCACGGGCCATAAAATGTCATCGGGTCTTCACCTAAGTGACAAGCAGAGGCAAACATAACATGCTTAAGCTAATAAATGCACGAACAATTCTAATCTTTTATGGCTTTATTGAACACACCCATCATGCTGTGAGAAAATGGAAGCTGGAGGAAATTCTTAAAATTGGTAATCTCTATGGATTAGAAAAGTATTATATGCACCTGAGAAAAGTAGACGCTATATCTCTCTATTATTAAAGAATATCTTGAGACGAGACTATTTCTAAGAGATTTTTTCAAGTCCCACCCTCCTCTCCACCATTTCCGGTTCATGGCCCACACCTGCGGTCTTCTTGCCTCTCATTGGTGTGAATGCTTTTGTCAGACACAGTTCCTGCACTCTCAGCTCTTATAAATTTTAATGATTTCCTTACTTTAAGTTCCCAATTAAAGAAGACATATTATGTCCAAATCTTATTGAAGAATTTCATCCCGAAGGGTTATCAACAGAAGAAAGGAGTACACGGGCAATTCTGGCACCGAGAAACGATGAAAAATGTGAAAATTGTTAATCGGTTACACGGCAAATTGGTTAAATGTGTATCAATAGACTCTGCTGAAACAGTTGGTGGTGATCATGTAGAAGATGAAAACATCAACTTACAATATCATGAAGAATATCTACAGCCGTTAACACCGTCTGTTATATTCCATGTGTTTTCTGGGTGGTACCCTAAGAGGCGGGGCCACCTGCCAGTCACCACCAGGAATTGACCCTCCACCATATAAATGTGGAGCTCCACCGTATAAATGTGGAGGGTCTCCCACAGTTCCCGGCAGTTCATTGCGAAAGCGTTCCGGAGTTGGTGAGATTACTTGTGTGTAGAAAGGCCCACGTGCGACCGGTGCATAGAGGGTCCTACAATTCACACTGCATGTCAGTGCCACGAAGTCCAAGGAACTCTGTGTAGACGTCTGAGATCAAACTGTGGTGAGGCCAACATCAGGGAAAGGAGATCAAACCATTTGTAAAGCTTTTGGGTGTTTCCAGTAACACGGTAACCTCGATGATTGTGAAATGGAAGACGTTTGGACCCACCAGGGTTAGGCTTAGGGTTAACTTCTTGGACTTCATGGCTTGATTTTAATCCTGACATGTAGTGTGAATCGAGGGACCCTCTATGCACAGGTCCATGTGGGCCTTTCTAAATGATCAGTTTAAGGTGCCACATGTGGACTCCAATCAGGCTCTAGAAACATCTCAAGGGGAATTAAAGAAGACGGGATGGACCTGAGCACAACAGCAAGGGGTCTGAATACTTCTAGGAAGGAGAGAGTTCACTCTTTAAATTTTAAATAAATCTGCAAACCTTTCAGAACACATGTTGTCACTTTGTCACTACGACTTATTGTGTGAAGATTGATGGGCAACGGTGGCAAATTTCTCTTTTTGGAATGAAATCTACAATGAGGTGTGCAGAGCGTGAAGGGGTCTCAGTCCACCATACGTTTCACACTAAGCCCCCTTGAGAGACGTTTATACTTTGATGTAAATCTGCTGGTAGCAGTGGAGCTGCGGTCCTGTTGTCGTGCTGATCGCTTGTTTTCACGTGTCTCCAATGTTACTCCCGTTTGGTTATTATTATTATTATTATTATTATTATTATTATTATTATTATTATTATTATTATTATCCATCCATCCATTATCTAACCCACTATATTCTAACTATAGTGTCACGGGGGTCTGCTGGAGCCAATCCCAGCCAACACAGAGAGCAAGGTAGGAAACAAACCCCGGGCAGGGTGCCAGCCCACCGTAGATTATTATTATTATTATTATTATGATTATCATCTGTATTGTAGCCTATATTTTTTGCCCTTCATGTTTATGACGAGTCACTGCTTTCTAAAATGCCTGCCCACTGGGGGCCCAAAATTAAATCATGCATATCCTCTCAAAACAGCCCGTTGTGCCCCCCGACTCCTTGGTTGTGTTCAAATCCTCCATGAAATGCCCACCAGGACATCAAATCCCCTACGGTCCCCGCAGTGAGTCGCTGGATTCTAAACCTGATGAATTCCTTTCTTCAACCCACCATGAGGTCTCCCCAAATGATCAGTCGGGTCCTGTCAAACTAATCTGCCAGCTGGGCACAAGAAGCAACAGGTGGGCTTCCTCTGCGTCACAGATCTGAACTCACAAGTGGGCTCCAACCCTGGTCCTGTCCAGAAACACTTCTCCAAGAAGCTGACACACAAATTTCCGTTGTGAAATTTTTGCCCGGCCCTGCGGCTTTTTAAATGTGCCAAGGCAGGCTGGCAGTGGGAGGGTTGGCAGGCACTGCCCGTGAGGATTTAAATCATTGAGGCCTGGGGGGGTCCTCTCTGTAAAGTCAGTCAAAGAGAGAGAGAAAGAGAGAGGGGGGCACCTGAGGCACCATATGCAAGCTGGCACCACGCTACTCTGGCAAACCACAGCTGATGTCACTCTCATCCAAGGACACGCATTCAATTGGCAGAGCAGGCCTGCTGTCACAGCGCATTATGCTGGTAGTGACAATAACGGAGCACGGCATCGTGTCCCCTTGAAAAGCTGCACACAACTTCATTAGAAGATAAGGGGGGTCTAATAGAACCTGCAATCACCCATGGGTGGGAGGTGATGATCAATTCTGTTTCTCATTAAACTCGTGGACGTCTGTAGGTCTGCACCGGCTGTCAGGTGGCAGGTCATATTGTCACTTCAGGGAGCTCAGACAACACACACACAGACCACCTTCCTCGAACACAGACACTCTGACCTTCAAGATGAGACCACTCACCGGGAGCTTTGAAGGTACCAGTCAGCGGAGGGTCACCATATTAGTGCTCAGCACAAAGCAGCCCGGTCCCAAACCCAAGAAGCAGGCCTCATGACAGGCACACATCATAAAGGACCTGACGAGACCACCAAATGACAAAAATGGGACCCTAAATCCCTCAATAACAATACACTTTAGATAAAGTTTTTTTTTTTTGAGTTTACTAAATAAGACTCGTAATACTTAACTTGTTTTTATTTTAGGATACATTAGATAAGATGTACCATTTTAAACTGTGTGACCAAATCATAGGGCGCATGAGGGGAAACTTTCATTACTTGGCATTGTGACTATTGAAGCATGCAGGCAAATGCAGGGCAGTCGACCTGACAGGACAGCAGTGACATCGTGCTGACAGCAGGGGGCAGAGGGTGCAACAGACCCCAGCTGCGGACCACTGGAGCTCTACTGCACTGAGGGGGCTGTCATTTTATATTCTACATCAGTGACAACACCTGGCTACACGGCGGTTAAGGCTTGGGTTATCTGAAACTGAGTGACAAAAACCTGCAATGCAATCGCGTACCAGCGGAGGAGCCACTGAGTCGCAGCGCTGCGGAGGTCTGCAGCTGGACCCATCTGAGAGGATGACTTCCTACAGGAGACACAAAAGACGGGCTTACCAGGGTTCAGAGGTGTGTCACACACGTGCACATCTAGAAGGACCAAAAAAGGTAATTCCACGCCAGGCCAGAGGGTGGCAGGGTGCAGTAAACGTTTCTCTTTTATCTCTGCAGACCAAACATGCGAAATTCTGCCTGATTCAGACGACATCACTTCCTCTTCCGGCCCTCTGATGACGTCACTTCTGCTGACCTGCTTTAAAAGCAAGACAACCTGCAGTTGTTCTCAGCTCTGTTTTGGACTCACTTCTGTACACGTCTGTGTAATCTGCATACGGGTGGCTGCCCCAAACCTTTTTTTATGTCTCAAGGCTATTTATTTTCAAAGGTGATATTGTGGAATAAGGCCGAGACCACTTTAGATCCATTCTTCTTTTGAACCACCAGCTAAAGAAAAGAGTGTTGAATTCTGGTTGACATGCAAATAGCTAAGAACTCTGGGAAAATATGCATATGGAAAGCAAACGTTAAGCACAAGTCATGTCATGTTATTTTCTAAGTTGCTTCAATCAGACCAAGAGTTGGGGACTGGGGGACTGTGGGGCTATGGTGGCTTGCTGGAGTCTACCTCAAATAGCTTAGGGTGCACGGCAGGAACAAACCCTGGACAGGGCGCCAGTCCATCACAGGCCAAACACATGCACATACCAAGCACACACACACGCACGCACTCGCACACACCAAACACACACACACACACGTACACATGCACACAAATGCAGGCCACACACACAGATACACACATGCACATGCATACACACACCAAACACACACACATGTGCACACACTCACGCACACCTACGCAGTCACACGCGCACACACACACACCAAACACACACACATGTGCACACACTCACGCACACATACGCAGTCACACGCGCACACACACACACCAAACACACACACGTGCACACACACGCACATACACGCAGTCACACGCGCACACACACACACACACGTGCACACACTCACGCACACACACACCAAACACACACATGTGCACACACTCACACACGCACACACAC
>JANRMT010062861.1:9862989-9873864 GCA_026402145.1 Polypterus bichir lapradei | reverse complement strand
ATAGATAGATAGATAGATAGATAGATAGATAGATAGATAGATAGATAGTGTGGTGGACAGCCAGGGTCCATGCCCAGCCGGGACGCACCTTCGCTATATGTTCAGGGGGAGCAGCCATGGACTGTGCAATACCTCCCCCTGGATGCTAGATGGCCGCCGCCCTAGGTTGGAGCGGTGCCTTGGTTTCCCACAGGGCTCCATGGGAATTTGAGTTGGGTGCAGCCCTGTTGGGTCCCACAGGCTCCGCCAGGGGGTGCTGTAGCTGGGACTCCTGAGTCTATATGGGCAGTGTATTCGCCACACCCGGAAGTGGTCCAAGTGGTTGACTGCCGAGTTCCAGCTGCACTTCCGGGTGGACTATAAAAGGGGCCAGCAGCCACCCCTCAATGGCCAGAGTCGGGAGGAGGACGAAGCTTGGAGGAGGAGTGGTGCCGCCGAAGAAGAGTGTTTGTATTTTGGGTGTTTTTGTCTAATTGGCATTGTGTTGTGCCTGTGGGGGTCACAGGGAAGACGTGCCCCACAGGTAAAGAAAGATAAAAAGTTCTTGGTTTTATACGTGCCTCCGGTGTGAGTCTGTGTCAGGTCAGGCGCCTATATAGCACCTTGTTAAAATAGATAGGTAGATATGAAAGGCACTATATAATTAGGTAGGTAGATAGCTGACAGCATGAGGATATATTTCTTGAACTATAGTGCCACTCAAAAATGGGGATAGACAGATAGATAGATGTGAAAGGCACTATATAATTAAAAAGACGTAAAAGGCACTAGATAGATAGACAGATAGATCTTTAAGAATTGTTTGTTACACTAAAAAATGAAGTGTTATTCCTTTTATTTATCTAATTTAAGTTACTATAACTTCAAAGTAATCATATTTTTGTTTTATAGACCTGACTATCCCATATTTGGATAAAGATCTCCCTCTTTTGACAGTGTATCAAAAATACGTATCATAAATCAGCTTTCGCAGCCAAAATCCACGGCATTCGGTAAAAGTGAATTTATTAAAAGTCTTTAACTTTCCATCCAGCAGTACAAAGGTGTGGCGGTCCCTTGGACCACAATGCAACAAAAGGGGCGGATCTTTATGCAAATATTCAGTAGTCACGTGCATATAAACCTTGTCGAATCACCTGAATTCCACGGGAGTAGTGACGATGTGTTTGAAGTACTGAAAAGTGTTCATTTGGAGTGAGATTAATTTAAAATCGGAGAGTAAAGACAATTCCCGAGGCTGAAACGCTTCTGTTAAAACAAAACAATTCAATGGTTTTACTTCAAGACAATTAATTACGTTGTGTTGATGTGACATCAGTAAGAATTATGTTGGCGTAATTTGGAAAAGCCACAAAATATCAAGTTTATTTTGAGTGATATTAATTTAAATTAGACAAATAACGTGAACAATCCGGTTGGTTTATGTTTTGAGTGATCACATTAGTTGAAGCTTTACTGCCATTTTCCACGTCTTCGCCATGTCGAGGAGAGCCTCCTTTTTAAATCCACACGGGCTGCCGAGCGCCAACAAATAAACTCCCGCAAACAAAGAGAAGCGCTGAATTCTCTAAGACAGAAGCGAAGCATATGAAAATATTGAAAAGGACTCCGTTCGGCTGCCCCTGGGGAGCGCGCGGCGCGGGTTGCATGAAGCTAATTCATATTCATCAGCAGCTGTCTGTCCTTGACTTAATAATGAAATTATAAGCGCAATCAAGGGCGGGTGGAGTAAAAACAGAAAGCAGCGGAGAGCCCCGCCGGGCTTAGTTGTACCAGCAAGCCAAAGCGGCTCATTTACTGCCAGTCCCGAACATGGGCACGCTGCCCGTGCGCTCAGTGACGTCATCGCCTGGCTCGCCAAGTCGCAGGCTGAGCTGAATCTACGGACGCGCCACCGACTGTCACCATCCTTGGCAAGTGTGTGCACCGGAGGGTGCTATTTTTTGTGTACAGAATGTTTGTGGTTAACTGGCTTGACGTTATAACTTAAACTGGCCACTTCGCTCTTTATATAGCGCCTTTCACCGCACGTTGCGATAATTACAAGGCGCTAAACAGGGCGCTCATTTATTCATTTTGCACACCTACACTCTTAAAAATAAGGCGGCCAAAGATGTTATTCAGAATGATGCCTTAGGGGAACCATTTTTGGTTACCCAAAAAGTCGTCCACATGAAGGTTCTAGAAAGAACCTTTTATTTCGCTCCCTAACATGCTCCATAATTAACAGTGAGCAGAAGACAACAGGTTTGTGAAACGCCAGCGGGTTTTTGATTTCTCGCTACATACAGGATGGTCCAGATCTAATTATGCAGATCCAGATCGTCTGGATGACTTTGATTTATGCGGCGACGATTCCAGTTCATGTCGTTAGTTCACAAATTTCTCGATGGTCTGGGATTTTTTGGGTGATTTTCTATGTAATAAACTTAATAAATTATAGCGTAATGAAAATTGCATCATCAGACCTGGACCACCCTATACAATAACGCAGGTGAAGTTCAGGTTTTCTTGATTTCTGGTATCCAGGTGGTCTACAATGCAACAAAAGATTTCTTTTTTGTCCACATATTAGGAAGATTTTCAAAGCCCAAAGAACCAACTTTATAGGCAAAGACCCTTTCACAGAATGAAGTGGTCCTTTGTCAAACAATGGATCTTCAAGGACCCATACACCCCATAAAGTGCCATTAAAGAACCAGAGTAGTGTTACTCTGCCTTTTTGGTGTGGTGACCACTTTATCCCATGTAAGTATCTTCACAGCCCAATAAGTGCGACTGATTGTCAAATTGGGACCCCTGGGGGGGGGCTCCCCTGGTAAATTGAAGGCGACCCAAATTACAACCCACTTCATGACCCACTATAAGCATAAGCAATAGCAATTTGTGACCCACCAGTGGCAGCCCACAACCCAAAAGTGGACCCACCCTGCCTTAGAGAATCCCCCCACATTAGAATCATTGGAGGGCAAACACTCCAGACTAGTTCAGGGTCCCCACTTGGCCTCATCTGTATGTATTTTATGATGTGTGACTGAAAGAAACCTCAGGTGCCCAGCCAGAACGTGCAAACCTCACACAGACAGGGACTGGGCTTGAGTTGTGTGCCCACATTTTCCCAGCCTGCTACCCAATTCCATAACTGCAGAGAAGGAGTAGCTGTCTGGTGATGATGGGCATCTGGGAGACATAAAGTAACCAAATGAAAAAAGAGGAAAGCACAGTGACAGAGACATGAGACTGGAAAGTGGCAGAAGAAGAGGACCCCCCACCCCACCCCACCCCACCCCAACAATGCCAGATTGGTAGGTAAAGGCCATGTCACACTACACAACTTTTCAAGCAAATCTTTCCGTTTTAAGTTTCTCAGTGTGTGGTGTGGCACTCACCACTCCCACCAGAGGACCACACAGAATCAGCTGGAGTCTCCACGTGTCTCGCTGATATTGCAACCTGGATGAAGGAGCACCATCAGCGGGCTCAGCCTGGCAAAGATGGACCTTCTTGTTTGTCCATCAGTTTGGCACCCCATTATCAGCTCATTATCGCTAATACCCACCAAGTTGGTATGTAACCTTGGGGTGGTGATCGAGGACCAGCTGTCCTTCTCTGACCATGTTACAACTGCCTCTCGTACCCACAGATTCACAGAGATCAGAGCGTATATGATGGCCTGTGCAGCACAACTCCTGGTCCAGGCTTTGTCACGTCTGGATTGCTGCCACCCTTAGCTGGCACGGGACCACTAGCATGTGTCCCCATGATGATCCAAAATGCAGAGGTACGTCTGTTGTCCATCCAGCCGAGGTGGGCACATGTTAGTCCTCTTTTCAGGGCACGCAGCACACATTAAGTTCTGATCGTTGACGCCTGCCTACAGAGAAGTCAATGGGCCAGTAGCTGTGGATGGTACCAGTCAAAGGTTTGGACAAACCCAGAAATGTTCATGGTTTTGACAGAAATCGATAAATCTCCTTATTGAGATATCATGAAATTGATTTATAAATACAGCCAAGGCATTACTGTTGTTTCTAATAACTACCACTGCTTGAAATGACTGATTTTTACTTTACTAGTCACACAGCCCCATTTTCAGCAGCCTTTCCTTCTGCGTCCACAAAGGAAATGTTGGGGGCACCAACCGGGTCTCCCCTTCTAATAATTTCTCAAAATAAACAAGCGCTCGATGGCAAAAATAATTACAAATGAAAGAAAGTAAATTAAATAAGACTAATCTCAGGGTGGTTCAGTGCTCTGTTGATATTCAGGTTGGATCACCGTCTTTCAGTCTGCTGTCTCTGGAATATGACAACCCTTGCTGGGAGTGCCTCGTTTTCATAGCAGCCAGACCAGAAGAGGCGGAGTCAGTTGCCCTCATTGGGCAGTTTCTCAGGGCGGTGCGAGAAGCAAGAGATTATACTGTCAGCGACAGCGGCCCCTTGTGTCTCGGAGTGGTAGTGCTGAGCGATGAAGGTGAGCCTCAGGTGACACTGGCTTGAATTTTGTTCTGAGCGGTTCATCTGTCCTATCATACTTTGTTCTGCAAATGGTCCTACCAGTCTGACGTTTAACTCGACTATGTTGACTACTTTTGTAAGTCGCTTTGGATAAAAGAGTCTGCCAAAAAATAAATAGAAATGAAAATGGTGGTGGTGTAGTAGCGGCAACAGAAGTAGTGTCAGTCAAACGTCCAGTAAAGCTCTTACTGGTGCCTTCCAAATCTGGAAGCCCGGGAGTTCACGCGCACCCTCGCATCGGCCCAATGAAAAGTCGCCAGTTGGTTTAAACTTGACACGTCCGCACTGGGCGCAAGGGCCGCGAGGAGAAAGTGACGTCAGAGGAGGAGGCACGCCCACGCGCGCGGCTATCACGAGCAGCGCACTGAGTTATATACCGGTGTTCGGTTATGTGTCGACGGTGAGTGTATCCTAAATGATTAATTTCGAGCAAAGGCTGGTTAGGTGGGTGCCACGATGAGGTACGATGAGCTGAATGTGACGTAACAGGTAATCAAAGTGCAAGGAAGACATGCAAAAATATCTGAAGCACGTCTCTTCATCATGTCGGTCACCCACTCACTAGTTATACTTGCCCTTCCTTCACCGCCTATGGACACTCCACCTCCACATCTGTTTCACCAGCACTGCTCTTCTTCCTTCAGTAGTGTCTCACTTCCTCAGCTGTGACATTGTTAAGTGTGCGACACTGACTAAAAATGGTCATTTTACTAACTAGGAGAATATCATCGAGCCGCCACATGTGTTTTGGTGGCTGACCACGCGCGCTTTGCGTTGTGATGTGCGCGCCAGCTTCACGTCGGAAACACGCAACCCGCGCGCGCCATAAACACGCGGGCTTTTGTTGCATTTTTCCAACTCTTCAGAAGAGCTTTTTATTCTTAGCATATTCCGCCGTGCATTGTGTGTCGAAGCTCTGAACACGGTTGTTCTGAACAAAGGCGCTAATGAGATTGGGATGAATAATCAGTCGGAGCGGCTGTCTGATCACAAATACGCGCACATACACAGACACACACACACACACAGGCCCCCATACAAACGCACATGCACACGCACAAAGAGACACAGTTAAGACAGAACGTCAGCGGCCGTCAAAGCAGGACGGTGACATCGTGACGCAGGCGCGCCCCCGTGATCACCTTGGTATCGGTAAGCGCGGCGCCACCCTGCACCTCTCGAGCGCAGCATTAGGGAGTCATCTATAATGAACGCTGCTGTAGGCCGTCGCCGTTGTTTTTTTTCCTTCTCAGTCTTGAAATATAATTCTGCGAAGGGCTAATTGACTGTAACGGTACTTTTTCGAAAACAGTTTTTTTTTTTAAATCAGATCCACACAGTCGGGCGCTCTGTGAAATCAATGCGCTCGACTTCAAGGCCGGCGAAGAAAATAAAATATAACCGCTCGGAAAAGAATGTAACCAATATGTTATAATGGTGCTGTCAAGCGGTCTATGTGCGCACATAGGGAGGGTGAAGGATGGGGTCGGGAGTGAGGGGAGGGACGAAGCCCGAGCGTCAATAGTTAAAATGATGGATATCCAAAAATAAAAATGAAAATGAAAAAAGAAAAAGTTAAGGTTTTGAATGAAGGTGGGCAGTTGGTTACACCAGCCAGGAGCTATACATGAAAATAAAAGAGGTGCCATCCTTTAGTTGAACTGGGTGGTCAAGAAAGAGCAGAAGACCTGACAAGTGTCTCCATATTTATAGGTGCAGACCCACTGACTACTCTGTAGGCGACGATCAAGGATTTGAACTTAACACATGCCACTGTGTAGTGGTCTGAAGAGAGGGGTGATGTGTGCCCACCCGGGCTGGTTGAACACCAGGCTCACCGCTGCATTGAGAGTGTCAGCAGTTTGAATGGAGATGGGCAGCTCACGCCACATGAAAGGAGCCTGGATTAACATTTGAAGCCACACAGAGGTGGCAAAATAAGTTTCAGTGGTGCTATTGCAATCACAAAGGTTTCTCTAATAACCAGCTAGCATGTCAACATGAACAATAAAGGATAAGACCATTAGGATACTGAAGGAATGGCTACTGAAATTTGGGGATCTCTAGTAATACTGAATGTGAATAATAAATTCAAAATCGGTCATTTCAAGCAGTAATACCCATTAGTAACACCAGTCATGCCTTGGCTGTATTTGTAAATCACGTTAAAGGTATTTTGATAAAGAGAGGTATTGATTTCTGTCAAGACCATGAACATTTCTGGGTTTGTCCAAACTTTCGACTGGTGCCATCCACAGCTGCTGGCCTACTGACTCCTCTATAGGTTGGCATCAATGACCTGAACATACTGTGCACTGCAACAGGGAGCCAATGTGGTGATCTGAAAAGAGGAGTGACATTTGCCCACCTCGTCTGGTTGAACACCAACTGTGACGAAGCATTTTGAATCATCTGCAGCCACCTGGTGACACAGGCCGGCGCTCCTGGCAGCACAGAGTTGCAGTAGTCCAGCCATGATAAGACCAGAACCTGGAAGAGGAGTCGTGCCACATACTCCATCACATACACTCTCATCTTAGAGTGAATCTGTAAGCTCGGGAGACAGATAGATAGATAGATAGATAGATAGATAGATAGATAGATAGATAGATAGATAGATAGATACTTTATTAATCCCAAGGGGAAATTCATATACTCTAGAAGCAGCATGCTGATTAAAAACAATATTCAATTAAAGAGCAATAAAAATGCAGGTATAACAGACAATAACTTTGTATAATGTTAATGTTTACCCCCCCGGGTGGAACTGAAGAGTCGCATAGTGTGGGGTCTCCTTAGTCTGTCACTGAAGCTGCTCCTCTGTCTGGAGATGATCCTGTTCAGTGGATTCTCCATGATTGACAGGAGCCTGCTCAGCGCCCGTCGCTCTGCCACGGATGTCAAACTCTCCAGCTCCGTGCCTACAATAGAGCCTGCCTTCCTCACCAGTTTGTCCAGGTGTGAGACGTCCCTCTTCTTTATGCTGCCTCCCCAGCACACCACTGCGTAGAACATCTGGTTGCAACATGACCCAGAGAAGAACAAAAACTTTGTGGCGTTAGGCGTTTAGCCCTCAGGCTTACAAATAAGCAATAAAGGTTCGGCTTTAGCCATAGGATCAGGGTGTGTTTGCTCGAGACCTCTTGTCAAAAGGACAACTCCTTCTAGGCAGCCAGGGTTCTTATGGTCGGGGAACTTCACTGGGGAGAGAAGGAGAAGGCAATGTTAGTGTCCTGGCGGGTTATCACATACCTCGATCGAGCCCATGAGGTGGTCCTCCAATGCGCATACCTGACTCTCTCTCTCTCTCTCTGTATATATATATATATATAGTGTCAGGGATGCCAGGGGCAACGACCCGGCCGGGACGCCTTGAGGGACCGGAAGAGGGTCTACGCCCACCATGGGTCACGTGGGGGCCGCCATCCTGGTTGCTTTGGGGGCCACGGGTAGGGGGCTTGGAAGCCCAACCCTGTAGGGACCCGTGGTCACTGCCAGGGCGTGCCCCAATGCCTTGGAGACCCTGTACCTCAGCACTTCCGCCACACCAGGAAATGCTGGGGGGAAGAGGAGAAGGGACACCCGGAGAGCTTTCGGGAGAACAGCCAGCACTTCTGCCACACTGGGGCGTGTCCAGGGAGGAGTGCCGGGAAGCACCTGGAGCTCATCCGGGGTGACATAAAAGGGGCCGTCTCCCTTCATTAGAGGCTGGAGTCGGGTGGAAGCAGGACGAAGCAGAGGAGAGTGTGGAGGCGGCCTGAAGAAGAAGGCATTGTGTGGCCAGGACTGTGTGGGGGTTTGTGTGTGTGCACGGACTTTAGTATTGTAAATACTGTAAAATAAACGTGTGGTGGTGATTAACAACATGTCTGCCTGTCTGTGTCCGGGCCGTGTCCACAATAGTCACAAAAACAACACAAAGTCATCAAAAAGGTTTGGGGCAGCCACCCGTATATTGTGCCATGGCTGCAAAATGGTTATTTGATTGAGAGATGTTCACAGGTTTGAGTCTAAAACAGAACTGAACTAGGTAGTTAAGATGGCGGCTTTATATGCCAAGAAATGGACGTGACATCATCAGTGGTGGGCGGAACCGGAAGTGACATCATCAATGGTGCCGGAAAGTGATGTCACCTGTGGCGCCGGGACCGGAAGTGCCATCATTAGTGGCGCCGGAACCCTGCAGGGATTTCTCGTGGATGGTCTGCCCTGGAATTGAGAGATTCAGTCAGTGCACCCTGCCAACCCCGGTCTGGGATGGAATTACTATTACATTCAGGCCCTTTAGCTGTCTCCCAATCGCACGTGAGTGACTATATATATATATATATATATATAGATAGATAAACATTGTGAAACAATCAACTGAGTCAATCAACTGAGATCAGATCAGAGTCAGACTCAGTTGATGGAGCTGTGGCCCTGTGGGACATCCTGAGGGTTCGCAGGATCCCCTCGAGGTTGCGGGATATCATGGCTGGCCTGTACACTGGTACTGTGAGTGCTGTGCAGAGGGGAGGCAGGACCTCTGCGTTTTTCCCAGTTGATTCTAGGGTCCGTCAGCGGTGTGTTCTGCTCCTACTCTGTTCAATGCTTGTATGGACTGGGTGTTGGGGGGTCGTGAGGTCCAGCGGCTTTGGGGCATCTGTTGGTGAACGAAAGATTCATGGATCTTGACTTCGCTGACGATGCTGTAATCTTCACGGAGTCAATGGTGGCTCTGATCGGGGCGCTCGAGAGTCTGAGTGTCTGGGCTTGTGAGTGTCCTGATAAAAACCAAGAGCCAAGACTTTAATGACCTTGTGGGCACGGCCATCAGCAGTGTGTCTGTCTGCAGAGAGAGTGTTGACCTCGTCGAGAGGTTTACTTACCTTGGCAGTGACATTCCTATCTCTGGTGACTCTTCGTATGAAGTCAGTAGACAGATTGGGAGAGCATTGGGGGTCATGAGGTCGCTGGAAAGGGGTGTGTGGTGCCCCCGATATCTCAGCAAAAGGACGAAGGTCCAAGTCTTTAGAGTCCTGGTGCTTCCTGTTTTGCTATATGGTTGTGAGACATGGACGCTATCCAGTGACCTGAAATGAAGACTGGACTCATTTGGTGTCTCTCCGGAAAATCCTTGGGTACCGCTGGTTTGACTTTGTGTTGCTCATGGAGTCCCAAATGAGGCACATGACCTGTATCGTGGGGGAGCGTCAGTTACGGCACTACGGTCATGCGGCGCGTTTCCCCCGAGGGTGATCCGGCTCGTAAGATCCTCATTGTCGGGGACTTGAGTGGCTGGACCAGGCCAAGGGGTCGCCCGTGTAACACCTGGCTGTGGCAGATAGAGGGTCATTTCCAGAGGGTGGGACTGGACCGCGTGTCTGCCTGGGGGGTTACCAACCAGGATCCCGAGTTGTTTTGTCATGTAGTGGGTGCGGCAACACGTTGTACGAATGCATCCTCCCCAGCTTGACTTGATTTGAAACAATGAGTCTCAACACACGAGAAAGGTTTGGGGCAGCCACCCTTATACTGTCCCTGGCTGCAAAAGAAATGCAGAAGTGGCTCTGTTTGAGTTCCAAGACTGAACTGATTTGGTATTGAAAAGATGGCGGCTTTATAAGCCGAAACCGGAAGTGATGTCGTCTAAGCCTGGAAACCGGAAGTGGCATCATTGATGTTGGATCAGGCAGGTTTTCTCATAGTTGGCCTGCAGAGATAAAAGCGGTGGGTTTAGTGCACCCCGCCACCCTCTGGCTTGGTGGGTAATTACCTGCAATTGGTGTAAACAGAATATAAGTTTAATATGTCACTGCGCAAATATGTTAAATCTGCTTTTCTTTTCTTCTCACATGTACAGCTAACACAAAGCCAGATTTAATACGTGGGCCCAGCTTTTAGCATTGCTAGGCAAGCATCTTAAGACAAGACAAACTGCAAATGGGCAACGTGCTCTATTTCTGTGTGTCAGAGTCAGCATGACATTGGATTTTTTTATCCTTGTTTGGAATGGCATCATTCACCAAAGTGGGGGTCTGCACATGGAGACAGAGTATAAAGCCTTGAAACTTTGCCCGGCACACCTTTGAAGCCGACGGACAAATGGAAGATACCGTCATCCAATCCGGAAAATCCTTTCAACGCAGCAACGAAAATGGCAGACTGTATACATTGAGATCCCACTTCGGTAAAAAGTCTTGGCATGGCTTCCTCATCTGCTACGCAGCGTAAATCGTCATTAAAGAAAGCAAAGTTATTTCTCCTATGTGATTTCTTACCGCCGTATCAGTAAGGGAGGGATATCGCCTTTTAATATTATACCTTTATACAGTGGGATGCAAAAGTTTGGGCAACCTTGTTAATAGTCATTATT
>JANRMT010062861.1:9816710-9827989 GCA_026402145.1 Polypterus bichir lapradei | reverse complement strand
CTCCTAAAATCCACCACCAGCTCCTTGGTTTTGCTGGTGTTCAGGTGTAGGTGGTTTGAGTCGCACCATTTAACAAAGTCCTTGATTAGGTTCCTATACTCCTCCTCCTGCCCACTCCTGATGCAGCCCACGATAGCTGTGTCGTCAGCGAACTTTTTGCACGTGGCAGGACTCCGAGTTGTATTGGAATTCCAATGTATGTTGGCTAAACAGGACAATAAGCAAAGTACAAGTGAGTATTGGCAACCATACAACCAGATAAGTGCTGATGTGCAGTTTCAGGCGGCACACAGACTTGTCAGTTCCTTTAAATGTTTCCAGTTAAGTCATCATTTCTAGTCGGCTTTCCTCAGGACAGGCCACATGCCGGTCTCAATATGGCTACCGAGTTAGGCTCTTCATTGCATTCTTTTCATGGCCAAGGTGTAAGTGATAGAGAGGACTGGGTAAAGCAACTGAATTTATACATTCTCTGTTCAAATCTTACAGCCAATAGGGCGACGAAGTTCCGAATGGCTTCTGATTCAAAAGCACACTTTAGCACAGGAAGACACCGTGGTGAAGACTGAAAGAGTGCGCCTTTTCCACTGAGAGTTTCTGCCAGAGAGATTTATGAGCCGTATTTTCACAATGCAGGGGCTGATAGATGAAATAACTCACTAGGACTCCAGCAAAGACACAGTCATGGAGAGTGAACCTGGGGGCTGATTGTATATAGTGCCTTTCCATGGTGGGTTTCTCCATGTGAATTTTCTTTTTTCCCCTTATTTCCACAGTGCAAGGACTGATAAGTAAAATGACTCCACGGGCCTCAAACAATGACACCGTTATGGTGACTGAACCTGTGACCATGGTTGTATATAGTGCCTTTCAACGGGGACTTTCACCCAGAGAGATTTATGTGCCGTATTGTCACAATGCAGGGGCTGATAGGTGAAATAACTCGCTAGGACTCCTGCAAAGACACCATCATGGAGACTGAGTCTGTGACCTTGATTGTATATAGTGCCTTTCAACGGGGAGTTTCACCCTGTTTTCTCCCTTATTTCCACACTGACAGGTGTCGTGACTTACTAAGACTGAAGACTGATTTTATATAGCGCCTTTCCACATGGGACACCGTTAGCAATTTTCATTTTGCACATGTCTGTAATGGGAGCTGCAGCACATGAAGACACCATGGTGAAGACTTGATTTTATTATAGCGCCTTTCCACTGTGGGCTTCACTCAGTGACATTTATTTCCAGTATTTCCACCATGCGAGCGTTGATAGGCAAAATAACTCACTATGACTCATACAAAGAAAGGGTTATGGAGACCGAAAATGTGCCCTGACTTTATATAGCGCCTTTCAACTGTGAGGTTCACCCAATGGGATTTATTTTCCTTAGTACTGCAATGACAGGTGAAATAGCACACGAGGACTTCTTCAAAGATGCTGTGATGGAGATTGAGCCTGTGAAATGACTTTATATAGTGCCTTTCCACATAGGTCTGATTTTATATAGCACTTTTCAAACAGTGAGTTTCATCCACTGAGATTTATTCCCCTTATTTCCACAATACAAGCATTGATGGGTGAAGTGGCTTTCTAGGACTCACACAAAGACCCAGCTATGGAGACTGAACCTGTGAAATCACCGTATATAGTGCCTTCTTTACCTCGAGGGTTTCACCCAAAGAGCTTTGTCTCCCTTATTTTCACAATGTGAGCACTGGCAGGTGGCCTGACTCTCTAGCACTCAAATACACAATGGTGAAGACTGAATCTATGACTTGATGTTATATAGCGCCTTTCCACATGGGGCACCCCCATTATTTTTTTTTTTATTTTGCACCCTTCTATGACTGTGGTGGGCTGGCACCCTGCCTGGGGTTTGTTTCCTGCCTTGCACCCTGTGTTGGCTGGGATTGGCTCCAGCAGACCCCCGTGACCCTGTAGTTAGGATATAGCGGGTTGGATGATGGATGGATGGAGGGACCTTTCTACGACGTGCACTGCAGCACATGGAGTGGCCTTTTCAGATTCACACAAACAGACAGCAGCGCAGACTGAACTGGCCACCTCACTTTATGTAGCGTCTTTCCACATTAAGTGCCATCTGTGGTACTTTATTATCCAATGTGAATGATGGCACAAGATATGGCTCACCCGGGCTCTCCTGAGGATTGACTCTGGGGTCTAATTGTATATAGCGCTTTTCCACACCAGAGAGCCCTAACGGTTTTTGTTTTGCACCTTTCTATAACATGATGTGTCTCACTCGGCGTCATACAAAGTGACAATGGGGGGGCTGAACCAGTAATTTGACTTTCCACAGTTAATGCCACCTAAGGTGCTTTTTTTCCTCCCTTATTTCTTGCATGCTGAGAGAGAATGCTGGTGATCCCCTGCGTCTCTTTCTCATTCATGTTATATCAGCTCCACCAGTAGGGGGCGACACTTCCATCTGGGCGAGGTTACAACCGCTTTGTCCCCACTTTGTTCCTCACTATATGCAGAAAAGAAAGCTACAGTCTGGCCATTGAGCAGTCCTGACCTGGCATGTGGGTAACTTAACAAAGAGAGTAATGTGGGCGAGCAAACGGACGGCAGCCACATGTGAGTGTGCTACGAATGGAGCTGCTGAGTCTGCAACATGGCAGTAAAAATAAAACTCTGCTGAAAAGAGAAATTAAAAAGACAAAAAAAAAACAGTTTTTTGATGCTGCAATGACGACAGAAATGTAAAACTGGGCTTGTACCCGTGAAACACGTCAGCGCATTGCTTTCTCTCTGCTAAATATGCTAAGGTTTTATTTTAAGCAAGCCAGCACGGAAAAAGAGCGACAATGCCATCAGCGTCCAGCGCACAGCCCTTGGCTACCCAGCATAGAGGTCACGTGTAACTGCCATTATTTCAAATTAAAGAAAAAGAAGAAATCGACTTTAATGTGCAAAAGAGTGCTGAACACACTAAATGAAAATGGAAAGGACAGCACACAGTATAATCAGTGCGCCAACATCTGGTCGCTTCATGTGATTTAATGATTATTGAGCACTTTGATGAGGCTGCAACTCTTAAATACCCCTACAAGTGTGGAGGGGTCTTCCACCATACTGGGGGGTCTTACAGCACTCACACACACCCCCTCCCCAAGTGGGAGGTGCCACCGAGGTCATATGCCCTCTCCCAGGTGGGTGTGGTCACTAAGCCCACGTGTTTTTGGAGTATATGCCCTTCTCTGTGTGGGAGGGGTCACTAAGCCCTTATGCCCTCCTCCTCCAGGTGGGAGGAGTCACCCAGACCATGAGCACCATTTGGGATGAGTGACTGAGACCATGTGCTCTATTCCATGTGGGAGGAGTCAAGGAGTCCACACACTCCCCTACTCTTCAGCTGAGAGGAGTCTCTGAAATCAAAGTAGCTTGGGGGTTTCAGGTAATGATTAAGGACCACTTTGATGAAGTAGCAGCTCTTGGACATCCTTACAAGTAGGAGGAGCTCCTTATGTCACTGAGAGGCATCACACCTGCTTTACATGCCTCCTGTGGGAGGAGTCACTGAGGAATGTTCCTTCCTGAAGGTGGGAGGAGTCACCAAATAGATATGCTGTCCTCCAAGTAGGAGGAGTCAAGGAGTCCACACACTTCCATGTTTTTTAACTGAAAGGCATGTTTCAGATAATGATTAATGACCACTTTGATGAGGTAGCAGCTCTTAGACACCCCTACAAGTGGGCAGAGGTCCTCCACCATCCTGAGAGGTCTTACAGCACCCACACATGCCCTCCCCCCTAGTGGAAGGTGCCACTAAGGGCATATGCCCTCCCTTACATTGGCATGGTCACTATGCCCACATGCTTTCTACCAGGGGTAGGAGTCACCAAGCCTATATGCCCTCCTCCATGCGGGTTGGAGTCAATGAGTCCATATGCCCTCCTCCTCCTCCAGGTGGGTGGCATCACCCAGACCATAAGCACTGCCCAAGTTTGGGAGGGGTGACAGAGACCATATGCCCTATTCCATGTAGGAGGAGTCACCAGGCACATATGCCTCTTTCTGGGCAGAGAAGTCACCAAGCCCATATGCTGTCCTCCAAGTAGGAGGAGCCAAGGAGCCCACACACTGAGGAGAGTCACAGAAACCAAAGCAGCTTTTGTGTTTCAAGTAATGATTAAGGACCACTTTGATGAAGTAGCACCTCCAAACATGAGATTCCTTGGGTACAAAACTGGTGTGAAATCCACGCAGACATGAAGAAGATGCAAAGTCTTCACCATCAGGACTGACCTATCACTCCTAAATATCCTGCTTTTTTAGTGCCACTTTACTGGGTTGCGTGGTTCCATTGTCGGACAATTCTGAGAAGGATTCTTTGCATAATGAAGATGAAAAAAAAGACAAAGGAGGGCTTTGAAATGGTTCAGTCACTATTCTGTCACCGTGCGGAGCTTTGTTGTCATTGAATCATTGAGTTTCCTGTGTGATGTAAAGCCCTGGGCCACCTTGTTTAGGAGGGGCTTACAACGTTCATGTGTTGCATTCCCACCACACAACAGAAACGGTAACTTTTACGCAGAATACGTGACGTGCAAAGAAGAGTGTGGAGGTGCCAGGGAAGGCGTGTTCGGGAGTTCATGGTGGGCACTGCTAACTTAACACTTCGACACAATCGGAGGGCGCATCAGGGAGGATGATATGAAGAGTAGTGTGGTGCCTCCATCTTCATCGATAACTCTCCAAAGTCCAAACTACTAACAGATCTGTTAAGATGGCACCAGTGCTTGTGCACAACCAATCAGCACAAATCATTGCCTAAGCCCCACCCTCAATAGTTCCTGGTTGAACGAAAAGTACACACCCTTGGAGGAGGAGCTAAAACAAGTAGCAGGAACTAGAAATGGCCCGAGTTTCCGTGGTGGAGATGCTTCAAAAGTTCCTGACTTTCTGAAAAGTTCCAGGATCCTGTGGTGGGAAAGCATGCAGGACCAAGGAGGATACAACAGAGCAGGAAAACCGAGGTTCAGCTTCTGTGATTGGATGTCGTGAGAGTCCCCCTAAAATCAGGAGCCCAGTGCCATTTCATAAATCTGCTGTCATTTATGGTTATTTATGGAACCCTCTACAGAGCTAAATAAATCGCTCTTTCGAGATCCCACATGTAGATGGCTCTCAAAATGGTTCCCTATAAGTCATTTGCTCTGAAAGTAGCGCTCTGGGACTTTTGTTTTTTTAAGAGTGCAGGAGATGAACCCACTTATTTTTGTTGTGGGATCTGCAGCCTCCATGGTGTGTCCTTTTTCATTTAGCTGACAGGGTTCTGGAAGTCATGAGAGTTTTGAAAACCTGGATAAAGTCTCCCCTTGGTCGAGACCCTCTTCCCCGCACCACTCCTATAACGCCTTTCCATCTTTTTGTGTTGCGGGTCTCCATCCTCACGCAATCAGAATTAGCATCTTGAACGGCCGCCCGCCGTACTGTGTCTGGTGGTCCCGAGTTTGCCATCACAACATCTTAACAGAGTTTCTGGTTTTAAGAACAACATTTGCACACTTTACTTCCTTGTCCCACGGCATATTAAGTGTGTCATGAAATCCGAAGACCCCCGATATCAAAGAAACTAGCAAAATAACCGCGCGTCGCAGCGGAGAAGTATAGTGTGTTAAAGAAATTATGAAAAAGAAAAGGAAACGTCTTATAAATAACGTAACATGATTGTCAATGTAATTATCGTATAGGCTTATTTTAGCATTGAGAATGAATTTGATGATTGTAAAGAGTTACATTTATGATTGTAAATGTTGTGTATGAGAAATGCACATTTTTAAGCAGGGAGCCAACCACGTGGTAGGTGCGCGGGCAGCGGCCGTGCGGAAAAAGGAAGGGAGGCCGGGGGCTGCCCTTGTGCGTCTCTGCCGTGAAATAAATCGTCTGTTAGCGGAAATAAGGAATGAAAGCGCCAAAAGGAGAGGTCAGTCCCGAACGTTCCTTACGGCATAATGGTGAGAACCGCCAAAAAGAAGACGTCATTTTCGAAAGTTCGTTACGGGGCACAGCGCGAAATGAAACATACTTAACGTTTGTAAGTACAGTGTAAATGATGAGCATGGGAAATTTTGGGCTTCCTACATATATCGGAAGTCGCAGAAATAGTGAGAAGGGGTTTCCCTTATCTATATATACAGTTTAGGGGGTACACCACACCCCGTCCCCCGCCCCCTTGAACATGAAATATACCTAACTTTTATATGTACACTGCATGGAATGAACACGCGAAATCTCAGCTTCCCACCTATATGGAGAGTGGGAGAATTAGTGAGGGCTTTGCTTTGCCTTTATATGTATAGATGTAAGGTAAAGCGACGGCACAGTGGCGCAGTGGGCAGCGCTGCTGCCTTGCAGTTAGGAAACTTGGGATCGCTACCCGGGTTCTCCCTGCGTGGAGTTTGCATGTTCACCCCATGTCTGCGTGGGTTTCCTCCCAAAGACCTGCAGGTCAGGTGCATTGGAGATCCTAAAGAGTGTGTGTGCTGGTGCCCTGCCCGGGGTTTGTTTCCTGCCTTTTGCCCTATGTTGGCTGGGATTTGGCTCCAGCAGACCCCCGTGACCCTGTAGTTAGGATATAGTTGGATAATGGATGGAAGGTAAAGCGACAGTGCACGTGTCACCCGCTGCAAGAATAACTGACGTCGAAAACCTGAAGGGAGCGCCCTTGAGCAGGTGGGCTACTAATTAAGGGGGTCCGGCGGAGGAAGGTTTTTTTTTTTTTTTTTGTCTTTTTCTTTTTCATGCACCCGATGTTGCAACGGCTGCCGCTTTGTGAGTCAATGGCTGAGCTCTGAAAGGATCCCGTCCCTTTAGGATTGTGATGTAAATGTAACCTTTTTCGTCTATCATGTCGGCGAGGCTGCCTATCTCTCCAGAGTGGGGAGAGCGCTCAGATGTTTCAAAAAGCCTTGAATGTCATCCCTCCTGAAAGCAAGCAGGAGTCGATTATTCTCTGGAATTAAAGGAAACCTTTCCCACCGCGGATGATTCTTTCACTTCATTTGTGGGATGCGGGCAGGTAGGGGTTTTATGTCAGATAAGAAAGAAAGAAAGAAAGAAAGAAAGAAAGAAAGAAAGAAAGAAAGTAAAAGAAAACTGCATGTTCGCAATGGGGAAGACGCAGTGAAACGTCCCACCAAGCGGCGTTAAACCCTCACATCCGGGGTGCTTTGGAGGTGGTCTGTGCCGCGCCCCACATAAATTCAAAAATTCGGACGTGAACGTCAGTAGGCTTTGCGCTCTAGGAACCGAATTACCTGAACTATTCTCTCGGTAAATATTTACCGCTCTGATGCTGATCTTTCTGATCATAAAATAGATCATTACGATAGCAATTGACGAGAACTCCTCATGAATTGCAGGATTGCGGTATTCGAGGGTTCCTCTACAGCGCCTCTTTCTCTTGTACGATTTGGCTCAAAAACTAATCAGCACATCGTCATCTCATGACAGGCTTAAGTTTTGAGTTTGGGATTTTTCTTTCCAACCATTTTAGCTCTTGACTGTCCACAAGAAACTGTGGCGCACAGACAGACAGACGCACAGCCATCATCGAGATGTTGATGTTTTCAGTATCGGGGGACCTTAAAACGCAGAGATCCGTCGAAAACCGTATACTGTGTTGACTGTAACCTTATAACTTATGGGTAGAAGCTGTCCCTGAATCTCCATAAGTGCCAATAGTCAAGTACAGAAAAGTGGCCGTGTTTGGATGGCAGAGGTCATTAATAATTCTGTTTCCTTTTCTATGGCAGCGAGTGTTATTATGTACGTCCTAAACTGAGGACCTCAGGCTATTGGAAGGAGAGATCTTGCAGGACTCTGTGACTCCAACTTCAAAGAGGCAGGGCACAGAGATCTGACCCAAATCTGAACCACTCCTGACCTTTGCATCATATACCTCTTTTGATCCTGTCAAGGCTTCATGTTTTCTGCATTTTTAGAAAGTCGGATCCACTCCACTAGACAGTGCAGTCTAATGCTGACAGAATTTTGTTTTCTGCATTTTATAGCCTGACGTTTGCCTCTGCTAGATATCTCCAAGACACCAATTCACCCTTGAAGCCTGATCTTGCTGGATTTTTCCAACCCCATTTTTACACATCTGATTCTGCACCAGACAGGCTTCTACATTATGTATGTTTATAGCTGGACCCTTCATCTAAGAGCATTATGTCTCAAAGTCTGATCCTGTCAGCTCTCTCTCTCTCTTTCTAAGCCTAATCCTGTCAGATCTCACAAACGGCTGTATGTATGCGTTTAAGGCTGACCTTCTCATATGGCATTGTCCTCTGACTTGATCCTTCAATGTATGATTCTACCTGAAAGTCTTCATCATTATGCCCTTGGATCTCAACTTTCTGGTTCTCACAAAGGTTCACATTTACCCTCCATTCTGCAGTTCACCGTTTGAGATCTGATCCTGCCAAACGTCACTGTTCTGCATTTTATAGCTTGAACTCTGGTCTTGACAAATTTATGAAGTCTGATCATGCCAGGTCAAGTCAAGTTGGGGAGCATGCACTGGTACAGTCAGTGCGTTGCCGCACCCACCACACGACGAAACAACCCCCCAGGCAGACACACGGTCCAGTGCCACCCACCGGAAATGACCCTCTATCTGCCGCAGCCAGGTGTTATGTGGGCGACCCCTTGGCCACTCAGGTCCCCAACAATGAGGATCTTACGAGCCGGATCACCCTCGGGGAAACGCGCCACATGGCCGTAGTGCCGTAACTGACTCTCCCTCACAATGCAGGTCATGTGCCTCATTCGGGACTCCATGAGCAACACAAAGTCAAACCAATGGTACCCAAGGATTTTCCAGAGAGACACACATGAAGGAGTCCAGTCTTCTAATCAGGTCATTGGATAGCGTCCATGTCTCACAACTATATAGCAAGACAGGAAGCACCAGGACTCTGAAGACTTGGACCTTCGTCTTTTTGCATAGATATCGGGGGCACCACACACCCCTTTCCAGCAACCTCATGACCCCCCATGCTCTCCCAGTCCGTCTACTGACTTCATATGAAGAGTCACCAGAGACATGAATGTCACTGCCAAAGTAAGTAAACCTCTCGATGAGGTCAACACTCTTTCTTTAGACAGACACACCGCTGATGGCCATGCCCACAAGGTCATTAAAGGCCTGATCTTTGGTTTTTATCAGGACACTCGCAAGCCCAGACACTCAGACCCCTCACACAGTCTCTCGAGCGCCCCGATCAGAGCCTTCATTGACTTTGCGAAGATCACAGCATTGTCAGCAAAGTCAAGATCCATGAATCTTTCTTCACCAACAGATGCCCCACAGCCGCTGGACCCCACGACCTTGCCCAGCACCCAGTCCATACACGCATCGAACAGAGTAGGAGCAAAACACACCGCTGACGGACCCCAGAATCAACTGGGAAAAACACAGAAGTCCTGCCTCTGATCATGCCAGGCCTCTGCATTCTGCAATTCATAGCCTCAGGCCTAATGCTGTTAAATATCAACAGTAGGCCAAATTAGCCTTTAGAGTTTGAACCTGTCAGCTCTTATTGTCCTGCGGCACCAACTTTTGAAGGCTGATCCTGTCAGATCGCACGATGGCGCAGCTGTTTTTCCTCAAAGATTCAAGTATTCAGCCTTCATTCTCCCACAGTTAAGTCTTTCACCTTCTGATAGCCGTGTCTAAGAGTACGTACTGTTTTCCCTGGAGCTTGGTTATGTCAGGTTTCACCACAGAGCATTATTCTTCAATTTCTAATTCTAATTTCACACCTGGGTCTGATGATTCTGTCAAACAGCTGCATCTCTCAGGGTTATGCCTTCAAGTCTAATACTGCTAGGATTTTCAGCTGGGCAGTTTTAACCTTCAAAGCCTACTCTTATCACATCTCACAGCTGGGAAGCCGTACCCTTGTATGGCTGACCCTGTCAGAGCTCGTTGTCCTGTAGCACCAGATCTGTGTATGATCTAACAGGATCACATTTCAGGCTGTCACACGCACACTATAAAGAGACGGAATATGGAGATTTGAGTCGATCAGCAAGAAACAAGATCTACTTGCTTCAGACCCCGAAGGGCGAATTTGTTTACTGGAGACATTTAGCAGGCTCAGACTTCAAGCTTAGATAAGATAATGATTATGGGGGTCTGGCAGGATCAGACTTCGAAGGGTAAAGCTGTTAATTGAAGAGATCTAACAGGATCAGACGTCAGGCTGTACACACATAGGAGAAGTCTTGTAAGGTTAGTCTCTGAAGTGTAAAGGTACAGGCTGCAGAGATCCACAAGGCTTGGACATCAGACTGTGAATTGTTCTACTGTTGATTTCTAACAAGATCAGACTTCAGGCTATGAATTGCAGAATACAGAAGTCTGGCAGAATCACTTTGAAATATGTAAAGATGCAGAACTGAGATATTTGACAGGATTAGACTTCAAATGGTGAATCGATCTACTATCAAAATATAACTGGGTCAAACCTCAGGCTATAAATTAGAGAATACAGAAATTAGACAGGATCAGACAAAAAGATGTAAAGATACAGAATAGAGAGATCTGACTGGATCAAACTTCTAAAACTGGGGCTGCAGGGCAATTAGATCTGACAGGTTCAGAACTCAAAGGGGTAAATTTGTCCACGGGAGCCCATTTAGCAGGAAAAAGAAGAAGATTACAGAACTCTGGCAGGATCAGCCTTCAAAGGGTGAAGCTGTCTATCGAAGAGATTTAGCTGGATTACACTTCGTGCTGCTTACATAAAAGTTTGGTAAGAAGCTCAGTACAGTTTCTGAACTGTAAAGACACAGAGCACAGAGATCCAAGAGGCTTAGCCATCACAGAGTGAATTGGTTTGTTGATATCTTACAGAATCTGATTCCAGGCTATGGTTTGAAGAATAGAAAAGTGTGACAGGATCAGACTCACAGATGTAAATCTGCAGAATGAAGAGATCTGACCAGGTTAGACTTCAATCGGTGAATTGCACTGCTGTCAAAATCTAACAGGATCAGACTCAATAATAATAATAATTCTTTACATTTATATAGACTTAAGGCTATATACGTTGGAAGCCTACAAAGGTTCGTCTCTGAAGTGTAAAGATAGATAGATAGATAGATAGATAGATAGATAGATAGATAGATAGATAGATAGATAGATAGATCGATAGATTGATAGATAGATAGATCGATAGATCGATAGATCGATAGATAGATAGTATAGTAGGCAAGATTAAAATTTACATCAATTCA
>JANRMT010062861.1:9739468-9788980 GCA_026402145.1 Polypterus bichir lapradei | reverse complement strand
AGAATAAGAAATCAGGAAGGGGGCAAATAGTTTTTCACACCACTGTAGTTCAGACACCGATTCAATGACAGCTTACTAGGTCAGCCACTGACCCCAAGATTGTTTAACCCAAGTTCCAACCCACTCACTGCCAGTCTCCCCAAAACCCCACTGGACTGCTAGCCTATGCCTGCCAGGCTGTCTTATTCCCAGGTACCTGTCTGGTCACTGCCTGTCTCTTCCTATCCTGAGCATCACCTTATTGACCACATTAACCATTCAATATCTATTCTTTCCGACACATTTTCCCCTCCATGCCAATCTCCCCTAACCACAGCATCACCTGACTGCCAGTCTCTCCCTGACCCCAGCACCACCTCAATGAACAGATCGGTCTTTGATCCCCAGATTATTTGACCCCTTCCAGTCTCTCCCCAATGCAAGTGTCATCTCACTGACCACATCAGCTATCATTTGCCCATTCTGCCCTCACCCACAGTTCATCAACTCCATGCCAGTCTCACCTAACCCAAGCACCATCTCACTGGACAGTTGAGCATTTGTCCGTCAGACTCTCTTATACCCAAGTGCCATTCCATTTACTGCTCATCTCTCCCTGACCAACTTGTCATCTCACTGATCACATCAGCCATTGACACCCACTGACCCCTCACCCTCAGTTCATCCATTCTATGCCAGCCAAGCACCAAACTCTTTGGACAGGTTAGTCCCAAAGTGCCATCCAACCAAAGTTCACCTACTCACTGCCAGTCTCTCCCTGACTCAAATGTCATTTTTCTAACCGCATCGATCATTAATCGCCAGATTCTCAGAGCTAAGCCCCATTCCACTCTCAATTTAGTCTCTCCCTGTCAGGAACATCACCTCACTGACCATACTGACCCAAGTCTACTTCACATGCTGTCTCCATTATTTCCTCCCAGTGTCCCAAAGTGAGTTGCTTGAGGTATGAGTTCATCCACTGAGGTCCAGTCTCTCCCTGACCCAAACAGCAGCTTACTGGATGGCACTGCCATGGACTCTTCACCAAGTCATCACTCTCAAGAAGTGATCCCCTTTCAGCCATTCAGTCCTCACCCGCTTTAGTCCTCAGATAGCAAAACCCAATCAGCAATCATCTCCTCGCACAGCCATTGTCCTCACAAATCAGTTCCTATTCAGCAATAAGTCATCATGTTCAAACACCAACTCCACCATGCAATTGTAGTCCTCAAGCAGTAAACCCAATCTGGCCGTCAACTGTTTACCCAGTCATTACTCTAAAGCACTGGACCCCAGTCAGCCATTAATATTCTCACTGAGTCATAATCCACAAGCACTATATCTCAGTTAGCCAATGACTCAGTCGCTAAGATGTAGTCCTCAAACACCAACCCCAGTGAGCTACTGACTCCCCACTCTGTCATAATCCTTAAGCACTGGACCCCAATCAGCCATTGATGCCGTCACCAAGCTGTAGTCCTCAAGCATAATTCCTGATCACTTACTGACTGTGTCACCCGTTCCTAGTCCTCAGCCGCTGATCCGCCTTGAGCAATGAACTCCTAACTTAGGCATAATCTCAAGCACTGGACCCCAGTTAGCCATCGACACCATCACCCAAGATATACTGTAGTCCTAGAGCATCAATCCCTGATCACTCTTTGACTTTGTCACCCATTCAGAATCCTCAAATCCTGATCCTCAGTCAGGTGTCAGCTCCTCACTTAGTCATAATCCTCAAGCACTGGACCCTAGTCAGCCATTGTCTTAGCCACACATTGTAGTCCTCAAGCCCTGGATGCCAGACGGCCATCAGTTCCTCACCAAGTTGTGGCCCTCAAACATCAATTCCTGATCAGCTATCGACTCCTCACCCAGACATCACCTTCAGGCACCGATCCTTTATCAAGCGTCCACTCTGACACCCATTTGTAGTCCTCGACTACCAAGCCCCAGTCAGCCATTAATTCCTTGCCCAGTCATTATTCTAAAGTCCTGGAAACCAGTCAGCCATTGACTCTGTTGCCAAACTGTAGTCTCTTATCACCACTTGACTCCATCACCCTTTTATAATCCTCAAACCCTGATCCCCTGTGAGCAATCAACTTGATACTCGGTCATTATCGTCAATCACCGTACCCCAGTCAGCAATTTGTAGTCTTCTTCTCTCTTTAAATCCTGCCCCACCATGTTTGGCCCCCCAATCCTTCATTCCAGGGTGTCCCTTTATCATGCTGTGCTGTTGACCTACAGCATGTCCTTCAGATGTGCAGGCTGCTGTCCCTTTGGTCGTCCTTAAATTGCCCATTTTGATATCTGCTCCTGAAGCTCATGTGGCTTACCTACAGATTCCTGAGATAAAGAAATGATGCCCTAGCTGTGGGGTGGTGTGACGATGGGTTGGGTAAAGGGGGGGGAGCTGCCCAGCACAACAATCCAGCCACTGGTTTGCTTGCTTTGGCACGTTCAGGGCCACAGGGGGGTCAGCGTAAACTGAGGCTAAGGCTCATCTCTGACTGATTGGAAAATAAGTCCCACACATCCTCTCTTCTCGGGGGGGATTCCTCTGGATCAAACATTTTATTAGATGTGAGAAACAGCAGACTGGTTGTGAGTGCCTGAGGGGACAGATGTGAGATAAAAGGCAGAAGGAGAGGCCACACTGTCACATCCACCTTCACCTCAGGTCATATGGGGCAACTATACCTTCAGGCTGGCGGGTCAAGTCTAGCATATTTATCACATGTACTTGCACATCTCAGAACAGTAGACAAAAATATAATTAAAAAAAACTGATAAAAGAAAAAATATACAAATCATGCAAAATCAAAGAATTGCTTATTGACTCACCAAACCATAGAGCCCCTACCCACAGTCACCACTTGGGAGTGGATTTGGACGTGGTCACTGCTACAACTACTTGAAGGTCCACATTAGTGAAAAGGCTGGACTGATCTAGTAACACAGGAACTGGAGAACAGAGAGCAGAGCAGGATCTTTAAAGTTAGGAGACTGTGCTCCATTAATGTGTACATCGACATCCTTGTACAACTCTGTGATAACAGGCAACATCACAAAAAGAGAAGACCACTTAATCAACAAGCTGATTAAAAAGGCACGCTCAGTAATAGGACAAGGAAAGAATGAAGACAGAATTGACAGCCATCATGAACAATGCTGCACATCCTCTGTGACAGACCAGTATGAAGACTTTCTACCAAACAGTGCGTGAGAGAAGCACAACTGGGGCTCCTCAGAACTACAGAAATCTGCCTTTATAGTGCCTCACTGGGACTGCTGCCTGAACTTTAGCCATGTCAGAAGGTCTTTTATTGTCATTATGTGGTATCTATCTATCTATCTATCTTGTATGTACACACTCTGTTTGTGATGTTCCAATATTTCTTCTCATGTTTTGGCACTTTCTGGCCAGACAATGTTCCCAAAACCCCTGTAAGTGAAAGGATCAGTGAAGGACCCCAGCATCAGCTCCCGAGACCTTCCAGCCAAAGGAACCTTCTTTAAGGACTCCAGCATTGAGACACGAGAGCCATTGGCCAGTAAAAAAATAAAAATAAAAAATAGTCAAGGACACTAGAAAAAGCACGCCAAGTCCTCCAGGGAGTGGCACACATTCATAGGCACTGATGCCAGCACTCAAGGGGCCCCCAGCTGATGAAGCATCATTAGAGTTGCCTCACAACTACACCCTGGGCCCCCAGTCAGTGGCAGAAGCAAGTCATGGACTCCACAGTCATTCCCACCCAGTTTTCCAACCCCTGAAGGGCTTCCCAAAGCTGAACCCTGGGGTATCAAGTGAGTGGATGTCAAATCGAGGGCATTGCAGGGATTCTGCAGCTGGTAGCACAACATGCTTCCCTGTATCATTCTAATGCTAGTGTGCTGCCAGGCTTTCTGCTTTTTGGGAAGCCCCCCTTGGCTGTCGGCTTACCGCCGTGCTGATTAGCGCCTCATTACAGGGTGGGCTGTCTGTGTGCATATCTGCCAACTGGGCTGCTCGGCTTGTAACTGCGGGATTCCGTCATTAAAGCTCTGTGGATGAGAGCTGAGGCGGCGTGGGGTTTCAGGTTGGTGCACATGAAAGCGGTGCCAGGTGGATGATTGATTGGGACTCGCTCTTCGGGCACATCCACTTAATTCATTTATTTATCACGCTTTGTTTTTGCTAGGATTCCTATGGACTATTGTGTGCTTCTTAAAAATTGATGTTCTTGTGTCCTCATTAAAGCAGAGAAGCCTCTCAGTCTGTGGTCACCGTCTCTGAGAGGCCCCATCACCACTATGCGTGATCCGTGAGGAATAAGATGAGTGCCAAGCCTGCTCGCGAGAATGCCAGCTGCTGCATAGCGCTTGACAGGCGGGGGCTCAAAAACCTTTGATGATGGGGGGAATTTGTAATGTTCTCTCCAACAGACAGAAAATTTGTTGACGACTCGCTTGACTCATCCAACTGATGTGGGAATGAAATTGGGGCTGGCAGAACTACTGGCATGTCACTCATTGACACCTGAGGCAAATGGATTGGCACTCTCCAGTAGAAATGTGAAGAGCAGGCACACAAGAAGCCAACCTCTGACCCCCATACTTGGGTCCCAATGCCAAGGCCTGTTATACAGTAGTCTATGTGTACCCGCACCTCTGGACTGTCAAGGGCACCCTCACAAATTCAATATCAATAGAGAACATGTGCCAACTCCTATAAGCCTAATGCCAGGTTCTGGTATACACCAAATCAGGGCACTGGGTTATATCCCTAATTCCACCATCAAGGCCTGAGTATCTAAAACCAACATCAGGGCCTGTCATGTATCTCCTCTTATGCCACTAATACAAAAAGCCAGTGAAGGACCATCACCTAATGCTAACAATACAGGCACTTCAGGATGTGGCATAGTCCACACGTCTAATCCCAATGCCAGGTTTATTAGACAGGACCTCTCCTACTAGTCTTACAAGAGCTGGTCCCAAACACTAAGTCTCCCATGTCTACTGACAACTGCACTGTGTGTGATGAGGGGGTAACATCACTAACATCATTGATGGGATCTGACATGGATCCAGAAGTTAACTTTAATGCCAGAAATAAGCACTGATACCCACACCTAGAAGAAGCAGACCCCGTGACTCAAGTGTATGTGAATGAGAAGTTCTTCATGGGCCTCTGCCTAACACCTAGAGGTCCACCAGGGATGCCCACCCTATTAACTCACTCCAGTTACCACTCATTGACTAGACCACACCATCACTGTCTGATGAGTCACATCCCTAACCAGCTTGGACCCTACCAGTAACCCCACCACCGGAGATGGGTGGTGATACCCACACCTGAAAACAGCAGGCCCACGGATTCCAAAGTCTACAAGGGGGCCAGTCATGAACACTAATGACAGGCTCCTCATGGGTCGCTATTAACTCTAATGCCAAGTACTGGCAGTGAATGTGCCTTTCATCTCAATATAAATTGCATGGTGTAACCCACCCCATTAAGTCCAATACAAAGGACTATCCAGGGTCTTGGTCCTCATCCTAATGCCAACTCTTTGACTGGACCACACCCCAATCCTAAAACTAGGACTGGCATAGCCATTATCAATTACAGGGCATGATGAGAGTCATTTTCCTAACCCCAATGTCAGCATCTAAGATGGTCCCAGCAGAGATGAGCAATGAAATCCACACATAGAAGCAGCAGACCCACCAACTCCAAAGTCTGTGCATGGCCACACCTATTCACTAAACATGTGGCCTCTCATTGGCCAGCATATGACAGAGACCACTCCCCTAAGTCCAGTATCAGGGCCTGTAGGGTGTGTTGCCCTTAACCTCAACTCCACAGACAGACACAGTTCCTTTAGTCTCCAGATTACAGCAGTGGGCTTTTAAGGCAGGTGGAAATGCACCCCACAAGGCAAGTGGACTGTGACTGAATGGAAAACAGGGGTTCAACAGAGAGAGGCAAAACAATGGCTCCCATTAATTGTCCCATGGCTTCAAAATTGAGTTAGCTTAATGGTTTGGGGGCTGAAGATTTTCTCATAGGGTCACTTAGAATAGAAATTTCCAATGAGGATGGTTAAAGGGTACAGAAGTTACAGAGCTTGTAAGGTTGAGAACCCCTAACCTAAGTTCTAATGTTTAACCCTTTGAACCCAGTGGGCCGTTTTAAAGTCATATATACCCGAAAGGCTGGTTTAACAGCCTTCCCATCTACTGTCATTACCTGGCGGGCTGCTATACCGGCCAGTGCTATATTATTGTCTACGTTGCGTGTGGGTTTATAAGGTGAAAGTGAAAACATTTTATTAGTAATTTCAGAGTGGCTTTGACTGCTTTAAAAATCAGTCAAACAAAGCAAAAAAGGCACTTAGTAGTACTGCAGCGGGTGGCAAGAAGTGGCGAACTGACCAGTAGGCTGCTCCAAAACCTAGTTGTAGTAAAAGAGGTACCAGAAACAAACACGGCAAAAAGGCAGAAATTTACAGCTGAACAAGCCAAACAGTTACTGTTAGAATCAGACTCAGAGGATATTTTAGCTAGTGACTACGCTGCCGATGATTTTGAAAGTGAAATGAGTGATGTTGAGGATTTAGATAATGACTTACCTGCTGGGTGCAATGTTCCTCATAGTGTTTCTGGCGACAAAAATTGTTTTGAGGTATATCATTCAAAGGATTAGTTCTGACGATTGGTTTTCAAAATTGCATTGTGACTGCACTGACGGCACTTGTGATAAAAACTGTGCACCTTTATCTTATAGATAGCGTACTGAGACTCAAAATATGGTGTTATAACAGTGTAAAATGTCACTTTGTAGTAAAGTTTTATTATTCAAATTCAAAATAAGACATTTCAAAAATCATTGAAAATTGTTGGGGAGCCCAGGGTTATGAGTGAGAAAGGGTGTGGAGGTCAGGTTTCAAAGGATTAATGCAACAGGCTAGTAAAGTGTCCATCTATCACAGGCCAGGGGTGACTAGTACATTCAGTCCCGGTCAAACCTAATACCATGTAATGGAATTGAACTCGGTCTTTATTCTATATGGTTCCTTTCATTTGAACTTGATCACATTAGGTAGTTTGCAAACATCAGAGGGATTCTGATTTAAAAAGCCACATCAGTTAAAACCCAGCTCAGTATTTCCTAGGTGGGTCAGTATAAGCTAGGGTCAATGATCAGCAGCAAGAGATGCCCATACCTGCCCCCTCCCGCACCAAGTTGTTGTTTTGTTTGCCACTTGTGCCAGCACCTTCTGGCACTCTCCTTCTCTGGTTCTCTGGTGGAATTGTGACAGAGTGAAGCGGATAAAGAGGACAAAGCCCATCTGGATAGATTTCAAGCGACGGCAGATTGAGAAACACGTAAGGATGAGCAGAGGAGCCAGCGGATTAGAGCCATGACAACATGTGCCTTACACTTCCGGAAAAAGCTTGCCGATTTGCTGGGGGCGGGGTGGCAGGACCTGGGATGGGGGATGATGTGCTTAATTTTCAGCTAAGAAGCAGGATATCAGCTAATATAGTACAATGCCCCTAAGTGGCACACCCTGCTGCAGATGGTCACTTCTAGGTTTCGGGAACACTGGCATTAAGCTGTTTTTGTTTTTTTTTTTGTTTTTTTTTTAAATTTGCTTTCCACTGCTTATTCACCAACCACATGAAAAGAATAAAATGGAGCTAACTAAGCCAGTGGGCGGCTGGCAAGCTGGAATCTATTCACACTGAATAAAGGAACAATCCATACACTCCTTCCATTTTTTTTAACCTACTTGCCAATTCAGGGTCACAGGAATTGGCAGCAGCATTGGGCACAAGGAGAGAACCAATACCAGATGGAGTGCCAGGATATTGCAGGGCAAAATCACCTCCACGTTCACTTATATGGGGCTAATTAACTTGAGACACGTGACTTGAGGATGTGGTTGGAAATCCCACATCTGACACTGGGAGAACATGCAAACTCCACACAGGCAACACCCAGGAGCTGTTAGGCAGCCACGCTAACCATTGCACCACCATGTCAACCCTGCATGAATACTTCTTCTTTCGGCTACTCCCATTAGGAGTTGCCACAGCGGATCATCTTCTTCCATATCGCCTTGTCCTCTTCATCTTGCTCTGTTATGCCCATCACCTTCATATCCTCTCTCACCACATCCATAAACCTTCTCTTAGGCCTTCCTCTTTTCCTCTTACATGGCAGCTCCATCCTTAGCACCCTTCTCCCGATATACTCATCACCTCTCCTCTGCACATGTCCAAACCAACGCAATCTCGCCTCTCTGACTTTGTCTCTTAACCGTCTAACTTGAGCTGACCCTCTAATGTCCTCATTTCTAATCCTGTCCATCCTCGTCACGCCCAAAGCAAATCTTAACATCTTTAACTCTGCCACCTCCAGCTCTGACTCCTGCTTTCTAGTCAGTGCCACCGTCTCCAGCCCATGTAACTTTGCTGGTCTCGCTACCGTCCTGTAGACCTTCCCTTTCACTCTTACTGATACCCGTCTGTCACAAATTACTCCTGATACTCTTCTCCACCCACTCCACCCTGCCTGCGCTCTCTTTTTCACTTCTCTTCCACAATCCCCGTTACTCTACTGTTGACCCCAAGTATTTAAACTCATCCATCTTTGCCAACTCTACTCCTTGCATCCTCACCATTCCACTGACCTCCTTCTCATTCACACACATGTATTCTGTCTTGGTGGTCCTACTGACCTTCATTCCTCTCCTCTCTAGAGCATATCTCCACCTCTCCAGGGTCTCCTCAACCTGCTCCCTACTCTTGCTACAGATCACAGTGTCATCAGCAAACATCACAGTCCACAGGGACTCCTGTCTAATCTCGTCTGTCAGCCTGTCCATCACCATTGCAAACAAGAAAGGGCTCAGAGCCGATCCGTGATGTAATCTCAACTCCGTCACTCCTACTGCAGACCTCACCACGGTCACACTTCCCTCGTACATATCCTGTACAACTCTTACGTACTTCTCTGCCACTCCCGACTTCCTCATACAATACCACAAGTTATCTAGTCCTCAAGTACAGAAATTTGAAGGTTTAGCAACCGACAACTAATCCAGTTGTTACCAAGTATTCCCCTTGAACCCTCTAACCCTATTAATTAAAATGTTTTGTTATTTATTATTTGGAATCATTTAACAACTCAGCAAGTCTTATTATATTTACTGTGTCACATTTCACAGTCACTGCCTGCCCCAAACAAAGTAACGCATGATACCAAGATGGTCTCGGTTCAAAAATCAGCATCTAATTCAACTGTAGCATCATTCATAGCAAGTATCATTAGATAGCACTTAACAAAACAAAACAGAAACTAACAAAAATGAGAACATCCTAACAAAAGGATTACAAGAAAATCATAACAGAAAAATCCCTCTTAATGTAATTTTGGATTATGGGTGGCTGAAGCTCATCCCAACATCATCAGGCACAAAGCAGAAAGTAACGCTTAATTAGACACACACAGACATATTCAATCAGTGGCCAGTTTGGAATTACCAATTGTAGTAAAATCTTTGGAAATAAGGGAGTTGTGACAGAGAACAGTGTGTGGGGAGGGGGGTCACGTTGACTACGTAGCTTTATTTATTATTAATGTGGGAATGAAAAGGTAAATAGTATTCTCATCCTCACTACACCCTAAAGCATCAGTATCACTGTTGACCCTTTTATGTAGCTTGATATCTCATTGATGGTGGGGATTTTTTAATTGGATTTAATTTAATCTCATATAACGGGGGTGGGGTGCTAATTGAACTAGTGACGCCACTGCCACACAGACACGGGGAGACCATGGAAGTTCCACACGGACTACATCCAGGCCTGGGATTCGAAACTGGGATACTGGATCTGTGAGGCAGGCCTCCTCATTCTAAAACAAAATCGAAAGGAACAAAAAGTGGAAAATGAGATAATCAGCACTCATATATAGTGCTGGCATTGTGAGGGTGTGTGCGTGAGAGGGACCCCGTTATAACCTGGAATCCTGTCCAAGTTTGACTCCTGCCATTGCTCCATACGTGCAAACTCCCGCCACCCTCTGCATGAAGCTGAACTGGATTAAGAGTTTGGAGTTTGTCATGTAATGTTACACAAAGACAGAAAGAACATCAAGGCTGAGTCTAAAGTAGGCTTTTGCTTCATATATCGCCTTTCAAAAAGATCATCTTGATAAGAAAATGGTAAAACGGCTCAACAGCAGATTCTTCCTTTGTTATATCGTATACTCACAATATAATGGGCACATTCTGGTTGGCATCTGGTGACCAATTTCCAATGCACATTTGCATTTTATGCCCAGCTGCCAACTGTGCCCAGGAGTTTGTTGTGTAAGTTGAGCAATATTTTTTTCTAGTGAATACCATTATTTGCAACGTGACTGCAGTCTCATATGAATAGAATTCCTCACAGCAAACCAAGCTGAAAGAAGTCTGCTGTGTCTGAGAGAGAGATTATTCAGACAATAATTAAATATATATATATGTATATATCTGAATAGACAATCATTTTGGCCTTGGAACTGAGTCAGGAGGCGCTGGAAACGTGAACACTTGAATATTCAGCTTTAAATAATTCGCCGTTCATTAAATCTGGATGGTGCTGTCGGACCTCCACTACCCCCAACTAAAGAAAACTTACCAGAGTAAAGCTGCCCCTTCAACAAGCCCTATTGTTAAAAGGCATAGGATTACCTCTGTCCTCTACTTGTCAATTATTTCCTTTTTCATTCACATTCCTCTTTGCCACTCTGGCACCCTTTATTCTGTATTATGCTCTTCCATGATTAAAACACCATGCTAAAGCACTCCACAGTTACAGACCAGTTAGTTCAATGTGTTTGTGGTGCATGCAACTGTACCTCAAAAAAAAAGGCTCTGCTGGCCAGTCGTGGCTTTGGGAAAGTCATCCATAAGAAAGACTTGCCATGTTAAGGGGGGGTGGGGGAGCACTGTATTAACTAACAATAATGCTTACAAAGCATTCTGTCATCTGCATAGTGGGACAATTGCACACTATATCAGAGGTGAGTGCTATTCAAGAATAATATGGCAATGGTTTGAGGGTTAAACAAGAGGAGTGCTGCATGTACCATCAGAGAAATAGTGCAATATGAACAACAGGACCACAGCACACTGTACAAGAGGCGAAGGACGAGTAACTCAAGAGTAGCAGTGCATGATATACAAGGGGAACACAACAAGGTGGCATGGAGTGGTTAAACAAGAGGACTGCTGCATGGAATACCGCAGTCTGCACAGTGAGGCTACAGCAAAATGTGTAAGAGTGCCTGAAAAGGAGCAATGCATATTATATAAATGGATTACAGCAAAGCAGCATGAAGTGGTTGAAGAAGAAGACTGATGCAAAAAACAGCAAAGAAATGCTACAACATGAACAAGGTGGCTGCAGCACACTGAGTAAGAGGGACGTGTCAAGTGGCTCAAGAGGAGCTGCACATGTTAAACATGCTGGTCATCCTCTTCAGAGGACTGTAGCACTTTGTGTGCCACACTATACAAGAGGACAGCTGCGTATGACACAGGACAAAGAATGAGATCTACACAGGTGTGCTACTCAACAGAGGTTCTGTAAACTACCATTTGGGGACAATTTACACTCCACAACAGGGAAAGAACACTTTCTGAAAGATGTCTGCTGCATAGAATATTACAGTGGCAATACCTGTTTTCAAGTGGTCTGTGGAGCACTAGATAGATAGATACTTTATTAATCCCAAGGGGAAATTCATATAATATATACACTGTAATCGTGGGATGTCTTCTAGAATGGGCAGCTACCACACAAAGTACACTGCACTACACACTACAAAAATTTAGCGACCTACAAAAGAGATTTGTGTCAATTTGCCACATGGCTTCCTCCCACAGTCCAAAGACATGCAGGTTAGGTGCATTGGCGATCCTAAATTGCCCCTAATGTGTGCTTGGTGTGTGTGTGTGTGCCCTGCCCAGGGTTTGTTTCCTGCCTTGCACCCTGTGTTGGCTGGGATTGGCTCCAGCAGACCCCTGTGACCCTGTAGTTTGGATATAGCGGGTTGGATAATGGATGGATGGATGAAAAAGAGGATCTGCAGGAGGAGTCACAGTGTCACAAATTCTGTGAACAGAATGTTGCTAACAACACTCAAACAGTTGTTACACCCGATATAAAAGAAGGGTTCCGCATTCTAAAAAATGGCTGCCGATACAGACAGGGACATAAATGTTGTGCTGTGTGAGACCTACTGCAGTTTGCACTGATGAGTTGTTTTCTTCTTCACACAAGGAGAGCCGAGGAGAGGGGTGCAACACAATCTGTGAGAGGACTGCCGCGATCTACTGGAAAGCTACGTGAAATGCTTTGTGGGTGGGGCAAGTCATGATTCTCATGCGGACCCCCAGCTCTCAGTAGGCACAAGTACCAAACGCTTTTGAAGATCCCTAGCGGCGTCATTAGCCACGGACTGTAAGGAACCTGAAGCCTGTCCTCTGCTGTACTCTTTGCTCACTTGCGTAGATTTAATGCTAGAGTGCACCGAGAATAGCGATGCGTTCTACAAGCAATAAAAATGCCACCCCACGGCTTCCCAACTGCTTCCCCTCTTAGAGTCAATAATGCATGCCAGACAAAGTGCCTCTGGACGGCGGCTCGGAAAGCAGCATTTGCGCACCAACCTGGTCTACAGTACCATCTAGTGGTCATAAGTGGAACAGCAATTACAGCAGCCATGTACACTCATGTTGTGGATTCAGACCCTGTATTCAGATCCATTCATTTATCGCACACTTTATTGTGTTGTAGATTTAAATTTGACTGAATAAATTTGCTATTTTTGCTAATTTGTGTATGCTTACTGTCCCATAATGACAAAGTAAAAGAATGTTTTCAGAAAGGTTTGCAAATTTATTAAAAATCAAAAAGTGGAATCTCTCATTCCTGTAAGTATTCAGACCTCCAAATTATGCTCAGGTGCATCTTATTTGATTTAATTCTATGTCAGATGTGTCTAGAACTTGATTGGAGTCTGACCTCTGACTAATTGAATTGATTGGACATCATTTAGAAATGTACCTGTGTATAGAAGGTCCCACAATTCACACTGCATATCAGAATGAAAACCAAGCCATGAAGTCCAGGGAATTCTCTGTAGACCTCCACAATCAAATTGTGGTGAGGCATAGACCAGGGCAAGGAGATAAAATTGTTTCTAAAGCTTTGAGTATTCACAAGAGCACAGTGTCCTCAATAATTATGAAATTGAAGATGTTTGGAACCACCAGGACTGTTCCTGGTGTTGGCAGTCCAGTCAAACTGAGTAACAGGGCAAGAGGGGCCTTGGTCTGGGAGATGTCCAAGAACCCAATGGTCACTCTAACAGAGCTTCAGAAGTCCCTTACTAAGGTAGGAGAACCTGCCGTATGAATGGCGATATCAGCAGCACTCAATCAACCATTTATGTTACAGTGGCCAGCCCGCTTGGAGTTTTCAAAATGGCATTTAATGGACTCTGAGGGCTTTGAAAAAAATTGCTCTGGTCTGGTGGAAACAAAAATTGCTTTCTAGATAGATAGATACTTTATTAATCCCAAGGGGAAATTCACATAATCCAGCAGCAGTATACTGATACAAAAAAACAATATTAAATTAAAGAGTAATAAAAAAAAATGCATGTAAAAACAGACAATAACTTTGAATAATGTTAGCATTTACTCCCCTGGGTGGAATTAAAGAGTCGCATAGTGTAGGGGAGGAACGATCTCCTCAGTCTGTCAGTGGAGCAAGACAGTGACAAAAGTCTGTCACTGAAGCTACTCCTCTGCCTGGAGATGACACTGTTAAGTGGATGCAGTGGATTCTTCATGATTGACAGGAGTTTGCTTAATGCCCGTCACTCTGCTACAGATGTTAAACTGTCCAGCTTTATTTCTACAATAGAGCCTGCCTTCTTAACAAGTTTGGCCAGGCGTCAGACATCCTTCTTCTTTATGCTGCCTCCCCAGCACACCACCGCGTAGAAGAGGGCGCTCGCCACAACCATCTGATAGAACATCTGCAGCATCTTATTGCAGATGTTGAAGGATGCCAGTCTTCTAAGGAAGTATAGTCGGCTGTGTCCTCTCTTGTACAGAGCATCAGTATTGGCAGTCCAGTCCAATTTATCATCCAGCTGCACTCCCAGGTATTTATAGGTCTGCACCCTCTGCACACAGTCGCCTCTGATGATCACGGGGTCCATGAGGGGCCTGGGCCTCCTAAAATCCACCACCAGCTCCTTGGTCTTGTTGGTGTTCAGGTGTAAGTGGTTTGAGTCGCACCATTTAACAAAGTCTTTGATTAGCTTTCTGTACTCCTCCTCCTGCCCACTCCTGATGCAGCCCATGATAGCAGTGTCATCAGCAAACTTTTGCATGTGGCAGGACTCCGAGTCGTATTGGAAGTCTGATGTATGTTGGCTGAACAGGACCAGAGAAAGTACAGTCCCCTGCGGCGCTCCTGTGTTGCTGACCACAATGTCAGACCTGCAGTTCCCGAGACGCACATACTGAGGTCTGTCTGTAAGATAGTCCACGATCCATGCCACCAGGTGTGAGTCTACTCCCATCTCAGTCAGCTTGTCCCTAAGGAGCAGAGGTTGGATGGTGTTGAAGGCGCTAGAGAAGTCCAGAAACATAATTCTTACAGCACCACTGCCTCTGTCCAGGTGGGGGAGGGATCCGTGTAGCATATAGATGATGGCATCCTCCGCTCACACCTTCTCCTGGTATGCGAACTGCAGAGGGTCAAGGGGAGGGCGGACCTGTGGCCACAGGTAGTAAAGCAGCAGCCGCTCCATGGTCTTCATCACATGTGATGTCAGAGCAACAGGCCGGAAGTCATTCAGCTCACTAGGACGTGATACCTTTGGGACAGGGGTGATACAAGATGTTTTCCAAAGCCTTGGGACTCTCCCCTGTTCCAAGCTCAGGTTGAAGATGCGCTGTAGAGGACTCCCCAGTTCCAACGCACAGGCCTTCAGCAGTCATGGCGATAAACCATCTGGACCCGCTGCTTTGCTGGCACAAAGTCTCCTCAGCTCTCTGCTCACCTGCAGTGCTGTAATTGTGGGTGGGGATGTCTCTCCTATGCTGGTATCAGCAAAAGGATGGGTGGAGGATGAAGTACTCCAAGGTGAGAGTGGGTTAGGGTGGTCAAACCTGTTAAAGAAGTTGTTCATTTGGTTTGCTCTCTCCACGTTTCTTTCGATGGTGGCACCCCGCTTCGAGCTGCAGCTAGTGATGATCTTCATCCCATCCCACACTTCTTTCATGCTGTTATTCTGCAACTTCTGCTCCAGCTTTCTCCTGTACTGCTCCTTCGCCGCCCTGAGCTGGACTCGGAGTTCCTTCTGCACGCGCTTGAGCTCATGCTGATCACCGCCTTTAAAAGCCCTTTTCTTCTGGTTCAAAAGGCCCTTGATGTCACTTGTAATCCATGGCTTGTTGTTAGCATAGCAGCGTACTGTTCTTACTGGAACTACAATGTCCATACAGAAGTTGATGTAATCAGTAGTACAGTCAAAAGCTTCTTCAATGTTCTCACTATGTGACCCCAGCAGTGAGCAGAACTCCTAGCACTGTTTTTAAAGACATGGCACTACTCATCACCTGCTTAATACAATCCTTAATGTGGAGCTTGGTGGTGGCAGCATTGGGCCATGGGGGTGCAGGGACAGAGCGACTGCCCTAAATTGAGGGGAAGGAAGAATGCAGCCAAATACAGAGAGGACCTTCAAGAGAACACGCTTCAGAGTGCACACTACCTCAGACTGGGGCGACAGTTCAATGTCCCAACGAATACAGTCAAGACCATGCTGGAGTAGCTTCAGGACAAGTCTCTCTGAGTATCTGTGAGAGGCTAAGCCAAAATCCATACTTATGCCTCGTAGAACATTTATTTCTATAGCACATTTTCATACAAATGATGTAGCTCAAAGTGCTTTACATGATGAAGAAAGAGAAAAAAAGACAAAATAAATAAGAATTAAAATAAGGGAACACTAATTAACACAGAATAAAAGTAAGGTCCGATGGCCAGGGAGGACAGAAAAAAACAAAAAAAAAAAAAAAACTCCAGACGGCTGGAGAAAAAAAATCAAATCTGCAGGGGTTCAGAGGCCACAAGACCACCCAGCCCCCTCTAGGCATTCTACCTAACACGCAGAACACGTGTGGAGAGAACTGAAGGTGGCAGTTTACAGAAACGTCCCCTTAAATCTAACGGAACTTGAGAGGAACGGGATAAACTGCCCAAATCCAGGTGTGCAATGCTTGTAGAGAATTACAAAGAAGACCTGAAGATGGAATTGCTGCCAAAATGGCTTCTACAAACTATTGAATACTTCTAGGAATGAGAGATTTCAGTAGTTTATAATTTTTAATAAATTTGTAGACCTTTTGAAAACGTTCACTTTGACATTATGTGATACTGAGTGTAGATTGATTGGTAAAAATGGCACATTTATCCATTTGAAATTCAAATTTACAACATAATAAAGTGTGCAGTAAGTGAAGGGGTCTAAATATTTTCTGAGTCCACTTTGTCCAACCACCTATATTGTTATATTGTCCTATGTATTGTATAAACATTGCATTATGACTCCAGGAAATGTATTTTCATACAGTGGCATGCAAAGGTTTGGGCCCCCTTGCTTAAAATGTCTGTTACAGTGCAGAGTTAAGTAAGGAGACGATGAACTGATCACCAAAAGGCATCTGCTCATCACCTGCTTAATACAATCCCTAATGTGAAGCATGGTGGTGGCAGCAGCGTCGATGAATTAGTGTATTGTGGATCATGATGAGCAATGCACACAACATAAAAGGTGTACAACATGGTGTTAAACAAGAGGACTGTTAGACATGACATGTCCCAATCTGCCAGATGGAGCTCTAGCATGTCATCATAAAGGAATCCTGAAACCCACACAGGAAGGGCATGCCATTCTGCTGCAAGTGTCACAAAGTGATACCACCATCAACACACAACAAGCTTTTAAATGTTGCACAATAGGAGAATGAGAGCTAAGTGGATCATGATGAGCAATGCACACAACATGGAAGGTGTACAACATGGTGCTAAACAAGAGGACTGTTAGACATGACACAGCAGAAGTCCTGCAATGTGCTCAAAAGAGCTGGGACATGCTACACAAGAGGATTCTAACAATTCAGACTAAGAACATGTCTTGTGCTATTCAAGAAGGCAAATGATGCAATAAGAGTCCTGCAGTCTGTTTGAAGGGCCTTGTGTGTCAAGTGGCCCAAAAGCAGCAAAGCTTGTTGTTTAAATGAACTAAAAGCATAGCTGAACATGAGGTATGCTGATTTATGTTTTCTATTAAACAAATTGTGTTTATCGTGGCACCAGAGAGTTGATAGATATTTGCATGTTGGTTACAAACACAAGTAAGCCGCTGTACACATGACAGTACTTTTACACTGCACTAAATGAATACAGTAAGATACACACCATAGTGTTAAACAAGAGGATCGCTACACATGACATAGTCAAACTCCTACAATCCACTCAAAAGGGGCAGTGGCATGCTGTGCATGTTAAGAGTGGAGTAAAGTAACACAAAGGTGCAGTGGCACTACACAAGCCCTGAAAACAAGACCTTCATACTATCAACGAGGACTGTAGCACCTTGTGTGCCACACTATACAAGAGGACAGCTGCGTGTGACACAAGACAAATAATGAGATCTACACAGGTATGCTACTCTAGAGAGGTTCCGCAAACTACCAGTTGGGGACAATTCACACTCCACAACAGGGAAAGAAAACTTTCTGTTTTTATTTTCTGTAATTGTATAGTGAAAAAATGAAAGGAGCTCTATGCAAAAGTTTGGGCACCCCAAGATATTTGAGGTCTCAGATAACTTTTCCCAAGGTGCTCTCAGACTTTTATTAGCTCATTAGGGCTATGACTTGTTCACAGGTATTGTTAGTAAACCCCAGGTGATGCAAATGTCAAAACTGTATAAATTCTCAGACTTCTCACACCTTCTCCCAACAATCAGCAGTCAGGGGCTACTCTAAGCAGCGACCTAGCATTCTGAAAAATTAAAATAATTGATGCTCACCAAGGAGGAGAAGGCATCAAGAAGATAGCAAAGTGTTTTCAGGTCACTGTTTGCTCAGTTCGTAATGTTGTTAAGAAATGGCAGTTAACAGGAATGGGGGAGGTCAAGTTGACCAAGAAAACCTTCTGAAAGAACTGCTTGTTGGATTCCAAGAAAGGCAAATATCCCCCAAAATTTGACTGTAAAAGACCTTCATAAGGATTTAGCAGACTCTGGAGTGGTGGTGCACTGTTTCACACCAGAACAAATAGGACCTTCATGGCAGAGTCAGCAGAGGAAAACCTTTCCTGCATCCAAGCCACAAAATACGTCACCTGAAGTTTGCAAATGAGCAGGTAAACAAGCCTGATGCATTTTGGAAATGAGTCCTGTACCCTGATGAGGACAAAGTAGAACTTTTTGGTCACAATGTATAAAGGTATGTTTGTAGAAAAAAGGGGCTGAATTCCAGGAAAAGAGCAGTTCTCCAACTATTAAGCATGGCAGAGGATCGATCAGGCTTTGGGCTTGTGTTGCAGCCAGTGGCACAGGGAACATGTCACTGGTAGAGAGATGAATGGATTCAGATGAATACCAGGAAATTCTCGAAGCAAACATCATCTCATCTGTAAAACAAAGTTGAAGTTAAAAAGAGGATGGATCCTACTAGAAGATAATGATCCGAAACACATCTCAGAATCTACAGTGGAATACCTCAAGAGGCGCAAGCTGACAGCTTTACCATGGCCCTCACAGCCCCCCTGACCTAAACATCACTGAAAATCTGTTGACGGCTCTCAAGAGAGCATGCAAGATGGCCCAAGAGTCTTGCATGATTAGAAGCCTTTTGCAAGGACAAATGGGTGAAAAGACCCCAAAGTAAGAACTGAAAGACACTTAGCTGGCTACACAAAGTGTTTACAAGCTGTGATACTTAACATAGGGGGGTCTTACTAAGTACTGGACTATGTCAGGGGCCAAAACGTTTGCTTCAGACTCTTTTTCATTTTTTTTTTTGGTATTTTGTACCTGTGAATGATGGAAATAAAAATGTGATCTTGCTTAACATATTAAAGACATGTGTCATCTGGAACTTATCACCTTTTTATAGATAGATAGATAGATAAATGTTAAATTGTTAAATGTTAAATTGTTAAATGGTGCGACTCAAACCACTTACATCTTAACACCAGCAAAACCAAGGAGCGGGTGGTGGATTTTAGGAGGCCCAGGCCCCTCATGGACCCTGTGATCATCAGAGGTGACTGTGTGCAGAGGGTGCAGATCTATAAATATCTGGGAGTGCAGCTGGATGACAAATTGGACTGGACTGCCAATACTGATGCTCTATGTAAGAAAGGTCAAAGCAGACTATACTTTCTGAGAAGGTTGGCATCCTTCAACATCTGCAGTAAGATGCTGCAGATGTTCTACCAGACGGTTGTGGCGAGTGCCCTCTTCTACGCGGTGGTGTGCTGGGGAGGCAGCATAAAGATGAAAGATGCCTCACGCCTGGACAAACTTGTTAAGAAGGCAGGCCCTATTGTAGGAGTAAAGTTGGACAGTTTAACATCTGTGGCAGAGTGACGGGCATTAAGCAAACTCCTGTCAATCATGAAGAATCCACTGCATCCACTGAACAGTGTCATCTCCAGGCAGAGGAGTAGCTTCAGTGACAGACTTTTGTCACTGTCCTGCTCCACTGACAGACTGAGGAGATCGTTCCTCCCCCACACTATGCGACTCTTCAATTCCACCCGGGGGAGTAAATGCTAACATTTTTTTTTTTTTTTTTCATTTTTATTACTATTTAATTTAATATTGTTTCTTTGTATCAGTATACTGCTGCTGGAGTATGTGAATTTCCCCTTGGGATTAATAAAGTATCTATCTATCGATCTATCTATCTATCGATACTTTATTAATCCCAAGGGGAAATTCACATTATTATATCTATATCGTTTTAGGGCGGAGTGGTGGCTCTGAGGAACGGATCTGCACTGGTAATTGGAAGGTTGCCAGTTCAAATCCTGTAAATGCCCGAAGTGACTCTGCTCCGTTGGGCCCCTGAGCAAGGCCCTTAACCTGCAATTGCTCCGTCTAGAGTATAACGTTAATCCGCATCCAGCCCTGCATGTACACCCTCCAACCTGCAGGGAAAAACCTGGGGGTTGATGGCAGAATTGGCACTCCAGCCACCATAACAAAAACCTCACACTGTTCCATTCCATCTGAACTAGTGTGGTGCTGAGGTGTCACCTGTTGCATGGCTACACTCGGGTCCTAATCTGGGGATCCTAAGTTGATTTGTCATGTGGTGGGTGTGGCAATGTGCTGTATCAGTGCCTGCTCCTAACCTCCCTCTCTCTATATCGTTTCGGGTTATGTAACATGCTGCAATTACAAAAGAACTTATTCCAACCAGGGAGCTAGCGCCCCCTGCTGGATTCATTTCCCATCCCAGTTTCCACCTCACCCCACCACACCCTACTGGGCACTGGCTCCCCATGACTCTGAACTGGATAAAGCAGGTTAGAAATTGGATGGATGAAGTTTCCCTGAGGGTTTTATATCAATGGCAGTTGTTAATTTCTTCCTTGTTTCACTCTTGTGAACATTTTTCCCCGTTCACAGTGAGGTCAAACCGCTTATCTGCATGGAGATCGGTGAGTTGGCTTCTTGCCTCGGGCTACAGAGCCATTTAAGTGCAGAATGTCACTTTAAAAGTCAGTCAGTAAGTCATTTTCCAACCCACTATATCCTAATACAGGGTTACGGGGGTCTGCTGGAGCCAATCCCAGCCAGCACAGGGCGCAAGGCAGGAACAAACCCCGGCAGGGTGCCAGCCCACCGCAGGGCACACACACACACACCAAGCACACACTAGGGACAAATTAAGATCGCCAATGCACCTAACCTGCATGTCTTTGGACTGTGGGAGGAGACGGGAGCACCCGGAGGAAACCCACGCAGACACGGGGAGAACCTGGGAAGCGAACCCTGGTCACCTTACTGCGAGGCAGCAGCGCTACCACTGTGCCACCATGCCACCCGTCACTTGAAAAGTGTTTTTTCTTTTTTCATAATGTCCTATTCAGATCGGATAAGTTTTACTCCAGGAGGAGTGGTAAAGTAATTCTTACCAGAGGACCACAGTAATTTTAGTCCTGTCCAAATCACTCATCTCTGTAACTTTTTATGGACGACATGTTCACATCTTAGTAAAGATTATGGAGTTTTTTTTACCTTCTACCAAAAGTTAAAACTAGTAATGTGTGAATCGAGTTGTCAGTAAAATTTCTTCATTTGAGAAATTCAGACGGGACTAAAATTACAGAGGTCCTCTGCCTACCCACCTCCTGGTGTAAAACAAATCCCATCCGGAATGGGCTAAACATACTCGTAAATGGGAGGGGAAGTCATCATGTGATGGCACAGCAGGTGATATTGAAGGCTCGTGGTGTTTGAACCCGGGATTGATATCTACTTCTTTACTATGGAGTTTGTACCATCAGGGCATTCTGGTTGTGTACCCCGGTGGCAAGGGACATTTTCAAAAATCCACCCCTCCACCCTCCCTAAACAATCGAAATGACCAAACCCCTCGATTTGGTGAAGTGATTGAGTCTTCAGTTACTAAATACAAGAGCGTAAAATACTGAGCAGCATCAACATAGCAGGCGTCTCTGTGCTGCTTTGTTAAAATTATGATCAACTATCTGCTAAGGAGCTGTCACCGAGGGACTTGTGGGGGTCTTAATCTAGGATTGAGTCTGCACCTTCTCCCCATACTCTGGTGGGTCTGCTTTCACTTTTTTCCAAAGACTGAAGATGTGATGACCCCATCAAGTGTGTGTGTGTGTGTGTGTGTGTGTGTGTGTGTGTGGGTGGGCAGTCACTGTGAGACGCTATCCTTGTGTCCTACAGGCCAGTGTCTCACTTACTAGGGGGTCATATTACAATCTCTTTTATATAGCTCCTTTCCACAGTGTTCCTTTCCCATTTCTATGGTTTGAGCTCTGGTGGACAAACTGACTTGCTCTTGGAGTCTGTAATGGGGATCATACCTGTGACTATAGCGCCTTTCAGGGTGCCTATCTTTGCAGGCTGATATACAGACAGGGAACAAAGGTTTCAGTTTGTCACAATGTGAGCGCTTATGGTGGAGGTGAGGAAGGGTTAAGAGAAACAGTCGGGGTCACACAGTGAGAGTGGTGAGGATTGGACAGGCAGCCTTGTGCAGCAATGTTCAGTTTTAACCACTAGAGGTCATTGCTGCACAAGTAACTATTTAGATAGTATTCTGATAGGGAATGTAATATTTTAAACCCATCCATTTTCCAAACCCGCTAATCCTGAGCTGGGTTGTGGGGAAGTTGGCGGCTATCCCAGCAAACGTTGGGCACAAGGCAGGAACAAGATCTGGACAGGGCAGCAGTCTATCACAGGGTGAACACACACACACTAGGGCCACTGAAACCCACTTATGCCAATTTAGGGGGTGATGAGAGTTCTGCAAATACTGGGCCCAAGGCAGAAATTAACACTGGAAAAGGTGCACATCCATCATAGGGCCCACACACCCACACCAATGTTGGTTTGAAATTTCAGGAAAAATGGGTCAGCATAAGGATCTGAGCGACTCTGACAAGGGCCAACATATGATGGCTGGATGACTGGGTCAGAGCATCTCCAGTACGGCAGGTCTTGATTGGGGGTTAGTACCTACCAAAAGTGGTCCAAGGAAGGACGACCGGTGTTATTGTGACAGGGTCACAGGCACATAAAGCTCACTGAAGCACGTGGGGAGAGAAGGCTAGACAATCTGGTGTGATCCCATAGAAGAGCTACTGTAGCACAGATTGCTGAAAAACTCCATGTTGGCCATGAGAGAACGGTGTCAGAGCACACAGTGCATTGCAGCTTGCTGTCCGACTGCAGAACGGTCAGAGTGCCCATGCTGACCCCTGTCCACTGCTGAAAGCACCTACAATGTGCACATGAGCATCAGAACTGGACCAAGGATCAATGGAAGAAGGTGGCCTGGCCTGATGAATCACATTTTCTTTTAGATCATCCAGATGCTCAGGTGCGTGTGAGTCATTTAACTGATGAAAAGGTTGCAGCAGGATGTGCTATAGGAAGAAGCAATCCGGCAGAGGCCATGTGATGATGCGGACAATGTTCTGCTGGGAAACCATGGACCCTGTCATTCATGTAGATGTTACTTTGACACATGTACCACCTACCTAAAGATTGGTGCAGACCACGTACACTCCCCTCATGGCAAAGGTATTTCCTGATGACAGCAGCGATCTCTTTCAGCAGGTTAATGTGCCCTGCCACACTGCAAAAATTGCTCAGGAACGGTTTGAGGAACATGACAAAGAGTTCAAGGCGTTTACTTGGCCTCCAAATTCCCCAGATCCCAATCCAATCAAGCATTTGTTGGATGTGTTGGAAAAAAAAATCCAATCCACGGATGCCCCACTTCACAGCTTACAAGACTTAAAGGACCTGCCGCTAATGTCTTGGTGCACAGATACCACCGGACCGGACACCTTCTGAGGTCTCGTGGAGTCCATGCCTTGTGGGGTCAGAGATGTTTTGGTGGCACGAGGGGGACTGACACAGTTATTAGTCGGGTGCTTTTCATGTTGTGGCTGATTGGTGTGTATATCGGATAGACATTCACAAAAACTGCAGAGGGACATCTTTTCAATTTTATATATTGGATAATTTGTGAAACTTCAAGGGGAAACAAATGCTGCTCTTTGGTTTTATATATTGGATCGACGATCGGCAAACGTCAAGACCGTGATATCAGCAAATTCTAAAAATGCCCCAATACAGATTTTGCATACATGCTTATATTTTTCTTTATTTTTCAAGCACAGTGCATTGTCATTAGAAAAAGTGTTTCTACTGTACGCCTGTTATGAATCTAACATTATGTGGAATCAAGACAGGAGTTCTGCCTGATCGATGAACAGCGCATCCTACACTTTACAACCTTGGTATATTTTGAATTGCATTTTAATACTACATATGTTACTCTTATATTACAATAATTATTACTAGCATTTTATATTGATATTAATGTGAAATTAGTAAACAAAAAATACAGAAAAACAATACAACTTAGCAGACATTTGTGAGTTTTATACTGTACACTGTATATCCTTATGATTCACATAGTACTAGGGTGTTGTACCATGTTAGCCATTATGAATGTAGAGAAAAGCCAAGCAAAATGACACCTTTTATTGGCTAACTAAAAAGAGTACAACATGCAAGCTTTCGAGACAACTCAGACAGACCCCTTCTTCAGGCAAGATGTAATGTATATATATATAAATTAAATATATATATATAAAATTATAAAATATATAAATTATATATAAAAGGTATAATTTTGCTTGGCTTTTCTCTTATGTGATTGGTGAGAATTACGTGACTCATAAGTGGAGTGTGAACTCTTCCAAACAATGGATTTAGAAACGAATTGTTTCTAAGTTCTCAAGACGTCAAGAAAAATTTAAAAAACTTCTACATTTTAGTGATGTGCATTTGTAATTTTGTAATTGTGACGATCTTTCATTAAACAGTGTTACACTGTGTGGCACGAGGGCAGCAAAACTGCTAGAGCCCACCTCGACCTCAAGACATTCGGGTTGTAATCCTGGGGTCGATGAATGTCCTTCGGTGTTCCTGTCGCCAAAGCCTCCTGAGCGGCCGCGACGCTCTAAAAGGATTATGACGTTGCAAAAAAATGGGTGTCAGGCGGTTGAAGGAGCTCGAGCTGGCACTTTCACTGAGCGGCTTGCCCGTCTCGGTCGGTAGTCATCTCGTCAGACGCGCTGCTCAACCGGCTTGGCCAGCGCCCTCCTCTCCTCGTTAACCCCTTTTGACGCAGGCGCACCGCTTGATCGCAGGTGCACGTGTCACGTGACCGAGGAGTGCCGCTCGCAGGTGCGCCGGTCACGTGACATCGCAGGTTCCGCCTTCTCCCGGTGGTCGAGTGACGCGGCAGCCCCACCTCTCCTGCCCCGGACAGTCCGTGGGAAGTTTTGACAGCGGGCCCGCTTGGCTTGCAGCAGCCGGATTTACACGGAGATCGGCTGCTCCGACTGATCGACACTTTCGCGTCGGCAGAGATTTTACGGGGGAGGTCGTGGAGCCATCATGTCGACCGTCCCGGAGGATGTGACCAAACTCACCGAGAACACGTACAAGGTAAGAGAGAAACGGCTTCGGCCAAACTGGGGTGGAGCGGCCACTTCAACGGGAGACGCGCCTGCTGGTTACTATCCTCGGAGGCTTGGGACTCACGACCCGGCGAAAACGGTCCGCGCTAAAGGAACAGGGAAGAAGAAGGAGAGCGAATGAGGGGCAGAGGTGAGCTGAGTTAGGCAGAGAAGAATAAGACATCCAAGAAAGAGAAACTGGCGAACAGAAAGGGTCAGGACAGGAGAGCAGGCAGGCAGGCAGGCAGGGGTGTCACCGCAAAGAGAAAGGCTAAATCTGTGCCGATCAGAGGCAGAGAAGCGACTGAACGAGAGAACTAGACGGAAAAGAGAAAGTGAAATAGAGAGGAGAATACACAAGAATAGGGAAATGTCTTGAAACCGGGGAAGAGAAGTCGACTGGAGTTAAAGGACAAGGAAAACGTGCACGAAAAAGAAAAGTTATGGGGTATCAGAGAGTTTTAATTGGAAGATAGAGATGGACAGGGGAAAAAAGTATCTGGGCATGGAGGCAAATAAGAGATCTTGAGGGAAAAAATGGGATAAAGAAGTGAGGCTTGGGTTTGAGGAGGTCAGAGGCAGAAAAGTGGGGAAAGAAAACATGTCAAAATAGAGAAAGAGAAGCAGGCAGAAAAAAGCCAGAGGACAGAGAGAAGGCTGAAAATGAAAGAGCAGACCTGAAGTGAGAAAAGTGTCTTGACATGAAGGCAGATGACAGGTCTTGAGGAAAAACAAACCAAAACACAAGTGAGCCTTGAGTTTGAGGAGGTCAGATGCAGAAAAGTGAGGAAAGAGGAGGACTGACGATGAAAGAGTCTTGGCATGGAGGCAGATAAGAGATCTTGAGGTTGGAAAAAAGTGATACAGAAGTGAATCCGGGCTTCAGTCAGTCAGAGGCAGAAAAGTGAGTAAGGAGGAGGACTATGGAAGGAGACTGGAGAGCCACATCAGAAAAAGTCACAAGGTGGAGAGACAGAGACTGAGGTTGAAAAGTAAAGAGGAGTCCTGAGGTGAGAAAGCGTCTTGGTGTGGAGGCAGATGAGAGATCTTTCCAGGTAAAAAAGTGATATAGAAGTGAGGCTCGTGTTTGAGGAGGACAAAGTGATTAAAATTTCTCGAAAATTGAAAAAGAGGCAGGCAAGAGACTTAAGAAAATGGGAGAGCCACATCAGAAAAATAAAAAAAAGTTATGTGGAATCAAAGAGCTTGACGTATTAGAAAGAGTAGGACTGAAGGAGAATGAGGAAGTCAAAGGCACAAAAGTGAGGAGGACAGAAGGAAGAAAACTGAACAAGAGTTGTAGGCAGAAGACTAAGGAGAAGAATGAGCCACATCAGAAACAAAAGAGACAGGGGGATCAGAGAGCTTGACTTAGAAGAAACAGGAGGACTGAGGGGAGAAAGTGTCTTGGCGTGCAGGTAGATGAGAGACTTTGGGGGTAAACAACCGATACGGCAGAATTTGAGGAGGTCAGAGGAATAAAAGGGAGGAAAGAACAAGAGAGGCAGGCAGGAGACTACGGAGAATGGAGAATCGCATCAGGAAAAGTCTCAGGGTGGAGAGAGAGAGAGACATTGAGGCTGAAAAGGAAAGAGGAGTCCCGAGGTGAGAAAGTGTCTTGGCATGAAGGCAAATGGGGGACCTTGAAGTCAAACAAACTGATACAGTAGTGAGTCTCGGGTTAGAGCGGGACAGAGGCAGAAACATGAGGAAAGTGGAGGACTGAGGGAGAAAAATGTGTCAAAATTAAGAAAGAGAGGCAGACAAGAGATTAAGAAAATGGAAGAGCTTTGAGCACTGGAAAGGTGCTATATAAATAAAATGTATTATTGTTATTATTGTTATTTGTTGACTTAGGAGAAAGAGGTGGACTGAGGGAGAATATTTCTTGGCATGGAGGCAGATAAGAGATCTTTAAGGAATAAAAGGAATACAGAAGTGGGGCTCAGGTTTAAAGAGACCGGAGACTGAAAAGTGAAGAAAGAGGAGTCCTGAGGGTGTCAATTTTGAGAAAGTGAAGCTGGCAAAAGAATAAGGAAATGAGAAAGCCACCTCAGAAAGAAAAAAAAACAATCATGAGGGTCAGAAAGAGGAGGACAGAGAGGAGAAAGTGCCTTGGCGTGATGGCAATTGAGAGACCTTGAGGGCAATCGGCCGATACAGCAGTGAGGCTCAGGTTTGAGGAGGTCAGTGACAGGAAAGTGAGGACTGAGAAAACTCTGAATCAGAGATGGTTAAAGGACTGGGGGTGAGAGACACAGTGGGATGACACAATGCAGAAAAGGCACCTGGGGGTGGGAGATGGTATAAAAGAGAGGCGGTCTGAGGAAGAAAAAGCTCTCAATCAGAGAAGTGCTTAAAGGCAGAGGAGGTCTGAGAAAGAGAGGTCTTGGATTAGAGAACTGATTTAGCCTCAGAAGGGGTCTGAGGTGGAAAGAGGAATGGCATGGAGGCAATAAGAGGTCATAGGAACCAATATGGAAATGAGCCACAAGTTAGAGTGTGACAGAGGAACTGAAGCTCTGAACCTGAGAAGTGCTTTAGGGCAGAGAAGGTCTAAGATGGCATAAGGTGGATATAGGGAGAATTGAGAGGCCAAAGTGTCCTAGCCTGGAGGGAACAACAAGCAGATGAAAGACCTTGAGGTCAGAGAAACTAATATAGAAATGACCCCTGGATTAAAGCTCTGAATCAGAGACGTGCTTTAGGGGAGAGGAGGTCTGACGTGCAAGAGGAAGACTGAGGGGAGCAAAATGCCCTGGCATGGGGAGAACATGAAGTAGATCAAATACCTCGATGTCAGAGAAGCTAATGCTGAAATGATCTTCAGGTTAGACGAGGAGCAAGGGGAAGAAGCTCTGAATCAGAGAAATAAGGACAAAGTAGGTCTGAGATTAAAAAAAAAAAAAAAGAAAGTTAAGAGGTTGACTGAGGGTGGCAAGCGTCCCAGCATGGAGGTGGTAGGAAGTCATAGAAACTAATATTGAAAAGAGCCTTAGATTAAAGGAGGACTGAGGAACAGAAGCTCTCAGTCAGAGAGGAGTTTGAGGGGTCCAGAGCAAAGAGGGCTGGGGTAAGAATTACACTGGAATGACATAAAGTTAAAAAAGGTATCCTGAGAACAAAGAAATGAATGTAAGGTAGGCCTGGGATATAGGAGGACTGAGAAACATCTCTCCATGGGAGCAAGTAAGGCAGGTAAAAGTGCTGAGGTAGAGTCCAACAGGGATAGAAGTTGGAAGCAGCAAAAGAGCATCTTTAAACAGCGAATAAGAAAAACAAAGAGAGGATCAAACGTTTTGAAAGGGACATCAGGAGGATCACTGCAGTAAGAAACGGTTAGCACAGAATAGTCTTTCCACTTAAGTACAATGTGCAGACATTAGATAGACGTGGATTCTTGGATTTTAATCCAGATCTCCTGGAGTTTTGAGTCAGTAGCATTAACTGCTGTGCCCCCATTACCCCCCCCCCCCCCCTTTAAATTGGGTGGTCACAAATGGAGGCAGGGCTAGGTCACAAACACAAACACACACACACACACACACACACAAACCTGCATATCAGCCTGTCAGTGTGTCTGGGCGCTCAAGGTAATCAGCCATTGTGTGACATGCAATGAGAACAAAAGTTCAAGTTTTTCAATGGCTCCGAAGACTGCACCGCACACATCTGCCTTGGAGCGGCTCAAGCCGCAATGGATTGCTTGACAGCTGCCCACTTATATTTGCTGGGGGATTTCTGGGCATTTGCTGCGGCTTCAGAGAAGCAGGAATGTTCAAGCAGGAAACCTAAAAGTCACCTGAACCTTGAGAGACATCTGCATGCCGTCATGGTGTGCCCAGTGAATACAGCAGATGTCAAATACTGTCTGTGGTAGAGAGAGAAGAGGCGGAGGAGGGTCGGCGGAAAAATAAGAAGAGGAGGAGAAAGAGTGGGGGGGGATAAGAAGGGAGGACTAAGAGAAAGAGGAATAGGAGGTGGAGGATGAGAAGAAGAAGGGGAAAGAGTGCAAGGGGTAAGAGGAAAATGATGGGGAGGAGGTGGAGGAAGAGGACAGAAGGAGCAGGAGGAGGAGGTGAATGAAAGGAAGATGAGAAAAAAGAAGAACAGGAGAACAAAAAGGAGAAGGGATGATCGGGAGAAGTGGGGGGACCTGTCATGTTTCAGCCACGGTTCTTCGACCTCTCATGGGTACCAATGCTGTCATGTTTATTTTGTTCATCTTCTATGTTAACAGTGTTGATTATTTCATTTCTTCATGTCCATGTGTATTGTGTTGTGTTCATTTGTGTGTTCTGGGTGGTTTCCCAAGAGGCAGAGCCACCTGTCCATCACCGTTTTATCATCCCTATAAAGGCGGGGACAACCAACAGTCCTTTGTGGTTCATTGTGAACGCGCTCATGATGGTGGTGGCGAGTTCTCCTGTGTATCTTGCTTTTCACTAATTCTCTGATTGACTAGATTTTTCACCTTTCTATTTTTGACCTTGTTTGCCGGATTTGTGATTAGCTCTTGTTTGCCTTGGGTTGCCTTGACTTTTCAGGAATTCCTGGCTGTACCTTTTGTGTCCTTCAGAGCTTTACTGCCTAACAGAGCTTTTTCTTAATGTTTTTAATTATTTTATTTTTAAAGATTCTATCTTGTCATCTATTTTCCCCTCTAATGGGCATTCTGAGTATTTTTTGGACTTTCATGGTTAGGTCCTCTCTGGGTCATTACAAGACATATAATGGAGAAAGGATAGGAGGAACAAGAAGAGGAGTGGGAGAAGGAAAGATGGAGAAAGAGGAGGATGATAAGGAGAAATCAGAGAGACTAGGAAAATGGGGCAGAGAGTCAGAGAGAGAGAGTGAGAACAGTTGGAAAGAAGAAAAATTAGAACAGGAAAGGAGGAGGAAGAGGAGGAGAAATAGGTGAGAGCGAGGATAAGAATGACAGACTAGGAGGAAGAGGGCAGAATAACAAGAGGATCAGGAGGATGAAAAGGAAGTGACGAGAAGGACAAAAGGAGAGAGAAGAAGGGGGAATGACAAGAGAAATTGGAGTGGCTATGCAGACAGAGAGAGAAAAGAAAGATGGGGAGAAGAAAATGGAGAACTGAAAAGGAGGAGGAATGAGGAAGGATACGAATGAGGGGCTAGGAGAAAGAGTAAACAGGGTAGAAGGAGAATGAGGAGGAGGAAGAGGTTAGAATGAAAAAAGCAACAGGAGGAGGATAGGGTAAATGAAGGGAAGAAGAGGGGAGAAAGGAAAGGAAGGTAGGAGAACAAAAAGGGGTGTAGAAAGAGAAAAATAAGGAGGTTGATAAGGAGGAGGAAGAGGATGACAAGGAGAAAAAGAAGGAAAAGACTAAGAAGGAGGAACTGGGATGAGGAGGAAGAGGATGGTGAAATAAAGAGAATGGTCAAAGAGTAGGAGCAGGAGGAAGAGAGGAGTAGGGGGAGGAAGAACCACAGAAAAAGGAGGGAATGTGGGGGAGAAGGAAGAGGAATGTAGGAGAAGAAAGAGGCGGAAGAGGAACAATTGATTGTACAGCTGATTGTAGGGAAGGAGGAAGAGGAGGGGAAGGAGGAGGGTCATGTCTTGGTATTGAAAGTAAGGCAACTGCCTCAAAAGCTGTGTCTTCTAAACACAACACCAAGTAATCTTGTGGTCGGGTCCCTTGAGGGGGGGTTCCTACAGTTTTCTAATATTTGGGGTCCACTACTGGACAAATGAAGGTTTCACTCCAGAGTTCTCCATCTTTTTTTCTTTCACGTTAGTCTGTATTGGGGGTCCCATGCTGCACAGTTTGCTCACTAGAGAAGCTCTTGGTGTGGATTTGAGTTCACAGTGCTGCAGGATTTCTTGGTGGAGTGAGTGTCACTTATTAGTATGGTTGTTAAGGACACTGCTGTGGCATGGAAATGTTTTATGAATCTTTCTGTCCTCACTCTTATTGTTCTTATTGTCACAGTGTGGTGGCCCTTATTGGAATGATTTTGAGGTGATTGTGTCACTATCGATATAAAGTAACATTTGTTGGGATGAATGTGGGTTCTCTGCTCATACAGTTTTGGCAGAAGTGGATAACTACCTGCTGAAGATGGTGTAAGGATTTAGGGTCTGGCAGCAGACCACCTTCAATACAGCACCTTTCAATGAGGTCCCTGCTTTTGTTTTTTAGTGTTGCTGATATTTATTTGGGCTGAACTCGTCATTAATGCTATGCAGTTATTGGGTTAAATTTGGGATCTCTGCTCATGGAGATTTATGAGGTCACTTTGTCACTATCGATTTGAAATGGCATTTATTCAGTGAAATTGGTTTCAGTGTTTATGATGTTTAGAGATGAAGAAGATCTATGAGTTTGTGATTCTTGTTCCCACTGTTAGTGTCACTTATTAGTATGAATTTGGAGTCACTGCTGGACACTGATAAGTGTGATGAATTTGGGGTCCTGATTCTTATTTTCATTGTATAGTGGCATTTATTGGAATGATATTGGGGGCCTGGATCTGTCTGTCCGGTCCCAGTTCTTTTTTTTTAAGTATTGTGGATAGTTATTTAGGCCAAATGTGTCACTATCAGTATGCAGTGGCATTTATTAGGATACATTTGGGGTCTAGGCTCATAACATTTTTTTGGCACAATGACTTGGTGGCTCCTGCTAGCAATATGATGTGTCAATAATTAGTATGAATTTGGGGGGGACTGTTTGTGCTGCTTCAGCACCGAAAGGTTTTATGAATTTTTCTTTCCTCCTTCTTATTGACACAGCATGGTGGCCTTTATTGGAATGCTTTCAAGGTGACATTGTCAGTATCAATATGAATAGGCATTTATTAGGATGACTTTGAGGTTTCTGCTCGCACAGTTTTAGCAGAAGAGGATAACCACTTGCATAGGATGGGATGGAATGGGAGTTTAGGGTCTGGCAGCAGCCCCCCTTTATATATTTATATATATATAGCACCTGTTGCTATTTCCTTTTCAGTTGTATTGCCTATTTATTGGTGTGTTTAATATTTGTGGTATTTCATTGCCATTTGGTTGTGGTTTTCCTTCATGGGCACCACTGTATTGGAATGGATTTTCATAGCGGTGGCCATATTGTTTATGATAACATCCATCACTAGTTTCATGCTCTGATGGCATTGTGATATTTGACACCATTTATGTGACAGTATTGAAGAATGGTGATGCGGTACATCTAAGTTATGAATACAAATTATTTTGTTATTTAGAGAAGGGAACTTTAGGTAGCCAGGAATCTTCCCTTCATTATTTTGTCTTTCTGTTACAACCTGTCGATGGGTTTTTCTCATCTACCTGGTGGCCTCCAACCTCACCTCTTGTTACGCCTCACATTTTTCATTCCTTCATTTCCTGATTCTCCATATACATGTGTCCTTTGGTCAAACTTTCACTCAAATCAGTTACCTGAACATCATGACAATAGTGAGGACCAGGTAAATCTTGAAGCATCTCCAACTCAGGGCAACCCTGAAAAGAGACCACTCAATAACCGCCATTCTCATTTTGCTCAGACTTCTTTATGGAGTTAGGAGAAATCCACACAGAATGGTTCACTATAGCTCTGATGTGGTTTAAAATACTAGTCAATATGCTCTGAAGGATCCACTAATGACGAGCTGACCACCAGTCCAATACTGGGACATGTCTGGTGAGGTCCACCACATTAGTACATGGGTAATATAGCTATTGATCTGCATGTAGTCCAGCACTGAAATTGTGGGTCTCTTCTGTCTTATGAGGCCCACCATTTAAGTGAAGTGGGACCTCTAGGGCCCACCTTGTGTGGTATCATCACAACTTTGAACAGAAGTCATCCCATCAACACAGGGATAAACTGGTATTGACTTGTACAAATACTCCAATATTGAACAGAGGGGGATCCTCAGCCTGATAAAGCCCACAATGTTAGTGAAGACTGTTCTCAAAGTGGACATTAACAGCCACAAGTGGAGGATTCCTGTCAAGTTTGGAGAGATGAGCTTCACAAGTCTCATGGAGGACATCACATTTGTAGAAGAGTCAACTAATATTGGCCATAGGTATCACCAAAGGTCATCCCAAGCCATGAGGGCCACCATATTAGTAAGAAGATCAAGCAATTTGACAGAAAGACTGTCACAAACCTAATTGAGCAGGGCCACCTGATATTGATCTATATTTACACCAGTACTGAAAACATGGGCTTCTTCTGCCTAATGAGGCCCACCATGTTAGTTAAGTGGACATCAAGGGGCACCTAGTGAGGTATCATCTCAAGTTTGAACAGAAAATCATCCTATAAGCACACGGATCAGAGGGATCAACTGGTATTAACTTGCACAAACACCCCAGTATGAAATAGAGGGGAGCTCTTCTGTCTGATAAGGCCCACCAAGTTAATAAAGACATTCTCAAAGTGGACATTCAAGGCCATCTCAAATGAATCCAATCAAGTTTGGACAGAAGGGCATCCCACATCTCTGGGCCACCACATTTGTAGAAGAATCAATTCATATTGGCTGTACGTATTATCAAATGTCATCCCAAGTCTCTTGAGGGCCACCATATTAGTAAGAAAATCGGATAATTTAACTGAAAGGCCATCACAAGCCAGATGGACAACAATGCAAATACATATCTGTGGGAGTCCCATATTGAAATGAGGTACTTGAAAGGGGATATACATGAACATCTGGGGAGAAGTCGGCCTAACTGCGTACAGAAGGTCATCACATTAAAACAAGGATCAGTAGGACTAACTTATATTCCCCAAAACCGAACACTGGGGTGTCTTCTGTCAGATGAGATCCACCATCGTAATGATGACATTCTAATATGGAGTGGGCTCTTCTGTTTAATGAAGGCCCACCATGTTAATGAAGACATTGTCAAAGTGGACACTCGGGCCCACCTGGGATGAGTCCAATCAAGTATGAACAAAAAGGCATTCCACATCTCAAGAGGGCTACCACATTTGTAGATGGATCAGCAAATGCTGCCTATTGGTATCCTCAAACATCATCCCAAGTTTCATGAGGAGCACCTTATTGGTAAAAAGACCGGGTAATTTAACTGAAAGGCCATCACAGGCCAGATGGAGAACAAAACAAATATTTGTGGGAGTCCCATATTGAAATGAGGTACTTGAAAGGGGATATACATGAAGATCCGGGGAGAAGTCGGCCTAACTGCGTACATTAGGACAAGGGTCAGTAGGAATAACTGTTACTGAGTTAAATAATTCCCAAAACTGAACACTGGGGTGTCTTTCTGTCAGATGAGATCCACCATTGTAATGAAGACATTCTAATATGGAGTGGGCTGTTCTGTCTGATGAAGCCCGCCATGTCAATGAAGACATTTTCAAAGTGGACATTCAGGCCCACCTGGGATGAGTCCAATCAAGTTTGAACAGTAAGGTACTGCACATCTAATGAGGGCTACCGTATTTGTAGATGGATCAGCAAATGCTGCCCATAGGTATCATCAAATAACGTCCCAAATCTCATGACGACCACCGCATTAGTAAGAAGATCAGGTAATTTAACTAAATGGCTGTTACAAGCCTGATGAAGAACAATACGCATATTTGTGGGTGTCCCATACTAAACAGATGGGTGTCTTTCTATCAGATGCGATCCACCATTGCAATGAAGACATTCTAATATGGAGTGGGCTCTTCAATCTGATGAAACCCACCATGCCAATGAAGACATTTTCAAAGTGGACATTCATATTTGTGGGTGTCCCATTCTGAACAGATGGGTGTCTTCCATCTTAGAAAGTCCACCACTTTCTAGGTCACCCTGTCCCGTGGCATGAACAATAATCACTATTAGTTTTTTCTTTGGCTGTTGCTTTGCGTCAGACCCTCTCCAAGTGTCCTTAGGGGGGTTGACCATCTTCCTGAAGATGTTCACTTAGCAGCTGTTTAGTTGTTCTCATCTTCACGAATTGGGATGTTTTCATGGAGGCCATCGAGCTTTTCTCAGTTAGAGAGACTTTCACTTCTGTATTTAAAAAGGGAAGTAAGGGGGTAGACCATGCTGGCTCTTCTCGATTGAGACTGATTCCCGTTTAAGGAAATTTCAATAAGGCGGGTCGAGGGGAACTGGAAGCACGTGATCATTGTGTCCTGATCATCTTGAGCCACCACAGTGGCAGTGTCGAGAGAAACCCCTCTCCTCTTCCCGACTTGGGCAGCGATGGCTAACAATCACAAAGCTTAGGTCCCTTTACTCCCTTTGCTCCATCTTTTCTTTCTCATTATTGAGGCTCAGGATTCAGGAATTGGGGATGTCGATGTGGACGAATTGCTAAGAGAAGTTAGCCTCTGTGTGTGTGTGTGTGAGTGTGACTGATTGTTGTTGGCAGAGAGTGAGAACTGCTCCTGTCAGGTGCGGCGACGGTGTTGTTGTTAGTTTCTGTTACAGGAATGGGTGTGGTGTCACACAGGTGCTTTGTTCCTGTTCTTCAGAGAGCGTGTGGCGGCCACGTCACATCCACACTCCTTCACTAGGTGGCTGGCGGTCGGCTGCCCAGAGACCTGAAATGACCCGCTACACCAGCTGAATTGCGAATTCAACCCGACTGCTATTCTCCACAGGTGGTCAATTGTGCCCTGGGGTGTGTGCCCCTTGTTTATTGAGAAGCAAATATTTCAGTCATGAGGAAACAATGCACAGAATCTTAGAAGAAGAGGAATGTGGGAATGCGGAGGAGATTTAGTGGGAGGGCACATGCCGACACTGGAGGGTAATAATCAACTCCGAGCGCCTCTGACCTTTGAAGCCGATTATCTGCCGCTGGCCTCTTGTTTGTGCCATTTTTTAATTTTTTTTATTGCCTACTGCTTGGAGGGGCACAGTGTGGTGGTTCTAATGCTTTCAAGACAAATCCCCTCTCCCATCTTGGAATCTAACTTATTGACTTGAGCCAGCTCCAGTTCGGTTTTTTGGGATGTTTTTGGGTAATGGTGGTGTTGACTGAAAAAGGTGCCATATAAGATAAATTCTTTAAAATCACCCCCCCACCCCATCATCACCATCTTGGACTGTGAATTTGCCACCAGAAAACCCTGCAGATTTCTGCTAGTTTGCAGGCGAGATGTCTGAAGAGGCAGCAGTGGGGAGGTCCTGCCAGTTTCCTGGGTGAGATGCTTGAAAGGTGTCAGAAGGGCAGAGAAGCAGCCTGGTGGTGGCTTAGTTCACTTGCTGTCCCTTCTCGTGTGTGTTTTTGTTTTATTTCATTGGCCCTGATAGTCCCAGTCCTGTCCTTCCAACCCATCCACCAAGCCACCTGCCATCCGACTGGCACATTATCTTTAGTGAGGGACAAATCTGCTTCCAAGTGCAGGTGTCAGTCCCAATGTACAATGTCATAGGCGCTGTTGTGGTCTCATGAATTAAAAGCTGAAGGCCAGGCTCGCGGTTTTCCATTTGTTTTTCAATTCTCTTTTCATCCCTGCTTTGCCTAAGTAACTCTGCATTGTCTGCAATTGCACAACTTGCCCCAGGCAATAGAAATGTGTCACCGTCTGTCCTTGCCAGTCGTCATTTAAAAATATGCAAATGAGTCATGCTTGTGCATGGGAGGCAAATCAAGATGCCAACCACATCACTCAGGAGTTGAGCAGATTTGTTGCCCCAGGGGTACAAGTCAGGGTAAGAAGCACTAGATGGGGGGGGTGGAGTTTGGGTCATCTGGAAGTCCCCATTTAGTTACACATTTAGGGAATTAAGCCCCTCCAATTGAGCTGGCATTGGTGTTTACCTTTTCAAACAGTCCCCAGTGCCTGAGCCGGACTACCCGAGTGGGCAACCAAATTTGAAAAACATAATTAGCACCCTTTATGTTCTCTTAAACTCACTGGCCCACTTGCTTGACTTTTCATGCCAGGTGGCACAGTCAGTATTTAATGGGTGCTCCGCACAGGTTTCTCACTTAACGTCAATAAGCAGCAGCCTGTTGTTCAGTCATTTGTCTTGGTGTGCAGGTTGGCACTTCTCTGCTGACACATCAGCCTTAATTAGTGTTTACTGAACAGTCAGAAACCATATTATCTCTTTTGAGTGCCCATGCCTTGCCATCATGCTGGCTGGCATCTCTCTACTTTGTTCACAAGTCCCTGTGTCATCATATATTAGGTGCTCCTTACTGGCTACAAAGTGAGAACACCTTATTTTCTTGTCTTACCCTCACTCCCCTTCTTATTTCACTCATTTGGCTTTTCATGCTGGTTGGCACCACTTCATTGGCACAGATAGTGTTTAACGGGTGCCCCCTCACAGGTTACTCACTTACCTCCTGAACAGTGCCCTGTTGTCTCATTTGCTCCTCGTTATTTCAGCCATTTGTCTTGTCACACTGGTTGGCACATCTCTGCTGGCGCAGCTGCCTTTGTTGGTGTTGACCGGGTGCCCCCTTACATGTTTTTCATGTACTTAAAAGAGAGCACCTCATTGTCTTATTTAGTGGTCTTACACTCATTCCCCCTGTTTTTTCTGTCATATGTCTTGTCACGCTGGTTGGCACTTCTCTGCCTTCACAGCTGCCTTACTGAGTGTTTAGTGGGATCCCCTCACAAATTTCTCACTTTATAAACAGCGCCCTGTTATTTCAGTCATTCGTCTTGGCAGGCAGGTTGGCACTTCTCTGCTAACACTTCTGTCTTAGTGTTTAGTGGGCAGTCTGAAGCCGTATTTCCTCATTTGAGTGTCCATACCTCAGTAAATTGATGGCTGGCACCTCCTCATGAGTGCCTAAGTCATGGTAAATTCATGCCCCTCACAAGTAACTCACTGACCTCAAAGAGACCACCTTATTATGTTGTTTTCCACTCGCTCCCCCTGCTATTTCACTCATTTTGGTTTTAATGTTAGTTGCCTCCTCACAAGTTGCTCACTTACTTCATAATCAGTACCCTGTTATTTCAGTCATTTGTCTTGGCAGGCAGGTTGGCACTTCTCTGCTGACACATATTTTCTTAGTGTTTACTTTATAGTCAGAATCCATATATGAGTGCCAATGCCTTGGCATCTTGCTGCCTGCCACCTTTTTACTTTCATCAGAAGTACCTAAGCCGTCATATATTTGGTGCCCCTCACTTATGTCAAAAAGAGTGCCTTATTGTTTTATTTAGTTGTCTGACACTCGCACCCCCTGTTATTTCACTTATTTTATGGCTTTTTGTTCTAGTTGGGACTTCTGTGTTGGCACACCTACCTTACACGGTGTTTAGTGGGTGCCCCTCAGAATTTACTGACTTACTTCAAAGAGAGCGCCGTATTGTCTTATTTAGTTGGCTTTTACTCGTGCCTCCTGTTATTTCAGCCATTTGTCTTGTCGCGCTGGTTGGCACTTAACTGCTGGCACAGCTGCCTCAATCAGTGTTTACTGGGCACTCATTTATTTATTCACATTGTCCTCTTGCAGTACCTCATTATTTTGTCTTGCTGCCAGAACTCTTATTTATTTTATTTGTTAATTTTAAGTGAGGCACTCATGCCTTGACAGCAGCAGGCTGGCACTGCTCTGTTGTCTCCAGTGGTACCCAGACTCTTTCTTTATAATCAGTCCCTTCTTGACTTGCCTAGTTGTCTTATCATTAGTATTTGTGTTGTTTCAGTTATTTGCCTTGTCAAAGTTACGTTTAGCATGGCACTGGGTGGCACTGCTCAGCCACTGTTTACCAGGGTACCCCTCACATGTCATTTATTCACATCTTATTGCCATTTATATTGCCATCATGCAGGTTGGCACTTCCCTGCTCTCCCAATCAGGTTGTCCCTGGGGAATGGTATAGCCTTTAATAAACTGTACCCGTACTCCCAGCCTATGCCCTTTCCTCACTCTGAGCTCTCTTCCCACAGAATGTCATGGAACAGTTCAATCCCGGCTTACGGAACCTCATCAACTTGGGCAAAAGCTACGAGAAAGCCGTTTCAGGTGAGCTCCTGTCTTTTTCATAATCTCCTGCAAGTTTTCAAGAGGAGTAATTAGCAGCATTCTCTACTGACTCCTCAGAACCATAATTGCCACCCGTGGGTGAGGGCACTCCTGTTGGTGCTGTGGTTCTCCCTTCTTATCTGTTTCATTGTGAAAGGCAGTTTAGTCTGCTAAGGTTCTTTTTCATTGGTGACAGTTTAATCATAGTAAGGCCTAAATCCCTTACCTCTGGACTCCTTAACATACAGTAGGCACCAGTCCAGTCTTTTACCACTGCAACGGCTAAACCTGAACACCCCAACAATACCTGAGACCAAGCCTGCTCTCAGTTTTCCCCATTGCAAGGGCTGAACTGTTCCCACCAGGGGCTGGCAACCCTGAAAGGACTATACACTCACATGAACGGGAACCTCCCACGTTTTATTAACCTGTTAAGACCTGGGTAAGGTAGTGCTGGGAGGTATACTGGTTCATACCGAAAACCGTTTTTTATTTTTGTTATGATATGAATTTTTCTTATACCGTAACACCAGTTTCAATAGCCTAAACAACATTAGGAATGTAGTGCAGCAGGAAACTGTTTAAGGGGGGACCTTTTTCACTGCTACACCTCTAAACACGCATCCAACAGAGTACAGGGTGGTCCAGATCTAACTGTGCAATTTTCATTACACTATAACTTATTAAGTTTATTACATAGAGAATCACCCGAAAAATCTCGGACCATCGAGAAGTGTGCGAACTGACGACATGAAGAATCGTCTTTGTGCCGAACTGGAATCGTCCCCACATAAATCAAAGTCATCCAGACAATCGGGAGCTGCTTAATTAGATCTGGACCACCTTGTACATGAGTTAGTGGAGGTATTGAGCGGTGAAAATGGACAGACAACATTATGAAACTGAAGCCGTAGCAGACAATAAAGTTGAATATGATGTCAGAGAAGAACTTTTGCCGAAAAAGGGAGTCATGTCTGTTGTCTGGAGATACTTCAGTTTTAAAATGTCGTATTTGGACCAAACAACTCTTTACTGCAAATGCTGTCAAGCTAAAGTTGTCAACAGAAGCAATTTGCTGTGCCACCTTAGCCGCAAACATGCTTTGGAGTGCCATGAATATATGGAACTAAGATTGGCACCCTCCACATCCTCAGATAAAACTAAAGAAGCTAGAGGACACTCGAGTCGGATGTCACTTGTAGACGCGTTTGCTGGAGGTACTGCCTACGAAAAAAGAGGGAGCCAACGCCATTACGATCCATATAGCTAACGTGTCAGTGGGCAGAGATTGTTAACATTAACAGAAAGTGTAGTTGGTTTACAGAACATATTTACTATTTATTCCTTTTCGAAGACATGTTCAATGCACTACAACTTTTGACAAGCACCTCTGGATATTTAGCTAAGTCTAAATGCCTCTTTGGATGGTTGAAAATATGTTGTCAAAATTATAGTTTAAGTTGTTTGCAAAATTTGTTCAGTAAAAAGGTTCTATATTTTGACTGCAACTGTCATGTAATGTGATTCCTTCTCTTCATTACTGCCACCCCCTTGAAAACTATCACTTTATGGGGCCATGCAAACCTGCATTAACACTGGTGTGCACATTAAAATGTTTTTCGTACAATGTACAATTCTCATGACATTGGAATAGGTCATTCTTAGCCAGTCTACTGCAGTAATTGCAGTGGAAAATGTGGTTAACATCCACTCATGCATGGGGAAAAAAATACCGTTGAATACCGTGAAACCGGTATAATTTTTGAAAACACCATGATATAGAATTTTGGTCATACTGCCCAGCACTAGGGTAAAGATCCTGCAGAACCTGGATGAGCATCTCAGTCTCCCGCGTCCTACAGAATCCCCAGCCCTTTCAGAGATTGCTAGTGCCACAGAAACCACAAGGGAAGCTCACTGAGATACCCATACTGTATTCCAATCTAAATGTATTTCTGTTTTGTTATTTGTAGAGAGCATACAACCTGAATGACTCAAATCAGAGTCACACAGCAAGCTTTGTGCCATGTGGCTGATTGGCTCTTTGTTATTAGTATCTGTGGTCAGCCAAGGGAATGATGGGACAAAAGATAAGACAAATGTCGGGGTGCCAACCCAACTGTTCCTGTTTACTTTCTTAGCCCTTTCGGCCCTGGATTTTCTGTTTTTATGGGAAAAATATTTTGTGAGTTATTCTACCTTTGGGGTGTCCAGGAAGCTCAGAAAAGAAAACAACAAAAACAAAAATAGATCACTATTATTATACAATAGCTGCCAAATGCTTCCAATACGAGTAGCATCCACTTGCAGAGCCACAGCAGCATACGTCACCGCAGTTGTAGACCCAAGTAGATATTGCTGCAGACCGGGAAGTGTCTTCACCGCTGTTTCTGGACTGACTTTGTAAAATTACTTTTGGAAGGTTTCGGCTGGTCTCGACAAAGCCCGGAAAAGTTACTCCGGGTCAAGGACCCGTTCAAAAATTAAGCGATAAAAATGAGAAGGAAAAACAGTACATCAGACCAAATAATACGCATCATTGTGAAGTTCGGAGGATTTCTGCCATCACATCGTGTCATACATCAAACTAAACAATACGGGTCATTTCTGTGGAATACACTATTAACTTTTACGTTGTGTGTGCTTTTATCACATCCCGCATTGATTATTGTCAGTCACTACTGGCAGGGGGAGGCACAGTGGTGCAGTGGTAGCGCTGCTGCCTTGCAGTAAGGAGACCTGGGTTAGCATCCCAGGTCCTTCCTGCGTGGAGTTTGCATGTTCTCCTCCCACAGTCCAAAGACATGCAGGTTAGGTGCATTGGCGATCCTAAATTGTCCCTAGTGTGTGCTTGGTGTGTGTGTGTGCGCTTCGGTGGGCTGGCACCCTTCCCAGGATTTGTCAAAGCCTTGTTCCCTGTGCTGGCAGGGATTGGCTCCAGCAGACCCTCATGATCCTGTATTAGGATACAACTGGTTGGAGAATGACTGACTGACTGACTACTGGCAGGTGCCACTTCTAGTAACGGGACCCGACGTTAACTTTCTGGGCTTTGCTGAGACCTGACAAACCTTCTAAAAGTAATTTTACGAAGTCAGTCACTTCCGGGTCTGTAACTGTGGTGACGTATGGTGCTGTGGCTCTGCAAGTGGATATTATTGTCCAATACTATTTGTTTCACTTCTGTGTTTCATGGACTGTATGCCAGTCACTCCAGTCTGCGCTAATAGCAGCACGCCCAGTTCCAATGGCTGCAGACATATATGTGCTTTACAAAAACGGCTGCATATATATGTATTAGTAATAAGATGTCAGGGCAGAAAGGGTTAAGACCAACAAAAAAACAGCAAGCAGTGGCACAATAACAAACCCAAGATTCGTGCATTAAAATCAATGGAAGCAATGCCACTAAAGGTGTCTTAGGTCACAACGGGATCAGGATACAAAGGCGCTCCATCTCTTCCCTCTCCCAGTCAGTGAATGAAGCCTCCTTCTGAGTGGCTGTGCTTTTAAGGGGCGGGGTCAACTGCCCTCACTGGGCAGTTTCTCGACAAGTTGAAGGCAAAGGGAGGCAACAAAGTCCGCAGCAGTGCCCCCTGTGGTGGAACTGCATACCTGGGAGGAACCTGGACGGGTGACCCTCTGAGGAGCATGCGTGACATATTATTATTATTATTGTTATTATTACTAGATAGCCGACGCCTGCCGTAGCATACGGTGGTGTAAGAATAGAAACGGAAAACGGTACATTGCCTTCGTCAACCGTTTGTGTGAAGAAATAACCCACTGATAGGAACAGGCAGTTGCCGGATCCCGGAATACAGATGACGTTGTACAAAAACCCATCGACAGAGAAGATACTGTCATTCATTTTATAACAAAGGCTTAGGAAACAACCGTCGCAGTATAACGAAAATAGCAAGGTGTATGGGAGGCCGCAGGGAGCATGGAGAAGGGTTTGGAAGAGGACGAATAGGAATCGAGAAGTGCTGTGTTGGCTGCATGTGGGCGGGACCGGTTTTGAAGAGGAAGGAACACGGTAGTCCGAAGGAGGAATAGAAATCGAGAAAAGTGGCGTGGGGGTGTAGGGGAGGCAGCAGGCAGCGTGGGAAAGAGTTTGGAAGAGGGCGATTAGGAATCAAGAAATGCCGTATTGGCTGCGTGTGGGCGGGACCGGGTTTAAAGAGGAAGCAGGATGAACCAGAAGAGAAATATATATAAGAGATTATTATTATTATTTATTTAATTATCAGACACCTTTAATCAAGGAGACTACAAAGCAAGGTAAATACATATAAGAATTAAGGTGCAAGCATCAAAAGCAACAGAAAATAAGATAAATAGTGAGCAAAAGGGATTTAGAGCAACTACATAATTGTACCTGAAACCTGAGTACTACAAAAATCTGTATCTTAAATTCCATGTTAGTGCATCAACAGCAACCCGGTGGGAGATAAACTAAACAGATTCAAAATATTTAAAAGACAGATGCGTTTACAAATGGCACCTGAGCAAATTGGGCACCATTCAAATACATTAAAGGAGATCATTCCTTAGCTTTGGAGCAAGAATAGAGAAGCATTGTCCAGTCTTGGCACATCTGGCAAGAGGAGGGATGGCCAGCTCAGAGGCAGAGGCACATTGTAAACTTCCTGAGGGAACATAAGAAGAGACCAAAGATTGGAGACGTTGAGAAGCAGAACCATTTGGAGAACTGTAGGTCGTGACAAGAGTGTTGAACTGGATCTTTACAGCAGCCGGAAGCCCATGGAGAGACCAAAGGAGAGGAGTAGTAGGAATGACATGAGGAACCGAGAACACCAGTCGAGCAGCTTCATTCTGGAGGAGCTGGTGAGGTCTGATTGCAACTGAAGGAAGTCCCACCAGGAGAGAATTGCAGTAGTCCAGTCTTCTTAGGCCAGGCGTGATGCTTTATTTGCAGGTGGCTGAGCTGACAAAGATGCAGAAATCCTCCAAGTCCTATCTTTACAGAGCGCCTTGGTGGCAGATCATGTAAGTTTTAGCAATAGTTGCGTTAACTGGAATTAGATGACTGATAATTTCCAATAGTCGTTTTACTTGTCAGTAAAGCTACTTTTAGCTAAACACAATAACATGCTTATTATATCTTCTTACAACCTCACACGCCGTGTTTAGTATATCTGAGTTTAAATCTTATACTATCTACAAATTATTACCCTTTTTTAGTATTTGCTATTACATTTGCATATCTCCCAATATTCAGTCTTATTTGCATGCATCCCAGTGGCCACTCTCCCTCTTGTCCCATGTGTCTTTGTGCTCGCTAACCCATCCCTCTGTCCATAAAGGCACTTGCCTGTTCAACTCCTGTTTAAAGTGTAAATAAGGCCAGCATTCCCCCTCTGGCTGTAATAGTCCAGGCTTTTTCACTTAAAACTGCATCTTTTCTAAATAATCCAGTAATAACCCTAATATTCACACAAATGAAATGTTATGTCTTATTGTGGAAACCGTAAAAAGCAACTTTTTTTTTTTTCCACAATGCGTACTTTGTTTTTGTATCACGTTGCGTTTTGGCACCCCTTCCCCTCTATTTAACCGCATTTTTGTCAGTTTCCTTCGTATCTTATTTTGTTGAGTTATTGAAGAGTTAGAGCCCCAAACATTTTATTTTGTTCCATAATGCCTGGTAACTCCCCTCATGTCCCTCAGTCATTATGGGTGACACTTTTTTTTTTTAAATGCTTTACATTTTGCACCCCTTGGTGATCATTTGCTTACCCTTTCATGTCTCATTGTGTTGAATTATCCTAGTTACTCTTTACATTTTATTTGAGCTCATTATGCCTGGTTACCCCCCTTATCCCCATCAGTCATTTTGAAGTCAGTTCTTCTTCTTCTTCTTGCACCCCATGTTGTGGAAATTTCCAACATATCTCATTCTGTTGAATTATCCTAGCTGCTCCTTACAGCTGGGGCCCCAGACATTTTATTTTTAGTCCATTATGCCCGGTAATCCCCCTCATGTCCCTTAGTCATTTTAAAGTCAATATATCTCTCACTTCTTTTTCTTCTTCTTCTTGCACCCGTTGCCCATCATTTTGCCATATTTCACTCTCCTTTGTATCTCACTGTATTGAATTTTCCTAGCTGCTGGTAACTCCCTTATCTCTGTCACTCATTAAGACAGAATGGCTTTCTTTTTCTTGCCATACCGCCCATTTCTTGCCTGTATTTCTGTCAGTTTTATTTCTTTTCAAATTTCAGTTTGAGCCCCAGACGTTTTGTTTAAGTCCATTTTACCTGGTATCCCTCTTATTTCCATCGGCCATTTTAAAGTCAGTTTGGATGTCTTCTGCTTCTTTTTGTGCCCCATGTCCATTAGCCTGTAATTTCTGTAAACCCCCTCTTATATCTCTTTCTGTTGAATTACCATAGCTTCTCTTTACAGTTGGAGGCCCAGACATTTTATTTTAGTCCATTACGCCTGGTAACTCCTTCATGTCCCTAAGCCATTTTAGTCAGTACAGCTCTCAGTTCTTGCACCCCTTGCCTACCATTTGGACATATTTTTCTCAGCCCCCCTCATATCTCATTCAGTTGAACTATCCTACTTTCTTTTTACTGCTGGAGCCCTGTACATTTTGTTGTATTCTATTATACCTGGTAACCCCTTTATCTTCAGGAGTATTTTTAAAGTCTGCATAACTCTCCTCTTTTTCTTTTTCTTCTTCTTCTTGCACTCATGGCCCATCATTTGGTCATATTTCACCCAGTACCCTTTATAGCTCATTGTGTTGAATTATCCTAGCTGCTTCATCCATTTTATTTTAGTCCATTGTGCCTGGTAACCCCCTCATGTCCCTTAGCCATTTTATATTCAGTACAGCTCTCACTTCGTCTTGTTCTTATTCTTCTTCTTTTGCTTCTGCTTCTTCTTGAACCCCTTGCCCATCATTTGATCATATTTCACTCAGTACCCTTTATATCTTATTGTGTTGAATTATCTTAACTGCTTCGTCCATTTTATTTTAGTCCATTGTGCCTGGTAACCCCCTCATGTCCCTTAGCCATTTTATATTAAGTACAGCTCTCACTTCTTGTTCTTGTTCTTCTGCTTCTGCTTCTTCTTGAACCCCTTGCCCATCATTTGATCAAATTTCACTCAGTTCCCTTTATAGCTCATTGTGTTGAATTATCTTAGCTGCTCCATCCATTTTATGTTACTCCATTGCACCTGGTAACCCCCTTACCTCCATTGCTCATTGTATAGTCCATGTGCCCGTTTTTCTTCTTCTTCTCCTTCTTGAACCCGTTGCCCATCATTTGGCCATCTCAGTCCCCTTCCTATCTCACTCTGTTGAATTATCTTAGCTTCTTCTAACAGTTGGAGCCCCAGACATTTTATTTTAGTCCATTATGCCTGGTAACCCTTCTGTTTCAGTCAGTTATTTTAAAAGTAAGTATAACTGTCCTCTTCGTTGTAGTCTTGCACCCACTGCCCATTATTTTCCCCCATTTCTGTCAATTCCCTTCTTACCATATATTTCTACCCTACACAGTCAATGCCCTGAGCTTTTGGTTTCATTTCCTCCTGTTGGCATCCCTCCTATCTTGTGGACTCATCTTCTGGTTATTGCGGCTCTTCCTCACATTTTACTTTAGGGCACAGTAGGCACCCCTCTTAGCTCATTTAGTTAGTTGCCTTATAGTCTCTCAGCAGTCTCACTGGGGTCAATCCATTATCCAACCCGCTATATCCTAACTACAGGGTCATGGGGGTCTGCTGGAGCCAATCCCAGGCAACACAGGGCACAAGGCAGGAAACAAACCCCGGGCAGGGTGCCAGCCCACTGCAGCTCACTGGGGTCTTCCCCCTTATTTAATATGGCATGTATTTGAGATGGGTTTAATTGTTGATCATAATAGAATAATATTTATTTATTTATTGAGTTTCTGTCAAAAGTTTTTCAAGGGGTGGATGTCTCTGATGGGCGATTTTACACAGTTTTCCCTGAGATAGATGCCAGCCTGAAGCCACTTTTGCTTCAAACTCTAAACCTTAACACAGATTTTCTTTCCCCTTCCTGTTGTTACAGCTATGACTCTAGCAGGAAAATCCTATTTTGACGCGGTGTCCAAAATTGGAGAGATGGCTGCAGTCTCGCCGGTTTCCAGAGAGCTGGGTGAGTTCCACTTCATTATATTGCCCCGGAAGGATGATGTCAAGGAGGTGGGGTCTCCCGAGACTCAGTGTGTCAGAGTTTGCATAGAAACTGCAATCAGGCATTCAGAAGCCTACCTGTGAGATTTAGCAGTCAACAGAGAAAGCGCAGAGCAGCCAGGAAAGGAAGATGAGGCTGGCGGCTCTGCTTCAGGACAGGCGGGAGTAGAGAATGGCTGCTGGTGACAAGTGGGTCTTTCTTTTCGCTTTTGCTGAAGTTCTTCCATCCAGTTTTGAGGCCTAAGGCGTGGCACTGGTTGAATACCTGGTGGCCAGCGTGTGGTGGCAGCTCAAGGGCGCCACAAGTGCAGTGCTGACTCAGCTGCTTGTTCCCGGGTGTCCTTGCCTTTCTGCAAATCCATTACTGATAAATTTGTTCCACATGGATGTCCTTCCTGACACAGCTTCCGACTTGCCATCTCCAAAGCTAATCTTTTCACAGTTCAGTGGGCATAAGCACCGAAGCCTGCTAAGAAAACAAATGAATGCCATTTTTTTCCATTCCGTATCTTCCATTCGCCAGGTTGTCTTCACAGAGATGTGGTATCGGACGAGGCTTGGAGAAGTCTGCCTTGCCTCCTTGCCACCTATGTATTCGGGCCACCCAGTGCGGCATCCCACCTGCAGAATCCCCAAAAACTTCAAAATCAGAATGTAAAAGACTAAGGTGCCTAAGATTTTCTGGTCACCACACTTCTGCAAGGCCGTTGAGTGAGCTGGCATAGGGACCAGCTGGCAGTGGTGCCTTGGTTTTTGAAGATTCCTGGAATCACATGCAAGAGGTGCCAGCGGTTTCCACTGGACAAGCGCATGTGAAGTTTCACAGGGATCTTACAGACAGAAGTGAGTGCCAAATAATAAAAACTGAGCGTAAAACTCCTTATTGAGTGCCAACTACTATCACCTGCAACTATCCAACAAGGTCTCACATCAGGGATGGGCCGACCATTCAGGAGCCTGTTGGGTGAAAAACTTGGAAATGGCACAAGCAACCAAAACGAAGGATGGAGAAAAGAGAGTGAATGGCACTGCTCCTCTGTGCACCGAGATGCCCAAAACCAAATCTTAATATTAACATTTTCATTATTGTGGGTGGACACTGGTCAGTTTGAATTTCCAATTGAAAATAAAATGATTCCGATTAAACCATTTTAACAAAGCATTGATGGTCGAGATGCTGATGTGCTAATCAGTCGAGCGCTAGCTTGCAGGGATGATTTGTGAGAAGAGGGTGGTGCTACTAAGAGCAGAAGACCAGCTCACATCCACAGAAGAGACCTGTCACTCAGATGCCACCCTGCCAAACCTAGACCACCAAAATAAAAATGTGACCAGCCAATGAGCACAATGCAGACTTTGAATACAACACCCAGAGGAGCAGACCTAATATGAGATGGAGTCCATCAAAATGATATGAATCAAATGCTACAGACTGTGTTAACACCAGAATAGCACCTCACCTAGCCAGACGGCACACAAACGTATGAAGCAAAACAGACACTGTAGAGGGTGAGAGACGCACGCGCATATAGATAAGCTCCAAGAAGACATCAAACTATGGAGCTCCCTCAGTAATTTTTCACTACACCTTAGCTAGGATTGTCTGTACATCCACAGTGATCAGACTTGGCACACCGACTCTGCTGGGTAACTTCTTCATGGTTGACGCCAACACCAGCACCGCTTGATACCTGAATTCTGTCACCAATATTAGAACATCAGAAAAGTTGTGATTAGAACAGGCCATTCAGGACAACAAACCTGTCCATCGTATAACATCAAGTCAGGATTTGAAGGTCCCTCAAGTCCTGCCCTCTACCACAGTGTTTGTCAACCACTGGGTCATCGCTGGCTACTGCCAGAGGATTGTGAGTTACCGTTGTTGAGCGCGGTAATAGGTCACAGTGAGTCGTGAGAGGATTGTGATGGATCGTCTAATTAATTGACATTGCCAGGTGATATTCACACCCATACTTATCGA